>JAOXXN010000102.1:9308741-9332811 GCA_026770055.1 Myrmophylax atrothorax
CCTGTCAATTAGTACCCCCAGGTCCCTTTCTGCCTGGCTGCTCTCCAGCCACTCTGTGCCCAGCCTGTAGCGCTGCAAGGGGTTGTTGTGGCCAAAGTACTATACACCATTCAAAATTAAGAGCTCAAAGGATTTTAAAATATTGTCATTACAAACCTCAAAACCATCCTGAAACTAGCCTGTTTTTCCTCTGATTAGCTGTCTGTGCTCTTCAAAGGTATCTGGCACCCGTGCATACCATTGAAAAACATGACTGGTTAGTTGAATGCCTGCTGGTGAAAAGTTAACACATTCTCTCAGGAAAGCAACATGATTTACAGCATCTACTAATTTCTGCTTCAATTCAAGCATGTCCCATGTTTGCACTTTCCATACAAGCCTGGGGGAATAGAAATTAAAAAGAAAGAGCTTTTTTATATAACTAGATGCAAAAATTATGCCTGAAGTAGCTAATACTTGAACTTACATGCTTTTATATCCCCAAGGAAAATTAAATAAAATTAGAAAAACTTACCTGAAAAGGTGTGTATTTGGAATGGCATGGTATTAGCCATTTTTACAGTGTATAACTTGTTAAGAACAGTGCCTTACTAATTATTTTATTGTATAAAACTCAAAAGAACAGGTGAAGCTGTATGCTTAAAGGTTGGGACTAATGGAAACCAATCCAGAAAGTCTTTCCCAGGTTTGTGAACGAAAACATGGTGCTAGAAAAAATTACTGAGATAACTACAAGAGAATCCCAGAATGGTTTGGGTTGACAGGGACCCTAAAGATCACCCATTTACAACATCTGCCACCGGCAGGGACATCTTCCACCAGACCAGGTTGCTCAGAGCCCCATCCAGCCTGGCCTTGAACACTGACAGGGACTGGGGCAGTCACAGTTTCCCTGGGCAGCCTGTTCCAGTGAAGAATATTAACAGCAGTTTCTGTGCCACAGAATATGCTCATTGCTTTGAATCCAGAGAATATTTGGCTATTTAAAGAATACCCCAAACAAAGACTGATACATCTTTCAGCAATGAGGTGAAAGAACTGTTAGAAGGGGTTTGATGTTGGCATCATATTACACCTACCCATGATTAAATGCAATTTGCTTATTCTCCAGCACAAAATTATACCATAACATTTATGCATTTTAAAGGCACCATATTCTCAGCACAGAGTTGAACTTTTAAACATTTTACTTGGAAAAATGACTGTGTTTGTCCCTGCTACTAAATTTCACTGTAGCAAAAGTTGAAATCCCTCAGACCCCAATTCAGCCAACCACTGAGGCACCCACCTGTATTCCAAACATTGAACAGCAGGCACATACATCAGAACTTTACTGAATGTGACTAAAGACATGTTACATTTCAGGTGTGAATGTCAGTGCTTCGCTGAACTGGGGCTTGAACACTTCAAAAAATGAAGGGGTTTGATTACAGAAGTGGTATTTGGAAGTGAGTAGATGGGAATCTCTGGTTCCCAAACTGCAGCCTGTACATCTGCTAAATTCTAAATGATCATTCAACAAAGGCTGTAAAGGCAAAAAAATTACTTCATACAACTTTCCAATGAGTGCTTTCTATAGTTCTCTGGAGACATTCAAAACCCACCTGGACGTGTCCCTGTGTCACCTGCTCCAGGTGACCCTGCCTTGGCAAGAGGATTGTAATAAATAATCTCCAGAGGTTCCTTCCAACCCTAACTATTCTGTGATTCTGTGATTTAAGCTTCCTCCAATTTTGCAAATAAACCAAATTATTTAAACATGAAGCATGAAGACATTTTAATTAACAAGAACCCCAAACAAAGTGTGAGAGGGCTTATGACTGCCATAGTTTAACCCCAGCCAGCAACTAAGTACCACAGAGCTACTCACTCACTCACTTTCCCCTTTCCTCTTGTGGGATGGGGAGCAGAATCAGGGAAGGGGGAAAAAAACCACCCACCCCAAAAACTCATGGACTGAGATAAGAACAATTTAACAATTAAAACAATGTAAAATATAATCATATCAGTAAAATATAATAATAATTGTAATGAAAGGAGAAAAAAAAGCATAGGAAAAACCCCAGGGAAACAAGTGATGCCCAACACAATTGTTCACCACCTGCTGCCCAATGCCCATCCCACCCCTGAGCAGTGGTCAGACCCTCCCAGCCAACTCCCCACAGTTTAAATAATGTAAGTGGTATGGAATGTTCTTCAGGTCAACTGTCCCAGCTGTGCTTCCTCCCAGCTTCTTGTGCACCTTCTCACAGGCAGAGCATGGGGAAACGAAGTGTCCTTTACTTGGAGAAAGCACTGCCTAGCAACACCCACATCAGAGTGTTACCAAGGTTATTGTTATTGTCACACAGAGTCCAAAACACAGCACTGGGCCAGCCACTGAGAAGAAAATGAACTCAATTCCAGCCGAAACCAGGACAATGACATAACGTTTTGCAGTTTGTACCAAGTTAAACACTTGGCGCACCAAAAAATTTCTGTGGTTCCTAAAGGGGTGCCTGTAGGAGAATGTAACTCCCTCTGAAAACAGTACAGGAACAGCAGCCCAAACCAAAAAAGTCTGGTTAAATTTGCACTGCTAAATTTATTAAAGGGGTCTGGGCAGCTCCCAGGACTGTGCTGCTCCTAAAAACCTCATTTGTGGAGTTCACAGCACAGACACCACAGCCTGATTTTTCAGGAGGGTGCTGGTCAGAGCCCTCCTGTGCCCAGCAGCCTCCTCTGCCCCTGCCCTGCCAGGCACTGCTTACACAGTGCAAGTGTTTGGCTCTCAGGGATAAAACCCCTCATGTCAGAAGTTGAACTCAAGTTTGTTATTTAAGGTTAAAAAGAAAGGGGGGGAAAAGCAAAAGAATTCAGCTGTGCTTGCAAAAATCATTCTTAGTAAGCTAAAATGCTGGGCTGGGATGTGTGAACTGCAACAGCAACCAAAGGTGTTTCAGGTGCCACATCATGGCATGAGCCCATCTTGTGCACAACAGCTTGTGATTGAAACAACCTGCCCCCTCATCCCCAATAAATTGCATAATACAAGAAAACAGAAATAAAAATCTCCTTGTTTCATTGGTAATCAATGGGTGTTCCCCCCTCTGTGAATCCAGTGCTTTAACCAATCTAAATAACCTACTGGCACAGCTGGTATGACTTCGAACACTGTGCTGTGACCAGCCTGGGATTCCAATGGGATCTGAAAGAGCTGTTGTCATGTTGGATAGTTTGTGAATTTTTAAATGAGAGCTTTTTGTTATGTTTTCACAGCAACACATAAAAGGTAGCACCATATTTTAAGAGTTAACCTGCTGGAAAATCCCTATAAATGAGTTCCAATTCAGGCCTGTAACCAGTGTCTAGATAGCAAGTTTAATCAAAAAAGCCCCGTTGTTAAAATACCACAAAGAACCAGTCGGGTATTTCTGCTTTGTCCAGCTGTAGAAGGCTCAACATCACTCGGAATTCCCAGTGCATTTTCTAAATCCAAGCCAGTACCAAAGCCTGGTTTTGATTTTGAAATGAGAAATACCCTCATACTCAACATATCATAGGGAGACTGAAACAAGCTCTACACTGTACTAGCTATAATATGTAACAGTCCAGCTGGAAACCATGCCAAGGGAACCAGGCTATTTCAGCTGTTACAAACTCCTACAGAAGGCAGTGGCACATCCAGCACACATCGCCATCCACTGCTGGGCATTGCCATTCCTTTTGCTGGAACGTGACACTTTGGGGTTTATTATCTGCTCAGGAAACTGAAAATAGCACACCTACTCTTCAGAGGAGGAAAGACACAAATTGCTAATATTAGGAACATTATAGAGAAAATCCTTGTACACCCAGTATTTTTCATTATCAGAAAACAGCTTTCATCTTACAGAGAACTAATAACATCTATGTTGCTGTTTATTCACTACACTGAGCTACTAGATAAGAATTATTATGTCATAATTATTGTACCTGCTTTTAATTACTAAAAAATGCCCTTATACTCTCATGTACTGGTATGACTTGGCAATTCAGCTTGGTAATGGTACTGTTAATTTGGTAGACGTACTACACACTGATTCATTCTGTCTTGTTCACTTCTCCAGTGCTGAGAGGGCCAAGCAGTATTTTCAAGTCTGTCAGCTGCCAGGTTCTTACTGCACAAGATGAGTTTCTGACACAAACACACAGTCATTGCACCCTTGGATCTTGCCCCAGTTTTCAAGCTGAACTTACCTTACTTAGCAGGACTACAAGCACAGCTGTCCTGTTAGCAAGATGGTCAGCTCTGACCATGGAATCATAGAATGCTTTGGCCTGGAAGGGACCATAAAGATCATCTATTTCCAAACCCTGTACCATGGGCAGGGGCATCTTCCACTAGAGCAGGTTGTTCAAAGCCCCATCCAACCTGGCCTTGAACACTTCCAGGGATGGGGCACCCACAGCTTCTTTTGAACTTTTCCTGATGCCTCACCACCCTCACCATCAAGAATTTCTTCCTTATATCTAGTCTAAACCTTTCAGTTGAAAGCCATTATGATGCATTTTGCTAACATGTCTTCTTACTTAGGCCGCCTTTGGAAAAGACGGAAATTTCAAGTTGTCTCAAATCACCATTAAACAGAATAGTTTGTTTTCTTGAAGTGTTAAAAAAAATATTAAAAATAAGCATTCCTGGCAAGAACCTTCACTGCAGGAAATGCAAATATTCAGATAGTTTCTGAACTTGATGATGCAACAACAAACTAAGCACATGAATACAGTTTCTTTCACTGACAAGAAAGCCCATTCGTGCATTTCAGACAATGACAAAGCTTTGTCAATTAAATGTGCCTTTGGAGGAAACACGTTATCCAGGCCACAAGGGGTTACCGCCTCAAATTTTGAGTGCAATTCCCTTTCTAAAGGAAACTTGTAGTGTGTTTTTTATTTCAGCCGTCTAATTGAAAATTAAACAAATGTTCCATTAGTGCCCTAGGAGGTTAGTAAGTGTAACAAACATTCCATTTAAGTTTCCTCACGTGGTCATTCAGCAAAGGCTGTTAGAATTGAACATAAAAGGTATCACCTCGGTAAATACCACAAGATATAACTAGACCATTACATACAGGAGCACCAACCTTTTATGTACAAAACCCAGACACATATAAAACAGTTCCAGGAAGTTAGCTGCCAAGCTCATGATTCATCAGGGGTAGTCAGCACGGATTCAGCAAGGGGAAGTCACATTTGAGCAACCTGACACTCTTCTGCAGTAAAATGCCTGGCCAGCAGCTGAGGGGAGAGCAGCAGACAGTGCCTGCCTAGACCTCAGCAAGGCCTCTGTCTCCCGGAAGATCCTCACAGACAATCCTGTTTAACATGCTCGTTAACAATGATGGGCAGAGCACACCTTCAGCAAGGTTGCAGGGGACACAAAACTGGGAGGAGGGGCTGGTACCCCTGAGGGTCCTGATGCCCCCCCAGGGACCTCTGCAGGCTGGAGGAACAGACTCATGAAGCTCAACACAATGCAAAGCTCTCCACCTGTGGAGGAACAACCCCAGACACCAACACATGCTGGGCTGGAAAAGGCCCTTGGGGACAGCAAGTGGAACAGCAGCCAGCAGTGTCCCACAAAGCAGGCCAAGGGCATGGGCTGCACGGGGCAAACATCACCAGCAGGTGGACAGAGGTGATCCTTCCCTTCTGCTACCCAGGAGTACTCTGTCCAGTTCTCATCTCAGTGCCCAGAGTGAGACACACACACACACACACAGCTAAAGCCCATAAAGATGATTAAGGTACAGGAGCACCTCTCACATGAGGAAAGGATGAGGCAGCAGGGACTATTTAGCCAGGAGAAAAAAAAGCTCAGGGAGGTTCTTATCAACATGTAACAATATCTGAAGTGAGGATGCAAAGAAGGTGGAGCCAAGCTCCTGTAAGCGATGCCCAGTGCCAGGACAAGAGGGAATGGGCACAAACTGAAACACACAAGAGTCCATCCAAGAACCCATTTTCAGTGTCAGGATGACTGAGCATTGGAACAGGTTTGCCCTGAGAGATGGAGTTTCCCTCCTTGGAGATCAAAAGCCATCTTTACATCATTCCGGCCAACAAGGCCTAGATGGCATGCTGAGCAGGAAGAACTAGACAACACAACTTCCAAAGGCCCCTTTCAACCTCAACCACTCTCTGATTCCACAAAGAAAAGAAAACACTGAAATTCTGAAAAGAAGCAGCTTTCTTTGGTTTTTTTTAATATTAAAAAGTCATGAACTGCATAGAAGTATGACTTCAGTCATCTGAAAATGTTACTCATCACTCATTCACACTTGGAAATTCCCAGAAATATGGCAGGAAGCAAGATAGACTAAGAGCTGCCTGCAGTGTACGTATTTACATTCAACTGAAGTTATGAATGCACAACAGTACTTTTAGGTAAATCAAATGCACTTATCCAAACAATGCCTGATTCAAGGTATATTTTAAGTTTATATAATGTACAAATAAATTCTTCAAAACAAATTCCTTGGATAAGACCAATTTTCATTTATTTAAAGATAAGTTAGCTCTAAAGTAGTAAGAAATGTAAACATCAGACATTGTGACAAAAATCTTTAGGAATAACAACTTTGTCATAAAGTGCTGGCATACGCTTTCAGATTTTTCAGACACTAAAAAATAGTTGGAATTTCAATTCAGTAATATTTTTTTGCAGAATTTTAAAGTGTAACAATTTTATAAATACTCTTTTTTACCTTTACCTTCACAGCTTTTTGACTCTGTCTTCTTTATCTTAAGGTGAACTTTAGCTTCTTTGTATGTATATAATAGTATGTAATAGTTTGTGGTTTTAATTTATCCAGTTCAAACTGGAATCTATGCTGGTGGAAAAAACCAAAATGTTAGACAAGACTCCAACTGGGAAAAGCCAAGGACTTTGAAAACTAAGGGTATAAAGTACCTGAATGCAATCCAACAACTGTCTCCTGTAAAGTAATCTTACAATTATATATACTACCAATACCACTGAAAAATGTTACATGAGAATTAATAAATGGAGGAGACTCCGTGTGGTTCATGGATATCTCGGCATCGGAGCTTTGTATGTCCCAAATATACCCCTTACTTTATTTCACATGAAATTAAGTTTTGGAAAACTTGTACTTCCTCTGGCAAACGTAAGCTGAAAGATACACCTGCCCCACACCTCAGTCTACCTTTCACTTGTTGACATAAATGCCACCCCAAATCAAGACAACAGTCCTGAATTCCCCCATGCATTACAGTGATACCTTATATTGAAATCTATTTGTAAAAAACCTGCTTTTCCCTTGTGTGAAGAAAGACAAAACACAACCTTTTACCATTTACTATGTTCACCCCTCAATCATGGGTTTTTTTCCACAACACCAATCTGCCTAACTATTGATAAATCCAGAGGCACAATTGAAAAATATTATGAGATTGTGGTATTTTATTATACAAAACAAATCCAAATCAAAGACAATGCAATTTAAGCTCTGAGGAGTGGAAAACCCCAAAAATATTTTAAAGTGACATTTGCTTTCAAAATATGTATTTCAAAATATATATTCCCTGCACAAAAGGACTTCCAGCCTCTATTATGATTAGGGTTTATTTTGTCAGTATTAGTTTCAGGCTGTTAAGGCACCACTGGCATTTGCTCCAAGTCAATACTTAACACAGGCACTATTCCCTAAGAGCCTAGAAACAGGAAGTGGAAGAGACATAACTTTAAAAAAAATACCACTAAACAAACCACATGAAAAGGGTTAAAACAATTATGAAGGAGTTTGTCTTTAAATACTAACACATAGCAGTCCATTTCTCAGAGCAGGCATGAAGCTGAGCTGTGATGAGCAACAATAACTGACAGAAAGATGCACTGCACTTCTACATTAGAGGGACATAAAGAATAGTTAATTGCAGCTTCACTGGCAAAAATGGTTATTTTCAGTTTGTTCAGTTACTACTGTTTATCATAAAGAGGCTTTCTGTTTTTAAGCTTCTTGGTGTGTTGGGGCTTTTTTGGAGGGCACGTGTTTTAGGGTTTTTTGGCTGTTTTGGGTTTTTTTTAAGATAAGGAAAAGGTCAATCAGGTAGATGATATTATTTCAGAGGTTTCATGAAAGCAAACTAACAAGTTCCTCAAATACTCACATCAGTATAGGACCCTCATCTTCTTCAAATGTAACTTACTGATAAGAAGCCAAGGACCACTAGCACAAGGACTGACCGTCTACCCATTTTCTATTCAAGTGCTGCAGGGATGAACACAGCAAAACCACAGAGTATGCATTACAATCCCTAAAAGGACCAGGTCTGTAAGGCAGAAACACGTCCATAACTACTAGTGATCCTAGAGGGACCACAGTTTTCCAAACAGCCCCAACAGACTCATCACAGTCCCCGAATGTACCAACTTTAGCCTCTCCTTAAAGCAATGAGCATGGTCACAAGTCCAGTAAGACAGTTAGATTCAGTTTCCCTGCTCAGACCAATTTCTTATTAAGGCTAGTCATAAAAGCATGCATTTATTCAACCACAGTTTGACAAAGGTTGAGTTTGTTCAAACTCATTTTCAGGTTTCAGTTTCCTCAGTCTAGCATAATTTTTTGACTAGAACTTGAAAAGTGCAAAAATATTTAATTATATCTTCTTAAAAAAAATAATTCATTTCATTGGCACAACAACTCCAATTTCTCCAGAGTTAAATCCACTGCCAGCAATGGATAGAAAAGGAGGCACCAGCATAAAAGAATCAAAGTGCATTTTCAGTACGCCAATGCTACACGAATTGGCAAGCTATAATCTTATTTTCACCACTGGAACAGATTATGCTGAACTCACTTCATCAAAGTCTGTATTACACATTAACATACAAAGTCTGTTATAAAGTCTTGGGGATACTGCAATGAATCATCGAAACGGAAACGTTTGGAGACTGTGCTGTTGTCCTCTGGGATGTTTTCTTTGTCTTCCTTGTCACTACAGGTACCATTACAACTGGATTTCACATTCTGCTCCTCTGAGCACTTTGTTGTGTGTCCTGACATCTGAGAGGAGCAACAAGTTTCTTCAGGGCCACACACGAGTGTGAACTCCCCTTGCTGCAACCACGAATGAGAAAGACAGTCCGCTGCTGTGGGTCTTTCCCTTGGAAAAAGAAAAGGGTAAAGTTGCTTAAGTTTACTTCAGAAATTCTAAAAACTTAATTAAAACAACTCTGACACATGCTGAGAAATCTTAAAACTAACATTAAAGTGTCAGTATTACTGGTTTTTTCACCACTAACACAGCTGCTACAAAACACACAGTTCAGGTTAAGAACTGGCAACACACATCTGAATTTAGTTGACAGTTTCCCCTAAAGCTGGTAAGCTTTTCATCAGAACAAGGAACAGAGTCCCCTGCAGTATTTTCAGTATGGTACATAGAAATGTGCACATCCTTATGCTTTTGAAGTGCTGTGTTTCATACAGACCATTGTAAATAGAGAGGCTAATGAATATTCAGTCATTATGTTTTCAAGGACAGCCAAATAACATGATGTCATCGACTCTATCTTACATTTCATAGTCTTTCACTCTGGCAATTCATCTGGTATAGACCCTTTCAAGATTTAGTTACTACCAAACAAACCAGACCTAGTACAGTGCTACTATGAGCTTTAATTGTGTTCTGCATTGTTAAGTTCCACAGAACTTGCTGTGAAAGTGGCTCTAATGCAGTAGAGATCACTATTTGTCCTTAGCTCTACCAGAACACTTGAATATTTCTTGGTCAGAGAAGTATAACTTTATAGAGTTGACTATCTGAGGACAGATTTTGCCCTTAAAATTCACCAAGGTATAGTCATCCAGACTTGGAATAGTGGGGGAGAGGGGCAAGAGAAGGTTATTGAGGATATAATGAAGATTCTTGAGATGCCCAGAAGAGAGAAAATGAGTAGTTCCTATGACAGAACGTCAAATATTCCACAGGTCCACACTCAGCAGGCTCTCTGCAATCGATTCCCTTGTTCTGGGTGCTCCACAAACATAAAAGGTAAAGTTCCTTCCTGATACTAGGGTTTGGGGGTTTTTTGTGAATTATTCCAGATACTGACAAACCTTCTATGTGAGATGCTAAAATAGACTTCAGACCTGACTTTATATGGAGTCCTTATTTCATCAAAGGAGACACTTCATAGGTATCATCTCCCATCCTGTCCTCCTATCAAGGAACCCTCCTCAAGCAAAGAAGGTCACTCTGCTTGCTGCAGGCTCTCTGGAGACAACAACTCACCAGAAATGAGTGATATACAGCACTGTAATTGATAATACCTGGCCAGGTAACTTCTCAAATTTCAGCTATTTTGAAAGGCCTTATTAGAGCCTGAACTCCCAAAGAATGCAAAATTGTGGCAGTCTGCCTTTCAGACAAAAAGAAACTGACACTTTTGACTGAGAACATTTTTTAGAAGGCTGAACATGGCAAACACTGACAAGCAGAAATATATAATAAAAAGGCATAAAGTAGAAAGGTAAAGTAAAGGTAAGTCAGGAAATAACGAAGCACAGCAAAGAGACTGCATTTTGTCTCTCCAAACTGTGTAATTATAGACAAGAATGTGACATTTCTAGAATATACTTAATAAAATTTGTTAATAATCTGTCCTCTGAATGAAAATATAAAGACACTCAAAGAACAACCCTAATAATAGCATTATCTGCAATAGTAATAATATCTGACAATAATAGCCAGATAATGATTCCAAGATCCTTTACATACATTATGGAAAAGCATAAACCTACACTTTTTAAATATCAAGGTGATAACAACACTGCATTGTGAAATATCCAACTGATCCTATCTGTGGTATTAAGTACATAAATTAACATTTACTTTCTCTAGGTACTCCACAAAGTTTAGATTCTTGCCTGGAGGAATGCTACTTACTCTGGATTTTTTATGAGAAGTTTTTGAATGAAGTCTTTGGCAGGCTGTGAAACTGATGAAAATGTTTCTTCTGAATAATCCACATTAACTTGAGATATATTAAGGTAAGTTTCTTGAATATCAGTTCCCACAAATGGAGATTCCTGTGTCAGCAGCATGTATGAAATCACACCGATGTTCCTGAGATAAGAATACAATGTATAATCCTACTGGAATATCTAAACAATATACCCTGCATATTTACTGTGCTGCAGGGCCAACTTCCTGATGTATCCCACACTTGGAGAGCTAAAAGCATCATGTGACATCTCAGTTATATGTGATTCAAGCACGTATGCACAAACACACACAAGGACAGCTGTGTATTTGTCTCAGAGGAGGCATTTTTGAATATTGCTTGCTTTCAATATATCCTTTTCTTTCCACTGAGATTGTTAGGAAAGGAAATACATCATTTTTACACAGCCCTTTCTTGGACATACAGTAATTCTGGATGATAGAACAGCAAAAAGGATAGACTTTCTAATCTGCATGTAAGTAAAACCTCATCTTTCACTACAATTCTGGATGAAGTATCAAATAGTGAGATTTAGTCAACCTTCCTGCACATTTGACTTTTGAGTTGTATTATATAATATAATATCCTCTTGCTGAGATGTTTTTCCTTAAGAACATGAACATCACACATCATGCAATCTATTATAAATCTTAGACAGTTTTTTGATGCATAATAAAAATGTTTTTGTGATCTGACAGATCAGACCTTAGTACACATTACAGTGTGGAAATACACAGCTGTTGTGTTTGTCATTCTGAGCAGAGCACCAATAGTTTATGTCTTCCCACAAAAACAGGCAAATTAAGAGGTTAAAAAAACATTCATTAACAGATGCAGTTACTATTATGAGTTGAGAATTTCAAATGAGCAATTAGATCATAGCAACTTTTAAAACCAAATTTTAATTATTAAGCTGCTCAAGAAGAGCACATGAATATTTTATGTTTTTAAGGAAACATCTCAAAGCCAGTCTAACAGTTCATAAAATTAGTAAGCCACAAATAAAGTTGTGGATCAGTTTAAGGTACTTATCTCATTTTTTATTACTTATTCTGCAGGTATTTTGCTAAAGATAAGAAGTAGAAAGTTAAAATACTTCTTATCATTTGTATAATAAAATCATTTAGCAATACAAAAGTGCAGAGGGAAAGTGTCCAAGAGAAGCTAATACCTGAAGCATGTCACCCCAGAGTAACCAATACCCAAGGTATGCTCTCCAGCCACTGTTCCTGTTCCCCCGGAACAAACACCTGCACTCCAGGATCAAACGCCACAGACATTCCATACTAAGTGTGCAACAGGCCCATATACAGTAATTCCTGTAAACCCTGAGTTACATCCTCCCCTCCCAACTCTTCCTCTTTCAGTCAGTCCAGCAGCAGAAGGGTATTCTTGGCAGCCAGGTAAAACTCCATCAGTGTCAGATCTGGCCCCACCGTTGTTAAGCGGTCCCACCTATGTCAATTAAATGAATTAAGATACACAACCTACCACACGTCTGTAGCTGTGGTAATAGGATCATAGTTCAAGATTTCTGGAGCTAAAGAGGTGGGCAGAAGGAAAAAGCTTTAGTAAATATATTATTCAAATGGCCTTGAATCATACACAACATTTCTGGCACTTTTTTGCCAACTCCTATTATGAAACAAAACACGCAGTTTCCATAGTTAAGTTTACTATTTTGAAGTTACAAGGGTGCAAAAAAGTTATTTCTGTTTGACTAGACACACAGATGTTCAACTGATTCACACTAAAACTGCACTACATGGCCTAAAGTCTATTCTGTTTGAGTCTCAAGATGTTTTCTAACCAGATGTACACACATAGAACATTCTTCTAAGAGGTTTTGAAGTATATAGCTTTGTAAGGGGAATGCATAGAGCCTTCAGCATGTTAACACTGCAAAAGCAGATGCCCAAGCCAATTTTAGGATCAGTGGCTATTAGCATATGCTAGATAGCAAGTTGTTCACTGCAGAAGTGCTCTTGAAATTGAGTGTTGGCAAATCATGAAGGAAACCCATCCCTCACAGAAGGCCAAGTGTTAACTGCAATCTTTCTCTTTCCAAGGACTACTTTAATCTCATTAAATCATCATACTAAACAACATTCCTAATTCAAAGAATATTTCTTTGTGCATGCTAATGTATTTCAATTCTAATCAAAAGAATTTAACAGCCCAAATTTTTTGTAACAGCCTGCATCACAGCAGGAAACAGAGGTGCAGTTATTGACATAATGTGAGAATTTTTGGTGCAAATATTTGTTGATTACTCTAAAAAAAACCAACGGCTCAAAACATGTTGCTTTGTCCTGTAATGTTCTTTCTCCAGTACTGACTGGTAAGTTCATAAACATATCACATGAACTGTTTGTTTCCTCCAGAGCACATGTTAGGAATAGTGAAGCAGCTCTTCCATACCCAGATACTCTGTTGTTCCCATGATGTGCCGCAGTTCACCAGAATTCTCAAGCTTGCGGGACATACCAAAATCGACAATTTTTACATCACCAAGAGGATTGATGCTGCTCAGCAAAATATTTTGAGGCTAGAACAGAAAATATTTAATTCCCAATTAATCAAATGCAATCTGCAAAAAAAGCCCAGTCTACTAAATGACATTTCAGGCTCTATTATGCAATAATTAATACTAAATTTTATTTTAAAATATTTAATCTCTAACACACTTCTCTTTCTCTTCATCTTTGTTATGTATTTAACAAATTACTTTGATTAACATAATAATAAATTAAAGACAAAGTACTGAAACAAAAAGTGTGCTGCAGGCTTACCTTTAAATCGAGATGAACAATATTGTTTTCATGCAAGCAGCAAAGTCCTTCAAGTATTTGTCTTACAAGTCTTACAATATCCCTTTCCCCAATTCTGTAATCCAGATCTGGGACACACAAGTCAAATATTTCTCCTCCAGCAGCACTGAAACACATTCAAGAACACTTATGTATTAAGTTTAAATTTTGAATCTTAAGTGAAGAAAAATGTCATATATGGCACCCATTTATCTAATACACGTTTGTAATCTCAGAGAGGTTGGGCATACTGGTTTGGGGATTTTTTTTACACATTTTTGCCAAAACACATAATATAAATAACTAGAAAAAGAAAAAATTTGATTATGGTTTATTTTCCCTTGTAGCCAGCAAGAGCAGATAAGACAGCAAGAGAACTTTGACTGATAACCTCTTAATGCTCTGGTACCCTCAAGCATGCTTTCCTGTAAGCAAATAGGAAGATGCTTTCAGGAATATGAGCTCTATCATCATTCCCTAACCAAAGAAGCCTTTCTTTTCAAGTCAAATCTAAAATTCCCTCCATTAGACCAGTTCATAAATAATTCAAAGCAAAAAAGCCCAGCATTATTACTGTTTCTGAATTCAGGAGTGAAAACCATTATTTTTGAGATGATGTGGCTGTGGTGTAAATGCAAGAACTACAACCCAGTAACAGCTGGATTGTTCAGGAATATTTCTGGACTGAGGAAACTTCATACTTGCTTCCTGCCATTCTGATGGAAGACTCCGAGTAACCAGGAAGAAAATCTAGCACGCTGCTGCTGATTAAATATACAGTTGCCTAGTCAGTCAGTGAGCAGTATCTTCCAGAACTCCAGTAGACACAGAATATTCAGAAATACAAGGACTCAGCTCTGACACCTCCTTGTTAGTGTAGAAATAGTAGATTTCAAAAATAAGACTGACAAGGTTCATGTTCTCAGACAGTATCTCAGACACATCTTCCACTGAAAAAGGCTTCCAGAAAATCCTATTAGTACATGGAATAAAACCATGTTGCACAAGGTCTATTAGTTACACTTCTACACTTGGGCAGTGTCAGCTGCTTCCTTTCAGGCTGGGTTTGAAATTATTTCTCAGCCTGCTCTAACTGCCTGAAGATTCTCTCCCTTAAGGAGAAAGGGCTACCTCAAAACTACAGGTCAGGAAGCCCAATCTTCATTGCTGATGACAATGACGTAGTCTGTGGTAACCTATGAATGATAATGAAAATTATATAGTCTATTAAAAGTTAGATAATGGACAACACAGATAAACAGTCACAAACCTGCCAGAGCTACATGACATGTCAGCAATGCCTCCCCTAGCTGACTTTATGACAAAACATAGATGAGGTAAAAGACCTGGGTGTCATTTGCTTCAACTTTAACAAGGTTTTAACACTGTCTCCCACAGTATTCTTGTATCCAAGCTGTGTTATGGTCTGGATGGGTGGACACCCAGATGGGTAAAGAGCTGAAAACTCTGCAGAAGAGATTTGTGAGTCCTCAGAGACAGCAAAAACTGAATGCAGAAAAGGTCAGCAGCACCTTGGGCTGTAATCCCAGGAGCAGAGCCCAGAGACTGAGGCAAGTGACACTACCCAGCACACCAGAGCCTGCAGCATCCTGGGTTTGGCTTCCCAGTTCAAGGAACACCTGAACAAGCAAGTTCAGCACCACCAGACAGAGTAACAGAGCACCAGTTGACCCGTAGCATACACAGATGCAAGGTATCTTCAGAAAAATAACCTCATCCAATCCTACTTTGAACGAGCAGGGATAACTCAGAAAATTCTGCCTGGCAATTGTCAGAAATAACAGGACCAATGTGCAGAGCAGCCAAAACAAAGGACAATATGCATGGCTATCATGAGGAGGCCTACTGGGAACAAGCAACAAAACAACGGTCAGTATAAAACCTTAGTATGTAGTTCTGCTTCTGTACCTTCATTTATGTAGGATTAATTGAGATACAAAGAAGGGGATGTAAGAGGACACAGTTCCTTTACAACAGAAAAAAACCCAAAAACCAAAGAGACACTGACTCTTCAGCGTGGACAGAAGATTGTGAGGAAGTCTACGAACGATGCTTATAAAAGCACTAAAGCTGGTTTAGAGCTGAACAAGTAACTGTTATGCACTAAATCCTACAATATGAGAACTAGGAGGCACCTGATCAAACTACTAAGCTTAGTTGGATACAAATAAAAGAAAATTTATTCAAGAAATTTCTTCACACAGAAGATACTGAACACCTGGAATTTATTACCACCACAGTAAACAGTACCACCAGGTTCAAAAAAGGACAAAACAGATTGACAGACTTGTACAGGTTCATAAACAGACACTACAAGGACTAAGGAGAAAGGTATTCTCAATACAACACCTCACACTGCTGCAACAGTGCAAGAAGAATGAACAGGGAAAAGTGGGAAGAGTCATATGCTCCTTAGTTCTTCCTAAAGAGCACCTTCCTACAGCTGCTGCTGGAAATGGCAGATGAGACAGACCTTGGGTCTCACTCTGTAGGGCATTTCTTAGTTATTCAAGGCACAAACTAGACAGATTTGGAAATTAGTACAGCTGTAAAATGAGCTAGTACAGCTGCCAGGTTTCTCTGACTGGATTCTTCCAATTACCTTTGGCCTTCAGATCAGAAGAGCAGCAACCTCCACCGTGGGGCTTTTGAAGAAGTATTCACACCTTCAGTAATTCCCTCTACAAGGATGGCCTTACTAAGAACTGGCATCCATTTCTCTTTATTTAGAAAATGTGCACTAAAACAAACTGATTACTCCCTGCACCTTCCAAACCCCAAAAATACATAACAAGAGCAAGGACCACGAGCAGGGGGCAAAATCCAGCTAAACATGAAACGCTTATAAACTATTTCATAAACTCATTTCTTGCAAACCTCTTAAATCACTGCTTCAGAGTTCTGATAGTGAGAAACAAACAAGAGAAGCTGCCTATTCTGCTGCAAGGAAACAGAATTTCAATGTGTGATCCCAACAAAAGTAAGGAACACTTACTGTAAGACTTCTGAACAAAGTAGGCCATGAACACTAATGTAGTATAGAGAAGTTGTTTCATTACAGAGCTTTAATAAGCAAGAGAGAGCTAACTGAGCTGAAACAGAAGCAGGAAAATCAGTATGGCTTTTATGTGAACTTGTACTTTCAGAAGTTCAAAACTTGCCATCTGGACTTCGCCTTGACTTCTACATTATTTATTATTTTAACCTTCATGGAACAACAAGTAATATTTTAGGGATCATCTAGTTCCAGGAAAAAAAGCTTTTAAAGACAGAATCTAGCTACATTCTTTGGAAAGTTTGGAGGGATTTATCATGGTGCATGCAGATTAACAGCACTTCAAATACTTTGCATATGAAACTTAAAGCCCAGAGAGCTCTAATTTCAAAAACTGCCTTTTTGTTTCTTACATGCCAAACAAAAATTTACAACAAATATGATAGATAATTCAAATTTAATTCCCAAATTAGACTTGTTTTTCAGAGCTAATGAGAAGCTTCAGAGACATCTGAAAAAAAAAAAAAGGGATTTTTTACAAAACAGCTCCAAAAGCCAAACAGTTTAAAAACAAAACTGCTAAATTTAGAAGCTCAAAACCCACAAAGTAACTGCAACTCTTCAGTCACCAAAAAGCATCAAGTGCTAACTGAAGTTCACAGAGCACAGATATGCTCAGTTTCTTTGAAGTCTGTGTGTTTGGTATCAGTACTTGACTATTCTGTACTTTTTTAATGATTTAAGATGCATCAAAGCACTCTGGACTTTCTATGGGATACAAGAACATTATGTTCAGTCAGCTTGCCTGAAATACTCTTAAAGAAAAAAAATAAATATACTAACAAAGTATAAGCAAATGAAATATTAGCATGATATATACAATGTACTGTTGTAATTCTGAGCATTCAGGCAACTAAAGCAAAAAAATAGTATCTTAACAGAGTTTTCACTATAAATGTGGAACATGTGATGAAGGCAAACTTACTATTCCAGCACTAAGATGATTTCATTTGCTGTTTCATAGACTTCATGGAGATTAACTATGCGAGGATTAGACTTCATTAATTCAAGTACAGCAATTTCATGATGAATCTCTGCTTTGCAGTCTTGACCTCTTCTTCTTTTCTTTAAAAATTTAGCTGCATACTCTTGGCCTGTGGATTTAGCTATACATTTTCTAACCACAGCAGATCTTCCTCTACAAAATAAAAGGGAAAAAATTAAGATCCTTGAGAGAAAAAGTACATAAATTGGCATAAATAAGAAAATAATCGGAAAGAAACAAAAAAATGTGTTGGGGAATGCCATGCTTGGCCTGTTCTAACACTACTCCCTCAACATTCACTTTCAGCCACTGCAGAAGAAAGGATGCTAAGCTGTACCTTTGGTGAGACCCAGGAAAATTCCCTTCATACAGACTAGGTAAACATTAAATCAGAGTATCAGGTTATAGGGACGTTCTCACTGTGGCATCACACAGTAACTCCTAAAGGACTTCCAGAGGTCTCTAAAAGGCTCCCGCTTAAAGCAGGGCCAGCCATGACATCTCACCAGGCTGCTCAGGGCTTTGTCCAGGTTGGCAAAACCCTCAACAACCACACTGTAACTCCTCCAGGACACAGGAATGTACAAAGCAAACCCCTGTGAAATGCAGAAAATGGACACGGAAAATAAAGCATATTTATATGCATGAGGGGGCAGGGAGGTTTTCAGTGCAGGAAATTTTAGAGTCATAAAGAGAATTTCCCTCCACAAATCATGCAGTATTGCTACAAAAATCCCAGGTATCTGCAAAATGTTTAAAAACATCGTAACAGAAAAACACCCAATACTTGGCATTCTCTTCCTCAACTACAGTTAGACAAAGTGTGCTGCTTTAATTCCTACCCACTGGTTTAAGTATGGCAACAAAAATGTATTTTGGCACAGAAATGTTTTTAAAGGAAAACCACATAGTGTAGTTAAAACACCAAGCTGAACTTTTAAAAAAATTGAGGGAAAAAAGCAGTTTTTTAAGCCAAGTTATAAACTCCTGAAAAAACCAGAATTTTATAACCACTAGTGTTGGATTCCCAGAACTGCCCAGTTGCATTCTTGCAAAGTGTTCTCAAATTATACAAGAAACATTATTTATAAAAAAAAACAACTTGAAAGGCTAAAACACATTATATAAAGTTCTAAAAACAGTATAAAACTGTACACAAAGTAAAAGATCTACACTTGTGTCTTGAAAAAGAATGCCTTTCCACCCATGTTTTTGTTACCACAGCATACTAAGAACAAACTTAATGAAACAGCTGGGTATGAGCTATCCGAGCTGTGTTTTTTAAAAATAAATTAGCTTCTTTAGTAGAAAAGACTACGTTGTCCTGCTTCACCTTTTTCTGGAACCAAAACCCCAATGTTTAAAAGGAATAATTCAAAAAAAAAAAAAAAAGGCACGTCTGAAGCTTTTCTGAAAAAAATCTGGACTTCAGTATTTAATAAAAAAAGGTATGAGTACCTCATAAAAAGAAATAAGATTTTCATTTGCAAATAACTAAATATTAAGTAGTCTGCACAAATCTGTCTAAATTATTAAATATGTAAAGTTGACCTTTAATCTATACTTAGAAATAAATTCAACAAAACGGCTTCTCTGTCATCATTTAGTACAACGTTATTTAATTGCAGGATTTCTCTGTCCTTTTTTTATAGCACTAGATTTAGAAAGGGAAGTGCACAAAACTCAAAAAGAAAAAATTAAGAGGTGAAAGTTATCTGCAGTCTGATACATGCACACTCTTCATTTTAGCAACTATTTGTAAGCCTGGAATGGTCATGTTCTTTCCTAGTTGTTAAACCAGCTAATTATTGCTGAACACTTTAAGTCATTGAGATGAATTTTGTAACATACCAAAGTTGAAAATACTCCCTGCCCCAGCTTACATTCTTGTTTTAACATCACATCACTCTGTTAACCACAAAAGTTTCTCTAAAATTACCAAAGGGGAACTGGTTGAGTTTCATGAGAACAGTAAGATCTTTCCCCGATAGCTTTGGCACATGTTCCTTCTGGTTGCTGGGGGTTTCACAGCTTTGAAGGGTAAGTGGTATCTCCAGATTGCTGATGGAAGAACTCCCACTTGTTCACACTCCATTTCTAGTGTGTCAATTAAGGAAAAAATCTTTTAGAGCACTGGAAATTGCCCCAGAAATGCAGCGAAGTCAGGTCGGAAGTGCTGCACTGAGGCCAGCAGAGCAGTTCCCACTTCCTGCTGCCTGCAAAGCAACTGCGTAACCATCACCCTTCACAGCTCAGTTTTACAAGAGAAACTGATTTCAAGATGTTTTCACAGCTCAAGTTATAAACCACAGACATTAAAAGAAGCCAAGCAATGCACACACTAGGGACAAAACTGCTTAACCCACTGCAGAGAACCCAACCTGCCAGCTCCGTGAGTCAGTGTCTTAAATACCAAAGGACAGAACAGATAAGGGTGTGGGAGGAAGAAATGGGACTTGGGAAGCTTAAGCAGAGAACAAAAGAACTATTTACTACATAAACTGAAGGGGAAAAAGAAAATTGCAAGTGAAAAGAAAAGCATATTGAATCTTGTAGATAGGCTACAAAGAAAGATGGATTTTACATCACTTATGAAGCATTTATACACTGAAAACATCAAAAAATAGGCCAGGAAAAATCAAAAGTATGTTTGGAACACATAGTACTCTGCTTCTTTTTTCTTTACATTTTGGCACTTGTTTTGTTATGCCTGGTTTTGTATGTGTCAAAGTATTAAAGACTGTGCTCTGCAATCCACAGACAATCTATAGTTTGTTTGCTTTAGACATCACCTCACAAGTCTGTAAAATCTAAAAATCCAGCGTTGTGACAATGCTGGAGCTCTGGGGGAACCTCTTTCTGTAGAGCCCAAAATTCAAAAGCAGAGCTAACAATAGCTAAGAAAAGCAGAAAGTTTCAGGCTGCAAGGGGCACTTTTATAGAAGTGCAGCAGAGAAAGCACGTGCTGGAAAAATAGAAAAACCCCAAGAGAACAATGAAGGCTAAAGAGCTTACAAAACCACAGGCAGAAGAACATCCGTGCTGACAGAACAAGCTGCAGGTGCAAAGGGTCGCTGTGGAGCACAGCAAGGCAAGACTGACTCGTGCCTGTTCCATGGAGCTTGGAAACACAACCATGGCATTCTGTTTGCAGGGCTTTACTCCCAATTCACTGAGTATTTTCAAGGTATGAATTAACACAGTGGCTTCAAAAACCACATTCACTCGTATGTCTGAAACAGTATCATAAATACCAGGAGTCTGGGGGGTTTTTGTTCATTTCCTATTTTACTGTTGCAAAGGAAGGGAAGTAGGCTGCAAAACTACTCTGAAACAGGGCGGTTGAAATTTTAGTTTAATTGCTCGATGGTAGGATGGGGGGAGAAAAGGTTCTTGTTTTCTGGACTTTAGAAAACTCATCCGAACAACTGGAACATCCAACTCAAAATGCCCATTCTTTGCCTGGCAGTATTACCTTATGTCAGCTCTCCTTTACCTACCTGGAATCTGATGTGTGACTAGACAGGAAATGCAAGAAAAGGAAGATAATCCCAAATCTACATGCCTGTGAAAATATCACTGTGATGTGGAAAAGTCTGGCAACTTATGTCTCACTGTACCTTTTATCCTGGTTCCTTGAGAACCCACTGGATGCTGCAAAGAAGGGGATGGGGAAGGATACTCTATTCTCCATCTACGACTATAAAAGTTTGCCAGAAAAATTCTATCAGGGTACAAAGAATTCTCCTGCAGCAGAAATTCCTTTTGCTAAAATAAAATAAATAGGAATAATCTTACCTTCCTAGCTGTTTTGATTCAAGCACATAAAAATTGTGGAAATTATCTGTCTTGATTGCTGTGTGCAGAGGGGTGTCTAACAAGCCAGAAAGGCTTTTATTCTCCAGCTTTCTCCTCGACATCGTGGAGAACAGGTCTCTTCTACCAGTCACCTGCTAAAGCAAAACAAGTAAGAGTTTTGGAAACTCCATAATTACAGCACAGGAAAGTATACAAACATTAGAGTTTAGGTCCATAAAACTAGAATAGCTGTAACTTTGCTCAACAGCGACCTGAAAACAACACATTTAATGACTGTAAAATTAAAACCCGAAAGGAATGCTAATCAAGACAGGCTAATTTAATAATGTTAACATTTGAGATAAGTTGGAGTTCTGTTTTCCCCCTGGAGCATATTCATAAGACATTAGGGATAGGCTTCAGTTCTAATAAAAATGCTAATAACTACTTAACTATTAATGATATGTTCCTTGGGTTTTTTTAAACTTTCTAAAAATAAGCTTTATCTCTGCTTTGGATTTTGGGTAAGTTTCAGTAGTTCCTTTAAGTTTACACTTTTAACTGGTATTCCTGAGGGAATTAACCAAAACTCCTTTCTGTTTGTTGACTGCAAAATAGCAGGAATAGGTAATGACAGGAAAAAAAGGGGTTTTTCCAGTGAGAAAATTCACAAGTCTTAATAGACTCATTCACAGCTCATCTAAGCTACATTTTTAAGGCTAGACTAATTGTCACAAAGCAGCATGAATGGACAACGTTCGCTTTGCAAGATAATTTAGAACCAAATGATGTAGCAATCCTGATTAAATTATCTTAATAAACCAGTAGAACAGCACATTATGAAGATATACCCACCCACATTATTTCTACTACGGTTAAAAAAAAAACCCAAACGAGTAAAAATACTGGGGTTTGGCACTTCCATTTACAGGCCTGAAGCATCTCTTCAAGTGGAATGCAAAAGCAAGGCAGAAAAAGGTTACTGAAGGCTAACAGAAGTAACTGATGGGGGTTTTTAAGTTAAAGAGCAGGTTTACCTTTAGTAGCCATGGAAAAACCCAACAAACACAAGGCAATTTACAGCTTAGGGAGTTAGCAAACCCACAGAAATACACTTTCAGTTTTCAAGTGACAGAAGTGCACTATCAGAAACTTCTGGGGGAGCACTGGAACTAGTTATGACTCAAATATAACCCAGTACCCATCCAACAATTCACATTCCCATTCTTGGAACACGGATGTTCATACTGGCACAATTTTGGGTTCAAATCATTACACACGCCTTAGCCAGGAAAAAGACCAAAACCACAGATTTTAAAAATATCTTCAAAGTATCACTTGATACGCACGAAAATAGCTTCTTTAAAAATTATCAGGAGGCAATAACACAGCCTAATACGCAAGTCTTTGAATCAGTTTGTAACAAACATACATTCCTTCCTGCCCAATTATATAACAGCTTCTCATTTAGGAGGCCGATGCTGATGTCTGAAATTCTACATGACTCTCCCATGGGCTGCACTCACCTGATACACTGGAACAGTTAAAGTTATCTCCTTACTGCAATACTTCTGTGCAAAAATATCTGTATTAGATAACTGACCCAACTGATTAAGAGTTTACCATCATGAGTTTATTACCATTACCAAAAATATTATGTAAGGCTTCATTTTATATCCTCATTCTTACAGAGCAACTGTTAAGGAGAACTTTTACCTTACGTTGCATTAACTTTAATTCTCCAGTAAGGTAGACACTTTTATCTCCTTATTTTAGCTCGGTACCATGAATAATAGAGAAAAACGTATTTATAGGAGGCAGAAACCCACAAACACGCACAAAATCCATTCATGAAAATGTGATTCAATTAGCTGTGGAAAAAAAAAAGGCACAAATTCTAATACATTACCTACTTCCAAAATTAAAGGCGATACCCGAGTCGTTACACATTGCACCAAAAGCCCTGAGTAGCAGACACTATAAATGTGGAACATTAGAAACGCGGCTCTCACAGAAACCCGCAAGATTATCGTTACAGAGAAAACTTCCCACTACACCGGCGAAGTTGAATCGGTGAAAAAAAAAACAAAAACAAAAACAAAATCACCTCATTTAACTATTTCCAAAGCAGTCAAGTCTCCGCTCCGGGCCGGGGAAGGCAGCAAGGGACGAGGGGCAGCGCCAGGGGAGCCCTGATCGGCCGCGACCGCCCGCACTGCCCGGCGCGGGGAGACGGACCCGGCAGCGGCTGGGGGGCAGCACGCAGCACTCACGGCGCACCGGGGCGGCCCCGCGCTCGGACACGGACGGGCGCTCGGACACGGACGGACACACACTCGCCGCTCCCGCCCTCTCCGCCGCTCTCGCCGTTTGAAACGCGCAGCCCGCGGGGCGCGGCTGGCCCGAGA
>JAOXXN010000102.1:9333594-9347709 GCA_026770055.1 Myrmophylax atrothorax
GCAGGTGCGGCCCGTGCTCCCCCCGCGGGCCGGGGATGCTCCGCCGGGGATGCTCCGCCGGGGATCCTCCTCCGGGAGCTCGGCGGGAGAGCTGCTGCACAGCTCCTCGGTGTCCCCCCCGATCCCGGCCGCAGGACGCCGTTCCGGCCCCGCGGGGCCGCGTCTGCAGCGTTTCCGCTCGCCTGCGGTCCGGGGATGTGACAAAGCTGCGGCCGCGGGGACAGAGCCGGGCGGCGGCGGCGCTGGCTGAGCCCGGCTGGGAACAGACCGGGAAGACACTCACCGACATGTGCGGGGATCGCGGCACTTCGTGCTGTCCTCATACACGGACACGTCTCTATCGGAGCCGGCTCGACAATCTTCATGTACTTCTGTGGCAACCACGTTTCAGAGCATCGTGCCTTAAGGAACCCAGAAGGAAAAAAAAAAAGCCTTTTAACTTGTAGTTTCAAAGACCCTTTCTGAGGATTCAAAATAGCCTAAAGCATGGTTTAGAAATAGGTTGAAGTTAGAAAGAGTTCTAAAATAGCTGCAATTTGTTTGGCAAATTGATTTCCTCTGAAGCAATCCAACCAGCTGCCCTAGAAATTTGCAAACATCCGTTTTATAATAGATTTGTCATGAAAGCAGTAATAGTAATGCAGCATAAGAGTTCTGTATTTAATTTCAGCAGTGCCCCATTAGATGTACTGGGTTAATTTTGTTTATGCTCTGGCACTGCCAGTGAAATGGGTAATTGCTGTGTACAGTCATGCTGGCACTGCTTGCATTAAGATGAAAGTCGTATAAATGAAGATAGGCAGTTTGAGAAAGCAGAAAGTATTCTTGAAGAGTTCAGAATATGTTATACCATGTGGCTGGCACAATCAAATATACCTACTAAGAGCTGCCTTTCACATGTACTCCTGCTCGCTTGAACTTCCGTCTAGATTTCTTTGCACTTTGAGCTGTAGGTATTTTTGAAAAAAAGAGTCCAAAATCTTGACTCTTTCCCACAGAGTTCCACCATCTCTGCAGAGTTTGAGATCATACCCTTCCTTCATTATAACACAATCTCAAATACATCTGTCAAATAAAAATACATGTGGACAAGATTGGTTTTTTTGGGAAGTGCTCTTTGTGCAGTATGAAAAGCAAGCAGCATTCCAAACATACCCAATGATCCACAGAGTAAAATTAAATGGTGACTACAATTAAGATGGTTTAGGTTATTATAGCACATGGTGCCAAGAAGTAAATGACAGTGTTTATGTTTGTCTCCCCAGCTCCTTGTGTGTCTTTACCAATCCTTTTCAAAATTTGCTCTACTTTCCCTTTAAATTTTGAAAACCAAGTAAAGACCAAAAGTGCTTCCTGACATGCATGTTGTTGTAGTCTTTGGTTATCTGTTTATATAATGCCATAGAAACATGAATGGCACTTAGAGAAGGGTATAATTGACAGGACTCCACCCTGAGGACTTTGGAATTTTACTTAAATACACCACAACTGAGAATGACAAACAAGGGGTGGAGAAGGGGGAATGGTAGTCTGAAGGTCACAACAGTGCAGGAGCATGAACTATTATTATTCCTAATGTATACACCTGGTCTTTGGGATAATTAAAAAATAGAAGTTAAAGGTGTTAGCTTCATAATTCCCCATTCTTAGTTCCTTCTTCTCTTGCTTACCTTGATTACTTACCCATTACAAAGCTGGCTTTAGAGGCTTTCATGAAAATAACAATTTTTGATCAGTTACCGATTTGGCAAACTGTGATGTCTGAGGGTGTTTTAGGGAGATAGCTCTGTGCAAAAAGCTCAGCTCCCTCGAAGTGCTGATTTCAACTCCAGTCTCTGAGGGTGTTGATGTAGTTTGGCCTGAACAGATGGCAACCCACCCTTCCCAGCAGGTAACTGTGTCACAGGAATGGGGGACAAGCGCACAGCATTAAGAGCCGCGGAGCTGGAAGCTGTGACCCTCTGATCCGCCTTCTCCAACTCGTTTGTGGTCACTTCTTTTCACGAGACAATACCCTGAACTGTGGCACCAAAAAAGGCCTCAAAAAACTCTAGGCAAAAGAGTAACTCCCCCAAGGCTCTTTGCAACACAGCCATCCCACAGGGCAGTGCCTGCTTAAGTAAGGCAGCTCAGCTTGCAAAACAAAGGCTCACCTGAGCATCTCCAGCATCCTGCAGTTACAACTCAGGGGGAAAGATTCGTCTTCTACATGTTGCCTCTACTACTGCAGCCTTCAAGAAACCAGAGCAAATCTGCCTGCAAAGTGGTGATGGTTGTTGTGCAAAGTAGCCAGAGCTGTTTGCTTGAGGAAAGAACGTGATGTTGGGAGGCCAAAACAGCACACAGAGTGTGGCAGGTCAGCTGAAAGATGTGCTGATTCGGCACATCTCAGATCAGAGCATAAAGCAACCTGTCTTAGGGGGTGGCACTCCTCTGCTTACCGAATGTTGTTTCTCTCACTTTGGGGGGGGTAAACAAGCAATGCCACCCCACAGACATTACCCATGCCTCAGACATCTCCCAGAGCACTCTTAGCTGAAGGAACCTCTCTGATACCAAATACCAACCTAAACAAAGAAACACAGAATGGCATTTCGCCACAGATCCCTCAGAATCAGCATGACACATCCTGCTATATTTGCAATAGCCAGTTCTGGACGTGACCTAATCATTGAATACAGATACTCCGCTTATACAAAAAGAATTATCATGTTTTCATTTAATACAGGTCATTAAAAAAAATCTTTTTTTTTTTTTCTCATGCCAAAATCTCTGTAGCACCTTCTCACAAGAGGCAACCCTTTTTTTTTTTGGCTCATGCCAAAATCTCTGCAGCACCTTCTCACAAGAGGCAACCCTCAATGCAGTGGGTAAAGTCTCTGGATTTCAACCAGTCACTGCTTACCAGCACGAGCTCCATCCCAACTCCAGTGTTTATCCTGAGGGGAGAGTGAGTAACTGTGCAACACGTGGTGACTTTTATCAGTGACCTGGATGAACATATGAGTCTAACATCAAGAATGAAAACAGAGAGCAGATTCTGAAAGGGCTCCAGTCTCAAAGCCTGACCTCCTCCCACAGCAGCTCTCCTTCAATGATTTAGGTTAGCCTGCATCACAGCTCTGCTAGCAGCAAAAGAATGCAAAACTACCTTCTAGAAAATATTTAAATAATAGAAATATCACCTCACTATCAAATTCTACCAAGAGTTTATATAACACAAAGGAAAAGTGATAACTTGCCATTTAACCATTCTCCTTGGGCTGTGTCTTCATGGGGAGAACATTCCCTAAGTGCTGATTGAAGACCAGTATCTCTTAATGGAACTGGTATTATCTGTTAGAAAAGTAGAAGAATTTTTTTCTTTTTTTGGTGGGGGCACTGATTTCTAGACAGAAAAATGCATTTTTCCCTGAAGACATTCCCCTGTGAAAATACAGTGCTTTCCATGTTACAGCCACAGATCCTGCAGTCAAAAGTAGAGCCTCTTACACAAAGCCTGGGCCTCTCCACAGTGTTGGCTGTGATATCTGGTGCTTTGTTCATTTGTCATAGGGGTTTTTTTTCATATGTAGTTCTTACTGTAGTTATGTTGCATATGGCTGCAGAATCCTTACTTTCTCGCCTTCCAAAATGATAATTTGTAATATGCCAGACTCCACAGGCCACCAGATAGCACTTAGAAAAGGTGATGTCCCAAAGAGCATCTCATGGTTTCTCTAAAGATTTTAAAGTGCTACAAAAGACATAGAATGATCAAGAGATAAAGGTACTCATTTAAAAAATGATGTTATGGTATATTCACAGATGCAATAAAAGAAGTGATTCCCAAAGTGGATTTTGTAAGAAGGTTTATTTTAATTAAGTGATTTCATGATGAAACATGGTCTTAAACAAAATAGAGATCAGTATGAAAATAAAATTATACACAGAAAGATCTTTTCCCCAAATGTTTTTGAGTAACAGGAAATACAACACAACAGTCCTGTATTCAAATTATGTAAATCTGTGAGCAGTCAAACATTACAGTACATTCCTTGAAGCCAGGCACAATGAAACACATTGTGTGCCCCTGTAACACACTCAACACATTTTCTATCTGTTCTCTCTGTCTAGAAGGAAAAAAAAAGTGAAATGTAATGCAATGTAAATGGAGAAAAGGGCATAGACCATCTTAATGCTTGAAGCACATATTCCCCATTAGTGTTTCGTGAAAGACGTATACCAAATTCAGATGAAACTTAAATTGGCTTGTAGAAAGATAGAAAAACTTGGTATTGTATTTGATATACAGTCTTGTGAACACTTAACTGAAAAGTATGGAAAGGATTAAAAAATACACCGTGTTCTACTTAAAGCTTAGAAATAAATACGCACTCTGTATTCTCAGTGCCTGAAATTCTTTAAAAACAAAGAACTTGTTATAAAATTATATCAAGTAATAGTCAAAAATGAGGGAGATGCACCTATACACCTGTTAGATTCTGGATGCCTGCATCCCCACTACAAAAACTTTTAAAACTCTATGCACTTCCAAACATGCTGAATAAACCAAACTGTAGCCTGGCCAGGGCAGGAATATCAGCTGACTTGGGGGTAGCAGTATTCCACTCCACAGGCCTTGTCACCTTCATTTTTCTCTAAAGTTCTCCCTTTCCATACTGTACCAGCCCTTACAAGTACAAATGTTCAGTCACTTAATACAAAAAGCAGCCTTGCTCATCAGAATTCGTGGATGCCCTCAAGGCTATGTCATTCCAAGGAAAAACAGAGTACAAAGAAAAAGCATCCTCTTAGTATGTACTTAACACTATTAGAATTCTTCCTCTCCCTGCAATGCTGTTAATAAACAGCAGTCTCCTGAGTGCTGCAGACTCATTGCAGAAAAATGTCCTGCTGTATGGAACTATTGAACCATTATGGTTCAATGTACTAATTGTCTTCTCATTTAGGACTTCAAGTTTATATAAACTGTTACCATCTCAGTTACCACACTGAAGAATAAAACTCTCAAGGAATTCTTCTTTTGACTCTTACACTGACTCGTCCAACAGTCTTGTCTTTTTGGGAAAGAGCCAGGTCAGCTTTTAGGTAGAGAACCCCATCCTGAAACCTTCCTACCCTCTTACGCGGTATTTGTCTGATAATGTCATTAGAGTGTGAATGGAGTCAAGACGTGCATCAGCTTGGCTAAAGCTAACTAGGTCATTATTTTAATTACGTTAAGTAAGCTTTAGAAATGGCTTATCAATCCCTCTCTTTGTGGAAATGCATGGTTGCTATACAACCATAACACAAACCCCAAGAACCTAAAAAAAGAAATCAAAAACTGCATTTTGACACATCTAAATATTAGGGATTTGGCCCATCACATTTTAAAGGAAGGTTACCGTTTGTTGTGATGATTTAACTTCTTATCAGATGTTTTTTCTCTTGCCAAATGCAGACAGTAATAAACAGTCATTATTTGTACAAGCAAGAGCAAAGAGGACTCCCAGATAACACCCTTGTTGTATTTGGAAGCCTTCATTTTCCTGAAAATAGCTCAAATTAAAAAGAAAAAACCCAACAAACAAAACAAAAAACAATCCAGACCAAATAAAACAAGAAAAAAACACATAGAATTAAATTTTCTGATTGTTTACTTTAGATTTTCAAACCTAATAATTAGGTAGAGAATGTCTTGCAGTTGCAGTAACACTAATGTATTTCAGGATTAATAGTAATTTTTTCTAGGTGCATTATAAAGCCTAATTTTCAAACAAAAAGTACCCCCTTTTGTATATCCAGTGACCATTCATAGGTCAGTCCTTTTTCTGTCCCTGTTCTCCAGTTGTCTTACTCTATCACTATTCCATGGCTGCACCTTGTGTGCTCTGTGAGCTGTGTGGAACTGCCCTCTCTTAACAACACCTACAATTGCCCTCCTTCCTTAGAATTATTTATGAGGCTTAATAGATTTATTTGCTTATTCATACAGTAATCTCCTTTAAAATTACTCAACTCCAATGTCTGACTGCCGTCAGCACAACAATCAAATATGATGTCTAAGCAAAATCTCCTTCTATTGACCTTATACTGCTGGATGAGTATTTCTAATTATAAAAATTGTAATTCTCACTTAAAATGAAAGATGTTGAATTGTCAGTGGAGCATGTCATGAGCTGCTTGGATTGCAATTAACAGGTATTGCTGATTGCAATGAGCTTTTGGAACAATCCTGTTGAGGGCTGCATGACAAAGTCTCCAGCTGTGGAAGGCACAGTCCTGGCTAAGGGAATAAATTGCTGCTGTGATTTCTGGATCAGCATGACCTGCCTCACTGCACAGGCTGGGCACCCACCTGGCCAACAGCCTGAAGCAGCCCAAGGGGATCGCAAATTCTGGCAATATACAAGAAAAATCTGCCTCATTAATTCTGCAAAACCAAAATCAAAGGACATCTTACCCTTGGATACCTATTCAACTGTTTTCCAAAAAAACTATTACGACCAATTTTCTTAAACCAGTTAATCTGGATAGCAGAGTAACAGTGATCCTCTCAACTCTGGACTGAAGGGAGCTGCTTTTGAAAAATAAACAAACCCACAGTCTTGCTCTGACACTACAGCTACAGGCAGTGTAGGTGGTCAGCAATTGTCTCTGGGTGATAGTAGGATTATGTGCAATCAAAAGGGAGAGGATGGATGGCCTTTGGAAGGCAGCCCAGAATAAGGGAGAGCAGAGTCCTGTAGGTCTATACATTTAAAAGCTAATTACATCGATGTCAGCACAAAACTATGTTAAATTAGTTGACCAAAATACCTCCTGAGTGCTTAACAAAAGCCCTTTAAGTAGACAAGGCTTATTCTAATAGGGGCTGAATGAGCAGTTTCTGAAGGTTCTGAAAAAAGAAACAACTGAAAATGAAAAGATAAATTTCATTATTCAGAAGATTTTTAAGAGGAAGAAGGATTGAAAGCAGCACAGCTCAGCTGCCTTTGGCATTTCACCATAAATTTAAGAAATCTGTCAGAATACCTCTCTAGTTAAAATTTGACTGTAATTATTCAGGAATGTAATCTGAAAGGAAAAAAGTTCAAAGTTTGAATTATTGATTTAGAAGGGGGCTAATTAATGAGTGTAGTGATTATTTCACATAGTCCTCAGGAGGTATTTTTAGATGCATTTGGAATACATACCGATACCTCCATGGATTGTAACCATTCCAGAGGAGTCTTTGACTGTCATCCTTTTACCTACAGTCAGGAGGAGCCTCTCTAAGCAGTGTCCAGAAGGTCATTCAAATGTCAGTTATACAAAACAGAACTCTCAAATCATGATTTTACCTTAAAATACCTATGGCATAACACAGCTCCAAGCAAAGCCTATGAAGTAAAGCCCTAAAGGAAGTTTCAACTGCTACAATACCTTTCTTTGAGCAAAATTCCTCTAAATAATAGTTCAAGTGTTTAAATAAAAAACTTTTCATAGCAATGAACATCCTAAATAATAGTAGTCTAGAACCAAAATTAGTCAGTCTAAAATGGAACAGAAGCACTAGGAAGCTTATCGCCTATTTGAAAGATATGCAAAATATAAACCATCTTTCATTGTGAAAATTCTGTGTTTGGATGGTCAACCTTATAATTTTGCACACTGCTAACAAAAATGGGTTGTACTGGCTTTATAATAAAGTTCTTCTTTTCCTCTACTATTTACCTAACATATGTTTATCTTCCAGCAAACAAGTATTTTCAAATTCAACCTCACAAATTCTTTTTTATCGTAAAATACTTAGGCAAAAAGTTAAGACTGGTCCAAGAGCAGCCACTGTGGTTGTGCTAACAAAACTATAAAGAATTTTTACTTGCAATTGATGAGCGAGTCAACTGATAACATTTTTGTTTTGTACTATGTAATTGAGCCAAAATGCAAACAGTTTAAGAAGCCAAGTTTGAGTAATTCTTCTGAAATTTTGCTTCAAGTTCCATTTGCTTGCCTAGAGAGGAAAGGATGAGAAGGGGAAACAGCAGTGATGGTTGAGTATTATCACTAAAGCTACACCTGCAATTTTATGACTGGAGACCAAACTTCTGCTCAATCCCTGCTGGTGGTAACAGGAATAAATTAACTCTCCACATAAACAAAGTGATAGGAAAAACAAAACCATTAGTATAATTTAATGCAGATAAGTTTCATTTGCTATAAAGAAATAACTTGCTTGATGCTATGGGAATTGAACTTATAGTGTGGCCATTCAAACACAGCTGCTGCACATTCCCCTTTCGTGAATAAGAATTCCCTCAATCGAGACGCTGCTTCAAGTATCTCCATAAAATTCTGCAGCAAGTCAGTAACCAGCATCAAATACTGCTGAAATTACATTTAACAACCAAATGATACCATCTGAAGCGAATGCTTCAGAAGGAATTTTTTTCTTTTTTTTCCCTTTTTCTAAAGGTTTAATAATACATAAGAAACCACAAAACTCTTCTCTTTCCTATCATTTTAAACAGAGCAAACTACCAGTCCGGTGCTGTGCCAGCCTAACTCATGCCAGAAGCTTTGTCTGATGTCCTGCCAGCACACTGCTGCCTCAATTTTCAGTATCCCCACAGATGACATGTATGCCCCATGGCCTGTGTGACCCAAGGGGAGCTGCTGCAAAGTGGGAAAGTTCCTGTGGTGCCCAGCAGGCCTGTGGGCACACGTGGATTTCACCCCAGATACTCTCTAATCCATATTAACAACTTTTATGGTAGGTCCACTACAAGGATAATGAAAATTATGTTTGAAAGCAAAAAAGGCAATTATTTGATGACTACCAAGGAAAAACAGCAGCCAGGGGGTGGGGAGCATGGTCTGGGTTGACAGGCTTTCCCATGTCACCCTGCCAGGTGCTGCTGATGGTGTGACAGAGGTGGCACATGGCTGGCTCCTGCCCAAGTGGGCGAAAGCAGCGCTGCCCTGACAGCTGCTGACTTGCACCTTGAATGGGGACTGCTTGTCACAGTAGGTGCCACACTGCACAATTTCAGTGATTACAAACTTTTCTGGTGTTGTATTTAGGAGCGCTGTGCCCGGTGAGCCAAGCGCACCTCTGCTAGGCTGGGATTTTGGGACCTGGAAAGAGGTGGATCTGAGTCTGGGGTGCCAGGGATAGAGGCCACTCTGCTGCCAGCCTGGCCAGGAGGGCTGCAAAGACCTGTGAGTGCCTTTTGGCTAGTGATAAGTGGCTCCACTTGCCAGCAGAGCAGGAAACACGGGCACTTAATTTAAATTTTTGCAGGGACCTCCCCTGCCAGACTGTCTGAGGGAGATGCTGCAGGTTAAGTTAATTGGAGCTGTCATTACTCTAGCTGAAGGGATCCTTTTATCTACTTCAGATTGACTGGCTTTTTTTGCTCCTTTGCACCATCTGGAAAAGCTCTGGGGAGATACAGAACTTTCAGACAGGCTTCTCAAGTGTTTCTCTATCTGGACTCTTATCCCTGCCACACAGCATGTCATAAGCAGAAGCACCATGCTCGCCTGTTGCAGTCAAGCTGCAGGACATGAACGTTGGCTTTCACTTGGCACACATTTAATGGGAATGGCTTCCAACACCAAAAGGAGAATAGTTCAGGCTTCCTTTCCTTTACTCCCTCCTTTCTAATCTCTTCAGAGCAGCAGCATCACAAAGAGCCAGCCAAGAGCTTGAGGCACCACAGGTAGCTGTATCAAGGCAACACCGCAACTTGCAAACAGCATTTTTCTAGAGTCCCTCAGGTGATGTTGGCAGCAAAGGAGGAAGCAGCAGCTTCTCCTTAGCATCTCTTGGGCTTAATGCTAAAAAGATTCTGGATTCTTTTTATCTATTTTCTAACTGACAGATGACCCACTGGTGACCCTGTACAGCATACTGGACCATCATGGCTGATTTAAATGATTTTCACATGCATAAATACAGAACAAATGGGTGCAGTAGATATATTAAATAAAAATTGACAAGATGCATTTATTGTTTGAGTTTTGTACAAAAGCATAACTTAAAAGGCAAACTAGTATAAACTTACTTTGTGCCAAGTATTTAAACTTTTCATTCCAAAGAGTATCTGGTTCAAAACTTGAAGATACAGTTTCCACCTGGGAAATCTCTTTTTTAGACCACAGATAACACAATAATGTAAAATGAAAATTCTGTAGTCCTTCAACCAATCAGAAGTTGCATTCTGCTTCGAGTGCCAGAGTTTTAGCTACTCAGTGAATGGACCATATGAAACATGAGCCATGCTGGAGTGACCTGCTGAAAAGTCAGTTTGCCTGCTTCTCATTCATGTTCTGAAAAAAAATGTGCATTAGGATCTGTGCCATGCAATCTTAGCAAAGACTGATAAATATATGTGTAGAAATAGGGTGACATGTCTGGATTTTCCTTTGCTACTTCATACCAGCCAGAAGTAGTGTAAGAAAAGCTATGTTATTTAAAGAGAGTCCCAGATGTCATGCAGAAGCTCAATTATTCTTGAAATAAAAGAATGCTTTCACTCTCATTTTGCTTTTCCTTTGCACGTGTAACATTTTCTCAGTAAGTCTGAAGGGTTTTCCTGGTCTTTTCTGCCACCACCACAGCTGCACCTGCCTTCTGACTTGGAAGGTGGACTGGCAGTCCCTGCTGACGACATCTCCATAGATGATCACCACCATTGGAAAGAACCTCCCACAAGAACAAGCAGGATACCTCCCTGAGATGCCCTTTCGAGAGTCTCCAACGTGAGAACATTATTGCAAAAACTACTTCTCCCACAGAACAGGGCTTGCTGTGCTTCAGTGCTAAAGGCTAGCACGAAACTAGATCATGTTCTTGTCATCCAGTGTCCAAGTGCAACGTCTGGAATTTGAAAATGTGGTGGGGATGCACTGCGTGGGAGCAGCTGCACAAGACATGGCACAGCTGCACAAGTGTTCCACAAGACCATCTGGAGGAAAGTACCAAAAATAGATGCAAGCAAGCCTCGTGTATTTCAGCAAAATTAAGCATAAAGAAATTGGTGTCCATGCAGTGTTTGATATGCCATAAAAACTGTTTCAAATAACATTTGATAAGAAAACTATTAATCAGTGAAAATGCAAGCTTGGACACTACGAACAGTTTACATCTTGTAGGTGTTCACTGATACAAGACAGTGTTATTATGACCAGTGGCTCACCTTAAAGTAGGTTACTCATGGTTTCCAAATGAGCTAGTGTTTTATGGTGCTGTACAAATAAAAATTTGTGGGGAGCATATGAAATATCTGTATTAAACTCCACTGCATTAAGTTATCCAATGCATGAAAAATGACCCAGATGCATTTAAAATAAATGCATATTACAATATCACATACAGTATTATAAAATTATTACTTAAGTGCACAGTCCTGATATCTATAGACATGGCACTGTGAAGAAAGCCTGGTTCCTAAGCATTTTTACAGATACTTGATAGTGATGCAGTTTGCTGTCAGTCAGATCATAATGTCCCTTCGACTTTGGTACATTCAGTGCAAAATATTTTCGGGAGTTTTTTTACTCTTATAAAAATAAAAGGCATTTTTTCCCCTTGAGAGTGCTTAAAGAATAAACACTAGCAGAATGTCTGTTCAAGCATGGAAAGTGACAAAACAGAAATAGCGTTTTCGTTTGCTTGTTTCCTGTTTACACTCTAAGAAACATAATATAATGAACCTATAAAAATAAACAGAAGTCACTGTGTTAGGGGTTTTTTTCCTGATATGATGTGGTAAATTGCTAGTTTCTTCTTAAAATAGTTTCCATGCAGTATAAAGCATAAAATCAGTCTTATTACGTTATTAAGTTCATTGTAACAGCTCATATTTTGTCATACACACCATTGCCAATGCATTTCCACAAACCTCTTTAATGCAAGCCGTTGTTACATCCTTTGTTGCTGACCTTCCTTCCAATTCACTTCTGCCCCAGGAACTTGAGCTCTATGGTGCACCCCATGCAGACACTCGTAGTCTTAAGTAAAGCAAGTGCTGAATATGTTTTTATAACATATGGCATAAAGTAATGTACCTTCATGAATTAAAAAAATAACAAAAATTTCAGTTGTATGCCTTTTTATGATTTACTGGGTAGATAAGGGGCTGAATGATTTCACATTTTGACTTGAATTTTCTATTCAACAACTTGGATGAAATCCAATGGTTGGGTACATGTCGGGTTTGCAGTAACCAGATTGATCACAACATGGCATCACGTTTCTTGTTTGCTGAGAACATAAAGAAGTGTGGCCGTCCTGAAAAACCATGGATAGCAGACTTGGTTTTCCCTGCACATCAGACACACTCTAGTTTCCCTGCAGAGAATTCTGCCACTACCACAATGCTTTTTAATTGCTTTGTAAGGTCTTTCGTGGAACCTCATTATTTGAATTGCACCATGAAACAATTTTCCTTCAGGAAATCCAATACAAAAGTTCATTCATTCCTTGAGAAGACAGATCCACAAAAGTCCAATGAGCTGGGCACTATGGTTTGTGTGTCACTCAAGTCCAAAAGTACTTGTCTCTTCAACTGCTGTCAACAGTTTTTCATATAACATAGAGAATGATGGGTAAGGGGGAAGGTCCAGACGATTGAAACAAGTGTGAGCCCTGAGGGGAAAAAAAGAGAGGAGGTGAAGAAGTGCATTATTTAAAAAGTTCAAAAGAGAACACACAGAGCACACTGGTATGTGCTTGCACAGAGATGCGCAGATAGTATTTCTTTCAGAAGACTTTGTTCTGTCAAATAATGTTTTCCAAATGAACAGGTAGTGAGGTTTAATCTACTTTCTTTTCATTAAAATAAGCCAGTAAGAAGCATTTATGAAGGTCTTTAGAAACACACTGACAGCCCCAAAGGCATGGGATAAATTTTATCCATTTAATGTGCATGAGAAAAAAAAATAAAAATATATAGCATTCAGTTCAAACCATCTGGTCTGAAATCTTGGCTTTAAATGTGTCTCCTGAGATGTAGCATTTCTTTTCTGTACTGATGGTACTTGAATACTGTATAATAATAAACAAGATATTTCCATACCTCTCCATATATACAGGACACGATCCCACAGTAGTAAAGGACAGACAAATTAGGTGCTCTTCCCTCTACAGTTTCCTTGGCATATGGATTATGTTCTTGGGAAATTACTGCTTTTGCTGATTTTCCCTTTGTACATATCTGGCCATACAAGCCAGTGACTTTTGTAATTACCAAAACTATGCACACACCTCTAGCAACACCCCTGCTTTCTTAAGAAGTCCATCTGCCTCAGTTTATAGACATTTGGAAATGTCTCTCAAAATTTCTTCCATAGAATGGAAAGGGAGATAATAAAGGTTTCTCTTCATAATAGAATAATGGATATCATTACCTGACCTCAGGGCAGGCTAAGGATAGTAGTTTCTGTAACACTATAGTAGGTGAGCCTGCTCTAATGAAATAGATAGCGTGACTATGAATGTCATGGGTTCCTGAGGATGAAATGATGCGAAGAGAAGCTGGAGGAAGCATCTTTTCTGCTCTCAAGCTTTGTACTAAAGCCTCACTTTAGGCTCATTTTAGGCATTTTTGTATTTTGGCACATCATAGAGTAATTTAAATACAACCCAGCTGAAAACCAAACTTTTCCTGCAGTGACCTGTCCTTCATCAGTTTGATCTGTATTAAGTGTAAATGTGTAGCATGTTAATGGAAGCAAATGTGACTCCTCATTTAACCTACCAATCCCAGATATCCAAGTGTCTACCACAGACCTGTACAGACTTTCTCTGAGCCAGAAAGTGCTACCTTCCATGTGAGCAAATTCATTAATTGCCATTTTAAGTGGCTCTCAGCTCCCAGCTATGCGGATGGAACATGAAGTGAAGTGCGTTAATCTTGCTTGTTACAAAACCTAAGAGTCCATTACATACCCTCACTGAAGCTGAAACACTCACTTAGTTACAGGTTTGTAGTGTCATAAAAATATCAGGCTGAAGAAATGTATACACAGTACAGAAGGCCACACTATTCTCCACCCAGCCACCTCTCTAAGGCTCCTGGAGGAAAGCTTTCTTTTTATTCCTCCTTTATCCTTTATCTTTCTAAAAACCTTACAAAATAT
>JAOXXN010000102.1:9347719-9376358 GCA_026770055.1 Myrmophylax atrothorax
TCATCTGGGATATTGTTTAAATTACTGCATTTCCTTCAGAGTACAACAAAAAATTAGGAAATATTCTCTTTTGAAGCAGGAGACTGATTTAAGTCCAGCAGCAAATGGAACTCAGTGATCCCTTGAATTCAGGATAGAGTGCAGAAGAGTCTTAGGCAATTAACAATCTAACCACATGCTTCTGCTGCATGGGCTGACAGCCACTCATTAGAACTATGGATCATGCTGTGTGGGCTGTAAAACCACAAATAATAAAAGACATAATATATAATTAGCAAGGGATTCCTTACCAACTGGTTTAATAGTAAGCCAGCATGTTGTTTACATTTATTAGGAGAACTGAGTTTTATCTTAATTTTGAGGGCAATTTTGAAATTCTATCACTTACTTGGGAAAACCAAGTAATTAAAAAAGACAGAAACAAGACCTTTGTCTTCTGAGGCGATACATGCTTTTCTAACCCCAGCAAACAACTTTGTAAGTCTTCAAGAAGAAAGGGGTTTTTTCTTCCTTCTGGACAGTATTTTCACATTCCAGCATTTCAAACCACAAAGACACTGACTATTCATCTTCACAGGCTCACATTTTATGACAATATAAAAAACCACCTTGGTTTCTAAAGTCTAGATTCCCAATTAATATCCTCTTAATTAGAAGTACCATAGTAAAACAGAGTCACTTAGGGTTGAAATCCAGTAGTCAGACATAAATACTGTTTTCAAGTGAATCATCACATTCACATATACATAATATACAGCAATGGGCCTGGAACTAATTTCTCAGCACGTGTGTGAATTGAAAGAGTAACAGTCCCTCCTCTGATTTAGACTAATCTACAGAGGGTAAAAGCAGGAAGTAGAAGTGGCATTGGGGTAGCAATAGTTAAGCTAGACCTGCAAGGATCAGTCTTTCCAGGGCTAGGCAACCTGACCTGTGCCTCACAGAAACCTCACTATTTTGATTCGGCAGAACTGATTACCCCGCAGTCAGAACAGTGGGAATTAGGTAAACAGCTAGTGAAAATTTCTGTGTTTATATTCACAGCTGCTTTGAACACAATCACATACCTAAGTAACTGTACTAGCTGCCCTTTGGATCTCAAATTTAGGGAGAAGAGATGGGGATGGGTAGTCTTCTGTGTTTTCAGCACTGCAGTAGTGTTTTTAAAAACAGAAGCAGAAACAACGTCCTCTAACTCGTTATGTCCCAGCTTTTGCCACCCTCCCACCAAGCATTATCGAATTTCACCAGCACTCCTGCTAAAAGGGCAATTCACAAAGTACAACACTGACAATGGCGCCTTGACATGAATGCTTTAGTTATCTGAGAATCAGTAAGAGTCACAGAGTCCTAGGGCAGCATTCTCGGCAGATCCAGCAATGTGTTTACACAGTCGGGGCTTGTTTGGAAACCTCTTGAAAGTTTGCTGCTCGGGGTCGTTGTTAGCAATGTCTCACCTTCAAGCCACCACCACTCGGTGTTTGCACAGTGAGCCCGTGAAGCTGCTGAGACACGGGCTGAGGCTACACAGAATCACAGACTATTCTGAGTTGGAAGGGACCCACAAGGATCATCACTGAGCACAGGAACTAGAGATGTAAAAACGGCTTCGGGCTTAGCCCATTTAAGTACAAACATGTCAGATGCTTTATTTTTTATGAGCTCAAGGTTCCCTCTGTGTGAATACCAGGAGCTGCTTGCACATGACAACTGTAGGTGTTGTCATACACAGCTGGTTTTATTTAAACAAACTAAGTGTGCTGTTGGTTTATTTTAACATTAACATTTGTATGTTAAAAGCTATCCACAGAGACAAAAATCAAACATTTCCTAACCAAGAGAATCTTCAAGGACATGGTACAATCTCTTAAATGTGAGGAGTTGGCGTTTCCCTTGCACTTGACAAACACCCTATGGTAGCAAAGATTCCCAACACGTTTCTCCACGCTGCACTAGAAGCAGTTTTATTCTGCACTTTATTACCTTTTCAGAGGAAATTCTGAGCACCCTGTTCTGGCAGGTCCCGACCTTTTCCATGCTCCAAGCTCTCCTTGTTAGCACCAGGAGTTCCAGTATTAGAGAACACATGGAAAAACCCACGCAATCTCTTTTGTTATTTAAACTCACAAAACAACTTTGGATTTTGAAGTCAGAAGTCATTTTTTTAAAAATAACAGGTCTATAAAACAGACTCAAACATAGTTCACAAGTAAATCATAATCAAACTACAAACTAGAGTTACTGGGCTACAAGGTATTACCAGGCCCCCAAAAGATATTAGAGTATTTGAATTGTAACAGCAATTTCCAGAATTTGGTTTCTTTAATTCTCAGTCACCTGGCTCTCATTTGTACTGTGAACTGGAAAGATGGCTTTGTTTAAAGGCCACCTGCCATGCCTGTGGATTTCACAGCATCACTTCTGCATCCCTGACTCTCTCCATGTGGTTCAGATGGCAGCCCTCAGGCAGGAGCCAAGCCCAGAGACATCCCTGCTCTGACCTTATGCTGGAAGAAAAAGCTACGGGTTGTTGGTCAGAGAAACTGTGTGTGTCTGACAGCCACCCTGTGTCTCAGATGAGACTTTGAATCCAGGTTTTTTCCTGAGAAATCTTGTTTATGAGGAGTGGGTTAAGATTCGGGTTTACTTTCCTCCATGATCAGACCAATCCAAGGCTACCTCTACAGGCTGCACACAGCAACACTGAAGCTGAGATCTGATTGAGTTAGGTTTCCCACATTGCACACACTAATCTGTGTCTAACACTCCTAACCCATTCTAGAGGCTACAGAATTATAGAACTGGATGAAAGGAAATCTTCCAGAAATATATCAGTCTGATCACAGTGTAGAAAAGACAAAAACCTGTCATTTTTTGTCAATGAAGAATCCATGTTAAAAGATGGGTTTTTGCATTGCTCACGAGTTATTAGTCTAGTCCTGGCATTGTTACCAGGGACCTTTGAAAAACAACTGCTTTTACTACTTTACAAAATGGAAAATTTAGAAAAGCAGTTTCAAAATCTTATCCTACTATTCCAAACCTGTTATTATCCGATTTAAATGCTGCCACTTGTCTGCAAGGGCTTGTACAACTCAACTCCTGCTTTCATATCTTGGACTCCTATACTGTTCCTTTACCCTCTTCACCTATTTCAATTGATGCTACTTGTTTTCTTTGAAATCCTTGACTCTCAAGTCAAATGACTCCCTCCCACCTCTTCTGTGTTCACAACTCGCCTCTTCAGTATTTAACACTTGACATCAGGCCAAGCATAAAAATTACATCACTAAACTATACTATAAAGGCTCTGTCTAATGCAAAAACATGATAGCAACTTTCACTGAGACACAGTCACAAGCGCTATTTAATTTTAATTCTTATTAATTTTTCCTCCTTAGTGATGAACTGCATGTTCAGTAAGTAAATACCTGCACATTTAATCAAATGTGACAAAAAAAAATCAGTAGTTATCATTCTGATACAATTTTCCATGAGAAAAGCTCTGCAATATGTATGTCAGCCACAGTTACACTGCCTTGTGAACAAAACTGAGTTCAAACAAAAATGGACATATCAGATCCTGGAACAACAGCGAAGGAAATTTTCATGTAAGGGAAAGGATATTTGCATATTCAGTTAAACCTTGTTAATTTTCCTCAACCAGCTTATCTGTTATCCTGGTCACAGATACTCTGAAGCAGCTCTCATTAATGCACACACAGCTGTACCTTGGAAGAGCAGTGATCTTCCCCCACTTCTCCACACAGAACCGCCTGGGACCATTGCTCCCCCGCAGAGAGGCAAAGCCTTCGTAGGGAATGCTGGACGTGCCTGTGACAAACTGCCACACAAACAAACATCACGGATTCTGGCTACACAGATGGGGTGCGGTACAAACTTATTTAAATCAGCATAACCACTGAGGTCCAAGTGCTGATGTAAACGCATTTGCAGAATAAGGAAAGTTTTGATGCACAAGCAATAAATGCTACTTTAAATGGAGGTTAAGGGAAAACAGACCATTTCATGATAGGGCTCTAGAAGAGGCAACTTTTCAGATTAATTTTCTTCAAAAGTTTCTCTTTGAAAGAGCAACTATGCTACATAAGTACTGTAGAGTAACACATCATTAATACCAAGTTACTTAAGCCTAAGTGAGATTTTGCTACTGTCTTTATTCTGCATTAAGAGGAATTAATAAAAAAAGTAATAATGTCTGATGGCTTCGTGTTATGCCTTTGATGCCTAAGGATTTTAGGTATCATCCTTTTGGTTATGTGGATTTCAACAGCTTTATAAACTGCTAGTAAGTATTGTAGGAAAAGGTCTAAATTCTGAAGGTTAGGTAGAATGCCCACTGACATTGGCTGAAATGCAGTCTGATGAGCAGATTTAGTTATAACCTGCCATGAACAGATCAAACATAGCTTTTGACAGATCAGAGGCTATTTAATTTTTAATGATCTGGGTATTATAAAAATTTCTGATTAGCAGATGTGATAGGAACATATAAGCAGACATTTCTGGCTCTCCACTAAATGAGATGTCCCACACTACCTTTTACAGACCTTTTTTCAATACTTAGACAAAAGAAGAAATGATACAAATTCAGAATTGTTAAAAACCGTGAATTTCAGAATCATTCAAGAACATGCTTTGCAGTGGGGATTTGTCTGCTTCTTTACAGATATGATGAATGTAACCTGAATTAAAAAAAATAAGTCAATTGTATACCAAACATTCCTCTGTTAAGATGTTTTTGTCCTCCAGCAGCAGGGTGACTGGATCCTGCAAGCTGACTTAGTGAAAATGGGATTGGATTGATTTTAAGGTTTCCATCATTACTTTCTAATTTGAGGCACTTGAACTTCCACCTAAATTTTCTTCTTCCTAAGCTATATAAATACTATTAACATTTCTACCTCATGATATAACCAACTACACAGTTTTCTATCTTTACAAGTCTTGATGTATAACTTAGAAATCTATAAAAATAGCTGTGAGCTTGAGTCACTTGAAATTACTACATTTAGTCTCTGACTCAGGTTATTGCCAGTAGCCAGCATCACCATAATCTCTGGATGTCATAAACCTAGATAGGACTAGCTTAGCATCTAATTTGAATGGTGCACACTATTTCTCCACAGACCAGCTGATTTCTTACCTGTAAAAGTCTTAGTCGTTGTTCATTGTTGAACCTTTCCACAGCCGCCCAGAACCACCGAATCACAATGTGATTGTCATGGTAACCTGTTAAAACAACAAGAGCTTTTAAACCTTTAGGGGCTACAAAAGTGCTTGAGAGAAGAGTTAGGAAGGTTTTTCTAAGTTTGGCCCTAAGCACAATAATGCCATACTTTTTATCCAATTGTATCAAAAGGTAGGAGGTGAGAGAAGAATGCTCCTAAAATGCTTAAAGATCCTGAAGGCAGAGAACTAATTTACTATGCAAGCATTTTTTCCATTAATCAATCACTAACAGGAATGTCAGCTCTTGAGGTATTCCAATACTGTGATATTTATCTATCTAAAGGTACAAATTATGCTGCAACCATCCCTCTCAAAGTAGTTCCCGTTGTTCTGGAATTTTCTCAACTGCCAGCCTGCAGTCACTGGGATTACTTCTAATTTCTTCTCGACTTTGAGCATGTAAAAAAAAAAAAAGAGGAATATCTGGCTAAGAATGGTTATCATTTCCATTTCTCTCCCATGTCTGGTACTCTACCAGTGTGCAGCTGAGCACGGTACTTTCTGTGGCCAAGCCTGCTCTGTCTCGCTGTCCAGACCAGAACAGTAAGGGAAGAGCTCATGGAGATGCAATAAAGTGAACTAAAATGGACAAATTACCTTCTCCTAACACTAACTTAACCAGAAAAATTCAGGAGGTACTAAAAATGTATCTCATGGGATGGTTCTTTACACTCCTGGAAATTGGGTAACTCTAGGCCCCCCCAACACTCTCCTGAATGAGTTGAAATTACAGATACCTCCTCTGTACTCTGTATTATTTCTCCAATCGCTCAAGTCAATCTCTGCTGTTCCAGCTATAACCAGTTCCAGTTCTCTGGCATCAAATACAGACACCAGCCTTGCATCAACCACCTGTGAAACAAAATAAAATGCGTAAGTAATATTTCTTCATTTATTGATTTTTGCCTCCCTGTAAAGTCTGCTACGAAGATATTTACCAGGTATCATTTCTGTCACAAATGAATAGAATTCAGTTTTTGTCTTTTTAAAGGCAAATAAATGGACTTTTTTTCTTACAATGAGGTTCCATTTAGTTTCATTAGCAGATGACAGTGACTGGCAGGAAAATTTATTGGCAAATAATATTGAATTATTTCAGGGCAAATTCAGTTCATGACATTTACTTTAACTGTTAGGGTTAAAACAGGTAAGAGAGAAATACCTCGAAATACACTTTACCAAGTGTGTTACACTGACTATGGCAGGCACACAAAAAATCTCAGAGACCCAGTGCAGAAATGGGTCACTTAAGCAAGCATTCTCTGCCAATTATACAAATAGCAATCAATAGTATTTCCCAGTGCAAAGAAGATACACAACCATGTTTATGTCAATAACAAAATTTATTTTAATACCCCTCCTTTCCAGTATCTGTAAGGACACTTCTATTTGAAAGAAAAAAATATTTTGGAAGGAGAAAGCAAATAAATGTTATTTTGAGCTTTTTACCTCATAGAAACCACGAACTAGACTTTCTGTTTGTTGTACAACTCCTCTCTCAATTCTCCATTTCACCATTCTTTCTATGTATTCTTTCTTGTTCTTTTCAGTGACTGGGATGTTGGCACCCCCTGGTTTCAGTTCTCGTTCTGTGATCTTAGGAAAAAAAATGACCAAGTGACAACACAGTATTGTAAAGGCAAAAGAAGGAATAGTAATAATTTAAATTTTCAAGTTGAAGTAATTCCTCAAAATCACTAACCAAGCCTGACTTCAGCAAACTAGAATATGCGAAATAAGAGATTATACAGAAAAAGTGGAGTTTTTTAAATAATATTTTAAATCCCATTTAGTCTTAGGAACCTTCATAATTAGTATTAAGAAAAGTTGAGAAGAAGAAACAATCTTTACAGTGACTAAAATAGTGAAGTCTTCTAAATAATATTTTGACAAAGGTGTTGTAATACTTTTGAATGGCAACTTCGCTGCAATTAAATTCAGGTAAACTACCTCTAGCAAAGCAGTCCTTATGCCTGATATTTCAAATACTCTCCAGAAAATCTCCTTAACCAGAAAAACACGTTTGACCGGTTACAAATAATAATTTCTCCTTAGATTTCAACATTGGTTTCACCAACCAGGATTTTAGGAAAACAAGCTCAAAGCAGCATAGAGGGGCAATCATTCTTCTGTCCAAATAAATGTTTATCTAGCAGTAGAATACACCAAGGAAATGAAGACTCTTGCACACCTGCCCAAAAACTTCTTCATTTACAGTAAATGTGAGATCTAGGATATCGTGTATATCATTGTCTTTCATCCACTGCAAACTCTGGTGAAACTCCTCGTCGAGATATTCCAGGTCACTCAGGTCACAGAGTCTAACATAAGAGGAAGAAAACACACAAATACAGATGATGGCAGTAGCATGTGCTCAATAACTAAACTGTTAGAACAGTCCTGAAAAACAGACTGAGTGGGAGCTAAGAGAAAAGCCAATGAAGATGACACCACTTCAAAACTCTGTTTATTTGTCCAGTAACAGCAGTTACTGTATAACACAAAAAACCTCAGTAAATATACAAAACTCCAGAATTTAATTTGAAGACACACTGCTGCTCAAGCTTACAGTGAGTCTGTCCCATGTTTCCTATGAAGAATATTTAGGAATTATAAAAACACATAGACTGAAGAGACAAGTAATTCAAATAATAAAGGAAATTGTAAGATTTTTTAACAAGCAACTAGCATCCTGTTTGTTTATGTGGCTATACTGCTGTATCTCTTTGCCATGCAAAGAAGTCTGTTCAGATAATTTGCTTACCATAGAAATATTTTTTTACCTTTTGCCATATTTTCCCTTACATGGTCCTTCTTTTACAAACCCAACCCATAAGCCAACTGCCCCTTGCTGTCTTTAACAGTTTCTACTCCAAGCTTTGAACATGTCATCTGTTAGAAATACCATGATGGCAATTTCTGCCATTCTCCTTAGCTCCTGAAATTCTGTTTTGTGAAGCAGGACAGTGGGGCTATTCATTAAGTAAGGTGCTTTTCAGCTGCAGGGTTATCTGCCTGCTTCTATTTTTGGCTCAGTAAAAAGCCAGAGGTAAGCCCAGTACGTGTAGTTGGATGCTCAAGTGTAGTTTAAGTGACATCCTGTGGTAACAGCCCCTGCATCAGAGCTGATGGATTGGGCACCGTGTCCCATGTGCAGAGGTCGTCTGGATGGCTCCTCAGTTCTGAGAGAAGCAAAGGTGGGGAAGTTGCATGAATTAGGCTGTGTACAAAGGTGGCTGCCCCTCATTTTTAATTTTATGATTTAGAGAAACACCAAGTTAAACAATTAATTTAATTTGGCAGTGACACAGTATCAGTGTAACGTCCACCTCGGGTAAGTCCTCCTTCTTACTAAAATGATGCTGTTAGCATTGAGGTATTTTTAAAATATACATGCAATAGGAATGGATGCATTGCTTCACATTACTAGAATACACAGGGGTTTATAGAAAAAAATATGTTTCCAGACTTCTCAAAACCAGCTTTCAAATGGAGGCCAAAAAGTGAAGCACCTTAAGTTCATTAGGTCCTAAATTCCAGACATGCTGAGCAAGTGCAGCTCTCATTGTTTCAGCCAGAACAGGAGTAGCAGTTCTGAAAAACAAGTCTGAAGTATATCAAAGTACAGTTACTCAAAATGGAGATTGCCAACAATCAGTCTACCTCTGAGAATGGATTGTGTAGTCTAAGTTATGAAGTGATTCATATCCTATCCTGTGAGTCATTACACAAAAAATGAAAAAGAACTCTATTAATATCTGGAATAAACCCACAGCATTTCATTGTATGCCTTCAAATCTAAGGTTCTGTAGAAGAAAGCTGATAACAGGGCTAAACCAAAACATGAGGTTCTCATACTGATCAGAAACAACATTCTGAGATAGTGGAAATTTTTCAGGAAAGTCCCAGATTGTAATCAAATTATAGAAATAATGGCCTGCCTTCTCTGTCAGTAAGACATCATAAACAATCCACACACAAAATGGCATTGCTCATGGGGAAGGAACCAAAGAAGAGACAGAACCATTCTACTCACATTCGGAGGAGGGCTTTATAAAAGGGTCTTGTAAAAAAGGCATCCAGCAAATATTGATGTATCAGAGCAAGACCAAGAATTCGACCACTAAACCTGAACCTGGAAGAGAAAGAGTTACGATCGTTATATGGAAACTTTGTGGTTGGTACACTGCTCTGTCATCAAAACTTATTTCCAAACAGCATTATTAAATCAGACAGCTATGTCTACATTGTGGAATTTTTTGTTTATTTCTTGTGTTTATTTGACATTCTCACTAAGGCACATTAAAAAAAAACAACAAAAAAACACGCAAGTCTGAAGGGCGTGGAAAATCCCTCAGATATCTGAGTTGCAACTGCTCAAAAATGTCAAATCCATATTAACCCAATCACCCCTGCCAGACTAACCACTTTATAAATGCATTATCTTCCAAAATGATAGCCACTGTCTGCTTTTGTTACACACTCCATATAGGATTAACTTGTTTTCATGTAACTGAGAGGCCAAAGGTTTTTCTGCCAAAGGTTTTTCTACCCTTCCCCAGCCTGGCAGTTCTCGCTGCCTGTCTGCCCTGCTTACAGTGGTTCCTTGCTCCCTCTTCTGACTGGTGGTTAAGGAATTCTCTATATATTTTTACAAACAGTGGCTGAAAACTTTTTGATGTATCACAGTGCTCTCCAGCCCTATGTCAGCGGGATCTAAATCTCCTTCCCCCACCTCTCACTTTCTACCCCCCATTTTGCTGGGTGTGTCAGGAGAGTGTCTGCCAGAGTTGAGATCAGATGGCAGCAACCTTTCCACAGCAGGGTCTTTGCAAATATTCCCATGAGAATCAAGATCCATTGTGAAAACTCCTTCACAACTCTGGAACTAGATTAAAGTCTAGTGTTTGTTTTCAAAGAAATTTCTTGAACTTTCTGTTTATGCACTGTTTACAACATTTTTCTTGGAAAGATTAGGGCTTTATTATACCTGCTTGTACAATTTTTGCAAGATGAGGATGTGACATGCAGAGCCTTCTGCTTCCATGCATAACTGCTTGTCACAGCCACATTTTCTGAATTCCCCCTGAGGCTGTACAAGACCAGTGCTGTCTCTGGCACCAGCACTCCCCAAAAGAGATAGGGGTCGTGCCTCCTTCACCCCCAAGGTCTCTGGTCCAGCACTGTAGAAGCCAGGAACGAAGACAAAATGTTGGCAGAAGCTGCACAGCACAAAAGGGTTTTCTCTCACCTTTCTGCCTTTCCAATACAGCATATGCCATTTATTGTTGCAGTATTGGAGTTCAACAGGCAGGTTGCTTCAACTGGAGGCTGCCAATCACTTAATTCTCTATTAATTTTTACAATTAGCAATGAGATTCCCCTCTGATACTCATTCTTCATAATTGGCTTTCAATGAATAAGAACTCAGTACATATCTGTCCTACACCGATGAGCAGCTGTCATTTCACTCTTACTGTAATCCAACTACTTACACAGCAGAATTCTCTACTAATAGAGATAGTCACAGCACAGCTTTACAGATTTCTGGTGATGCCATGGCTTAAATCAGCTGAAGGTGATTTAAACTGGCTTATAACTGTGAAAACTGGATTATCCTTGATCACTATTTTAGAAGCATGAGTGTATGTACACACTTGCTTAAAGCTGCGTGATCAGCAGCCTTCCCCCTGCCCCCAGCTGAGATACCACCAGAGATTTCCTTCCAGTGGATATGGTGGGGTTTTCTCACTGAGGAGACCTCTGTACTCTTCAGGAAGACTCAAAACAAATTACATATAGTAACATCTGCTTGAAATGTCCCTTTATCACCTTAACCAAAAAAAATGCCATGTGTCACTATTTTTCATCTTCTTTTTATGCACAAGAGGTTAATATTGCTCTCATGAAATGACTGCTGATGTACAAGAAATGCAGAGAGTTGTGTTGTGAGACAATCCCACGGTACATGTTCCAAATCATAACTTTGCTGACCTTGTGAGAAATAAGATCATTTAAAACCACAAGAGAAACCAAATTCAGGAAAGTCTAAAGAAATGCAATTATTTTGCTGCTGGTTAGAAAGATCAGATTCTGTGTTACATGTATGAGCTGATCTGAGCTGTTGTCTACAAGTGGGAATAACAGAAAATGTAACTTAAAAACAAAAAGAAAAATAGTTCTTACCACTCATGGTGATTGTCTACAAAAGCAGACATAGGACTGATTTGTACTGTATAGGTATCATTGGCTGAATATTCAAACAAACCATAATATGGATTGAAGAGCTCTCTAGACACCAGGAAAAAAAACTCTCTTGATGGTCCACTGTAGTCCAACCTTTAAAGAGAAACCTGACATTACTATTAAGAAACATTTTTTTGAATCTACATTCCTTACACTACATTTTGATTAAAATTTCGTAAGATTTTAACCAGAACCCTTATCCTGCAGATTGCTTAATGCCAGAGTATGTGAAACTCTCAAGGGACTATTCTAAAATGGAATGGCTTGGAATGAAAAGCTCCATGCGGGTTGCTCTCAGAAAAAAAATTTGGCTGCAGCTGCAATAGCCTCTTTGCCACAGAAATATAACCAGATAATTGGGGGCAGTCAGGGGCGGGGGATGGAAGGAAAATATGAAAAGAGCCAACATTAGACCTATCTGCATCTGACAAATTAAGAATGAAAATAAACAACAGTAATATTTTGTCTTTGCAGACTTGCAACAATAGGACAATTTGAGGGATAATATTTCTGTTTTCCCTAGCAATATAATCTGAGATTACCTCAGTGATTTATATTTCTTGGTCTAAATTTTCTTGTCTGTCCTCCAAACTTGAGTGCATTTAAATGTCTTTTGGAGAGTGCACTTCCCTTTTTTGGTTGTGGGGATTTTTATTTTTTTCTTTTTTGTTGTTGCTTTTTTAACTACTTCAAGATTCCAGTACTAATGAATCTAAATAACCCCTTCTTCCCAAATGATAAACTCATTGCTGACAATGCACTGAGACTGAATTTTGACATTACACTTCAGTTCACCAGCGAAATGAGTTAATTATGAAGTTAATGCCCTCTTAGATTTGGAAAACAGAAAACTTGGGATTTTCCAGGGGAGTACAGAAATTATTACAATCCTAACAAACAGATATAAAGATATACCTTCTACAGATGGATGATTTCATACTTGACTCTTAAGAAAGTTTTGCTTTAGTACTAAGATAACCCACAGACAGAAGTATCACAGAGGTCAGTTGTCACACAGAACTTGGGCCACCAATGTTTGGGATCAGAAACTTTTACAGGCAATAACCATAACTGAGAGTTGTTTTTTAGGATGAAGTTGTCAGGAAAGTAAAGGCTAGGTACCATTAACAATCTGAGGACAAACCCTCTTTCCTCTCTTGAATAAAAAACATTTTCCTTTCAGTCATTTGGAAGCGCTTAATTTCTGTTAAGCTTTAGCAATGAAGTACTGAAACAAATCCTCACCCTGGCAAGAAGGGTAGATTCCATTCTCAAATTACAGAACAAAAAACCCAACCAAAAGTGGTTTGATACCATGGACAACTGTTGGATCTTAATCTTGGCACAAATACCAGGATCAAGTAAAGGGTCATCCAGAAGACCCTTGAAAACTTCTGGAATAATCAGACACACTATGAAATCTTATGATGGAAAGGAAACTGTGTGCTTGACTACCACATTTCATACAGCTCCCTTTGTATGCAGAGTTACTGTGAGTCATGTTAAATAAATCAATCATGAGAGTCCTGCACTGCCAGTCAGATTTATCTTACAATTAAAGGCTTGGCACAAGGGCGAGAAAACTTCATAAAAGAGGTATGCAACCACACAGCAGCTGCAACTGTGGGGCATTTGGATATTCAGGACTAGAGCAATATGTTGTTGGCAACATGACTCATGTCTCCTAGGAAGCACCATAATACTTCAGATTTACCACTCTTAAATGCAAAGCAGCTTCTAATAGATTGTAGAACTTAGGGAAAATAACTTTAAGGAACCATATTCTTTCTATCAAAATTTTCTTAATGTACCCCCCCATGAAGTATAAGTGTATAAAAACCATTAAATTAGCATCACAACTGCATGACTGCAGAAACTGAAGGTTCAAGGAAGATAAAAAACATTATGAGACTTAAGATAGAAATCTCATAAACAGCAGTGTGTCTGAGCTGCCCCACTTACTAATTTATGCACTAATAAATCAATGATTACTAAAATGTTGTAATTTGTGAGGATTCATTACCCATTACTTTATGACTTACATCTCTTTATGAGAGGGAAAAAAAAGCAAAAGCAAACTCCTACTTAAAACCTTAAAAAAGGAGGCGCAAATAGGAAGCAATTAACTTTCAGTATTCCTCCTCTCCTCCACCCTGACCTGTCTTTCTACACCTACCCAAATGAATAGCTGGATGTGATACATATCCCTTGCACCATCTCTGATGAAACAATACTGTTTGCACCATCCTTTCTTCATTCAAAACACAGATTCGTAAATAGAGAACTGACATCATTTTAATTTGACTTTGCTCTTAATTAACTGATTCTTTTCCATTAAGACCAGAGTCTTGCGTAAAGTGGATCTAATGGGGACAAGATGTGTCACCTCCATTTCCAGGTCACTCTGCATGTTGCTGAGTGGTGAAATGCAAAACCCTGACATCTGTTGAAAGGAGACAGTCTACATGGATCAATCTCTATCTCATGTTTGATTCAAAATTTTTCCCCTTCATTTTTAAATCTGAGTTGAGGTTGTAGCTGTGGAAGCAAAGGCTGGCAGGGGCTGTGTGAAACACCTCGTTGCTGCATCCCCACCCTACTCTGTCAATGCAGCCTAATCCCATTCTGCACCAGCCCTGTCAGTCCAGTTCTGAGCTTCTCCTCAGACAGCACGGTGATATTATTTCTATGAACAAGTCCACACTTGGCTCTCCAGCTGTCAACATCCTTTCTTTTAAGGCTTCACTGGGTCCTTATTAACACTATGTGCTTCAGGGTGAACTTTAAACAAACAACAGGATTTAGGGGTTTTCAAAGACAGATTAATTTTATCTAATCTTGTAAGAGATGTTTCTATTACAATTTAGTGTTTTAGACTCACACATTGCACGGGAGCAATGCACCTACTGCACTCCAAGAGCTGTGCTGCAGTTTTCTAAACATCAAGGAATAAAATTTTGAATGTATTTACAAACATAGTCATGAAATGTATCAATAACAACACTTGTGCCAAAGGCAAGTTGGCTTTAAGATGTGACAAAGAGGCAAAAATCAAGAGGCAAACACAGCACATAGGAAGCTGTTTCAGTTTCACTTGCAAAGAAAATCTAACCACATCTTGCCTTGCACATCTCACAACCTGGAACACATTAGATTTTCCTTAGACACAGACTGAGGATTCTCTGAAGTGACTTTGAAATGTCAGGAGTATTTGTGTTCCTGTGACAACAGCCCAGTTGCTTTTCTTTGTGGTGCCAGCCCTGTCCTGAGAGACAGGAGGCACCTCTTGTAGCACTGGGGGCTGGCAGCTCCCAGTGCCCGGACAGGAGCTGAAGGAAGGACTGAGCCTCCAGCCTGCTCCTGAAGGGCTCTCCCTCAACAAATGGCAGCTGTCTGTTACTGAGCACTGAGACACAACAGCACTGACAGAAAAGAAATATGAATAACACAGGAAAGTTGCTTGTTTCTTCCTTTGCTTTCCCAGCAATATTGCCAAATACACACCAACTATTGTGAAAATTCACATAAACACACACATTACTTCTGCAAAGACAGGATATGTTACATTTCAAAATGCTTAAAAATTCATCTTTTTAACAGCTGTATATTCTAGGCTCATGTATGTGCATTTCCTGACTGCAATCCTTCCTCTTTTCACTCTAGACAAGTTTGGTGAAACAGCAGCTGCAAGACACTGAGTTCTGAGATCACATACTTACTTCCCTGTTCTACTCACCCTTCTTCTCCAACAAATGTGACATAGAGTTTATTTCTCTGCAGGTCTTTTCTTGAGTAGCCCATGATCTGGTTAAAGGCATCTTCTAGCAAGTGGTCTCTCCTGATGATTAATCTGCAGAACAAAATGATTTTGAAACAGCAATTTGTGAACATGAACCACAGTTGGAAACATCCATTTACACTGAAAGGTAGTAACAGGGGGACTTCAGAGATACATATTTCTGCTGGATAATTTTACCCAGATCAGGAAGCTTCTGTCTGTTAATCGACCTCCTTCAATGCTTTACTTTAGATTTCAATAAAATGTCTCGCACAAAGAAGTGTAGTTTTGTTTTGTCTACCCTGGTTCTTCCTTGAGTTAAAGTCTTAAGGGGAAAGGTCCTAAAGCAGGCATTTCCATGAAGTCTGAAATCCTTTCATAAAGCTGGGCCCCTAAGTGAGTTTTACTGTAAGCAAGAATCTAATCTTTTCTGTAAAAATCAATCTCTTAACAAGGAAAAAGATAAAACCATGGAAAGTTGCTGTGTGGTAACTCCAGAAACACACATCCTTACATTATCCTGAGTGTAAGTGTGACAGTACAAAAAGTCTAAAAGGAATGGCAATTATTTGTACAAAACCACACTGAAGCATCACATGTGAAAATACAATGTACCTTCTAAATGAAAAATTGTGAAAGTGAGGAAGTGTCATAAAGATCTAAAATAAAGCAGTGAAAGAATCCTCCTCACTTAAACATTTTATCTTCTGCCAAAAGAATGTGTTTAATTAGTTTCCTGAAACTTAGCTTGCTTTATATTCAAATACTGCCTCATGTGTTTATCTATAAGAGCGAAACTGGGAGCTGCTGCTGCAGAAAGGCAGCTTAACCCACCTCACAGCCTCCTGCAAAGCCCTCGCTGGCCCCGTGCAGAGGTCAGTGACTGCACTGTGCCATCCTGCTGAGGGCACAGGCGTGGAGAGCCCAGAAGTGGCAAGGTACGTGGGCAACAGGAGGGCCCAGGTAGCAAGCAAGTTGTGCTGGGGCCCTGATTTGCACAGGTCAGTGTTGTAGGGCTGGGAAAGGAACCCAGGGAAAACTTGTGTTGTTCTGCTTAAAAATCTGCAGTTTGATGGCAAATAGGTCAGGGAAAAAAAGGACAGGAAAAAAAGGTGCAAGAAATGTAATGGATTTTACAGGGAGCAAATGCCATCCTCTTCTGCCAGCTACTTGCCCAAGTATTCATGACAGAACTTCCAGGGATAAGGCTTTAATGCTTATTATTTCATTATATTATAGCCAGACACTGTCCAACTCATTCCTCTTAAGACTATCTAAACAATACCATTTTAATCCCATTTCGGTTGTGGAAAACTTCTAACAAGTTTACATAAATGAAGTCTGAGCTTTGCTCAAATTTCTACAAAACATGAGGAGGGACTGTTTGGGGGAAATAAAAAAACAAAACAAAACAAATGAAAACCCTCACCTCCTTCTTATAGTAGAGGAAACAGTTAGAAAGGGTTCTAGTGCCTCATGGCAACTATGAGAGTATCCTATGAGAATATCCAATTACCAGAGTTTGATAGGGGGCACAAGACTTGGTAATACACAAAAATATGAAAATATCTTGTGAGGACAATCCTTAACATGACTACCAAATAAATAAAGGTGGGAAGACCTCACTCCAAGCACTCTAGAATTCAGAGTGCTAAAAAAAAAATATTAGCAATTTTTTAATGCAATCCTTAGACTTTAATAACATTTAATCATATGATAAAGAGGATTGTGGTATCAATATAGGCAATGTACAAAAGGTAAGCCTATCTAACTTCTTCAGTGGAAAAATTCATGAGAAAATGTAACTGTTTATATCATAGTAGTTGCTGTTCTGCGTGCCTCTGCCCAAAGCTCTTTTTGGCAGTGTATTGGTAATATTGTTTGTACCAAAATATAGTTGGAGGAAACACAGAAATGCTCAGAACTTGCTGTGTCCTCTGCTATGAATCACATGCTGGCATTAAGTCTTTCACTACAGGCTTTATATTTCCAGAAGTGCATGGGTAACCATAAGATCTGCATTGCTTCTAATGGGAAGAAGCTCATAGATGTGCAGGGCAAGGCAAACTGCCTGAGAAACAAATCCAGTTTCATGAGATGCTTCAACATACTTCAATTTCCCTGGGCCTTGTCCATATCCTTTAGTCTCCAACTTCCTGTAAAAGTTCCTCAGCTTGGCTTCAAAATCTCTTTTGTAAGGAGCTGGAGCTCGGGCATTGGCACGCTGAGTACCTGCAGGAAACAGTGAGCAAAGAGTGAGCAGTAGTGACATGGACTGATGAATGTCCCATCTGCTACTGAAAAGACTCCTTAATAGCAAAAGGCATGGTATGTGTTTGGTTTAGTCAACTTTATAAAGAGTAAAAGCTGCATATCTTCAAATCTGCTCTGCATCCAAGACTTTTTGGTTGCTCATTTCCAATAGTATCATCTTTGAAAAGTCAATCTTAAAAGAGCAAATCCAGGTCAAAGCAAAAGATTGATTAAAAAAACAGCATAATCTACTAGAAAGACTTTACTTTTTGTTTTTCAAGTGCACTTTGTATCTAACCTCTGTAATAGTTCATGCAATAAATGTTCTGCTCTGGTCTGGCTTTAATATTATCAGGGAAAACAACAACACTGAAATGAAACATAAACAGATGAGACTGTTGTGCCCCTGTTGAGTACATCAAGATGAAGAAGGAAAACATTTGGAAATTCCCTAGTAGAAGTTTTCCCCTAGGGAAGTACAAGGAACAAAAATATTGGAAAAATGGAAAGATTACCAAATTTAAGTTTGTGGAATTTCTCACCTGTGGCTGCAGAAACATACATGATGGTCATCTAAGAGAATTTAATTTTGAAAAACTGTTTTTGAGAATCAATTTCTTAAAAGTACGGGTAGGTGAGATCTGTACAGCAAAAAACCAGCATACCTGACACCTGCATGTACAAGACCAGTATATACAAAGTAGGTGTTTAGTCTGATCTATCCTGAATATAACAATCATTAGGACTTCCAATGCCTCCCTGGATAAATTACTTCCACAGATTTGCCTGCAAGACAGTGTGCCAAAGAGGCAGTCAAATTCCTTCCCTGCATGGCTGTGTAGATATGCCCCACAAAAAATTCAGAGGACATTTAAAATTTTTCATGCCCTACACTATACATAAATTGCCAACTACTCATTTGCAACCAGTGGTCACTTAACATGCCCATAATGCAGTGAAAGCACAAATGAAGAGTTTAGAAGCCCTTGTATGTAGAGTTCTGTCTTTTAACTGGCTCAGTCGGTGCCTTTACTTGAGTTTCCTTTTGGCTCCCAGCATCAAACTAAGCCAACACAGAAACATTTATAGCTGCTATGGGTGAAGGCATGAAAGGTCATGTGGCAGGTGATAAAAGAGAAAGAACCTGTGTCTGTTCAGGCTGTGGGCAGAGAGCAGCTCTCTCAGCCACAGAGCACACAGCTCTGGTGGAACAGGCGACAGCACATCCTGCGGAAGTGGCTGCTGGAGAAGCTGCAGAGGCTGTGTCTGTGCAGAGATCAGAGACAACACCTGACATCACTCTTAACACCGAATGCCATTTAACAGGTCTTTGAAAGACCTGTCTGACCAGAAAGACACTTGGCTCTAGTTCCAAGCTTAGAGTGATGTGTGGGAGGAACAGAACGTTATCATGGAGTCTACAGGGCTCCAAGAGAACTCGAAGGACCCCTCTGTAAAAACAAATCATGGTCTTTGATTCGCCTGTAGTGGTTTTCCTCTTTTACTGAGAGCACTAACAGCTTCTAGTGCTACACTCAGCAATTCTCCTGAAAACACAGAAACTTGAAACTGTAAACAGCCTTTTAATTACTGGCCGTTTCCCCTCTCTTTGTTTATTTTGCTTTGGGCCAAAGTAGGTACAAAAATGTAGTCACAAGAAAAAAAAAAAGCAACAATAATATACTGTAATCTAAACTCCTGAAGGAAGTTGGGGTTTTTTGAAGGATACCACAAAACATGAATCTGATAGCACATTACTTCATGGTTCAGAAATCAGCATCACAATATTCTGTCAGCACATAACAAGTCCTCACTGCAAATCATGCATATGCCAAGAAATTCCTGGGCAATTATAGTGATTACTTCCGCCTTGGGAACAAAAGATGTCAATGGAAGAGCTAAAATAACACCAGTGATGTGATAATCATATTTGATTTTCAAAGAGGTTATATTCTACAGCAGATATAAAGAGTAGTTACATGACTATTCATCTTTCCCAAAAGAGAAAGTGCAAGTGACTGTGGCTGATCTGAACAATGGATCCTTAACACGCAACCTTGTGCAGTGCAGCACAGCCAGTTTGGCTGATGAGAGAAAACAGAGCCTGCATAGAAACCACAGGCTATTTACAATTTCTAATCAAGAAAGTCATTTATATGCCAACACAAATGTACATACTTGCAGACTGACAGGGAGATTCAATGGTCTCTCTATATTTTTCTATGAACCAGAATAGAGATTACAATTTTAAGGAGAATAAGACTAAAACCATCACTGATCATCCTTTACTGTCTGCTGCTGCTTTGAGTAGATGAGAATATCACATGTTAAAGACTGAAAGTATTTTGAAATTACTGTGTTGGAATGAAGCCCTTCCTGGCATGCTTCAGAGCATGTACCAGGAATGAAGGAATCATAACTCTGGAAGCCAAAACTGGTTTTACTCATAAAAGACTTCCAGGTTTTCTGTTAGAAATAAGATGCATATATGCAGATTTCATTCTTTCTTTCTTTTTAGTAAAGGGAAACAGTTATATCTCATCATACATGTAATGAAAACACCAATCCATGTGAATATTATATTTCACTGCTTTGCAGAATGCTGTAAGATCTTTAAGGTCTTCGGGTATTTTCTTCAAACAGATCTTACAGAGGTCCTATGTCCAGCAGCAGAAAAAGCTGCCACTCAGGACATGTTTATGAATACATTTAATCTTGTTACTTGAAAAGGCAAAGCATTTTATTGTTGTGGACTGGGAAATGCCTATAAAAATCACAGTACTTTTTCTGATTTAAATTTCCTATTGTCTGGAAATTTTGTAGTGTTGCTTACATCCTGAATGTTCTCTATTTATCTATACTTTCATTCTCAAATTTGTAGAAATCCTCTTATGCAAGTTCTGATTTACTGCAGTGGTTTTGTTTTATTTGATGTTTATCTTCCTGAGAAAACTAAGAACAGCAACACCTATAAACCTGAAATTGTTCTACTTGGCCTTCAAATGGAACTTGTCATATTTGCAGTAATTTAGTTCTGATCTGCAACTTAGTTAATTTCTGAAATATCAACTTCATTCCACTCTGACATGAATTTTAAGACAGCTGCAATATGCTATCTTTTGAGCTCATATTAAGGAATAACAATCTGGCTTTACATAAAATTGTTACTCATAGTCCCCAACCCCATTAACACTACACCATTTTAATGTACAGTTATTAGATCCATGCTTTTAATTTTCCAGGCATCAGGATGCTGGCACGAGCAGTCACAGTTGTTTCACATCAGTGAAAAACAAATTTGCATGTTTTACAAGTCAGAACAAAATCACAACCACTGAACTTCTAATATACCCAACAAAGCATCTTGTGAGCCCAAGGCAAAGGTTCAAGTTTGAGAGTCAAATACAATCATACTTGTTGACTTTGCTCGAAAATAGGACTAAAACTTTGTTGTTGCTGAAGCAACAGAACTTGGATCTTCAGAAAGGTGAAAAGACATCACATGCAGCATAGCCAGATTAGGGGACTAGTTTTACTGCAGTGTCTTAAGAGATACCACCCTCACTGGGACACTGCAGTGGCAAGCTCACTGCCCACTCAGCTCATGTAACCTTACCCATCCAAAAGCTGGGAACTGCAAGGGGCAATAGGTTATGGTTTCCACACAGTATGTTTTTGGCTTTAGGTTGTCATGAATTTCAACTTGTAAAGGAAATAAAAAGTTCCAGTAAAACAGTTTTTCTATTGTTTCTCCAGCTTCTGGGAAGGCAGCAGGAACATGCTACTGATTTTGCTGAGCTGGAACTGGTCTTATCAAGGATGAGAAATGTTTTCACAGAGCCCCTGCAGAAGTTTTGCCTGAGCAACTCACCTGGAGAGTTCTGAGGCGAAGACACCGGAGAGCCTCTTGGGGACTGGCAATAACTCGGATGAAGTAAGGCATGTGGCGGCACATATGACATTATCTCCTCCTCAAACAAGCTGGTAAAAAGGAGTAAATAAGAAAGAACATGTTTATTTGAATAAATGGTGGGTTTCACTTTGTAGTTAATAATCTGCTTTCTTTGGCAGTCGCTCCCCTATTTCCACTATGCACACTTAGAGGGCTACAGAATATTTTATTGCCATTCCCTTGACCAGATTTTGAATGTACTGGATAGCAGTAATTACTAGTTTTGTGGGACGTTGTTATACATAATCAGGTATTTGTTTTCAAGGTTAAAATACAGTTAATCAGCTTTTAAATTTTTAGGAACCCCTCTTACTTTTTTTTTTTTTTAGCTTGTATTCTCATTACAAAGGGGCCAATAACCTTCGTCGTGCTTTCCTGGAAAAATACCTGCAATACTGCACAAAAAGCAGGAACAGAAACAAACATTCTAAGCCTACAGGATTAAGAATGACATCTGAATTTGTTGAGCATATTGAATGGCAAGCTTGTTAGCGTAAGTTATTTCTTCATTTTGTCTTAAATCTAACACTGTTGCTGAAACAGGCAGCACATCCAGCCTGTTCCACTTACTATTTCATGCTTCACCTATTATTGCTACACAACTTTTTAAGAGAAAAAAAAAAAACATTTTTCAGCCTAATCACTACATCTGTGTATGTATATTAAAATTTCAGTATTTCCCCAGATTTGACACAAGTAAATCCAAAAAGGGACAAAATATCTAATATCAGAAAGGATCTGGTGTCAAAGGGTATGTTGAATGTTAAACACAATGCAGATAAGAACAAGCTGTTAAGATAATATGTAAAAATTGTTTTCAAAAATTGAGCTATGGCAGGAATCACAAGCCAGCCTTTTACTATCTAACTCAACTAATGAAAAAAATGTACAAATAAAAAATGTTTCTTACTGAGTCTGTCCACCAAATATCTGTAACTTTTTTTTTTTGCATGAACATTTTTTTAATGGGTGTGTTCTGGAGGTTCTTTTTACATTCATGACGATGCGTTATTTTCCTCCAAGTTACACAGAAATAAAAATCTTAAAAGTTTTTTAAGAAACAATATTTGTGTTTTAAAAAAGCTCAGGCATGGCTTTAAAATGAGATTTTTTTTTTAATAGCTGTAATTAAATTGGAGATTTAGATACCAGGAAGGATTATGATTATGCAACCTGACCTCAAAATAAAACTACTAATGCAAATCCTATTTCACTAGATTCAATTTTAAAGGTACCCATGATTTTTTTTAATGGAATGGATGAGAATACAACATCAAGATACAAGGGTTTAATTCTAGCAAAAGATTGGCCTGTTTTTTTGAGTTAGTAGCTTAAATGAAAAATAGTAAAGAAGCAGTCTCCCATTTCTTGACTTAAAGGGGACAATGCTTGACAGCACAGTGAAGAGGCAAGCAAGACATTAAGAAAAAAACACATCTCAAGTATGCACCTTTACAAATAGGGACTTCCCAAAGCACAGAATTAAACAGATACATTCTAAAAGTAGTAGAAGGCACACCCTTGAAAAGAGTCTAAACTGTACCAACTGTACCACTCTAAGCATCAGAGCTGGATGCAACAGGACAATAAAAGGTAGTCCAGGCAAACTCACACAAGTCACAAGCACAGTGCTCTTGCACCTGTCTTTCTTCACACAGGACAGCACTTTCCATCACTCCTATGGAAAAGTGTCATCTCCAAACACCACCAAGAAACTGAATATGATGAAAATAAAATCTGACCCTTGAGCTGCAGCTCTCCCAGCTGCAACTCCAAGGACTGAAGGGGAAATGACTGGGTCACTGCATCAGCACACACTGCTCATTGAGGCTGCTCAGCAGCTGCCACAGCACATCCCACACATACAGAGAAAGTAGCAGTGCCTACCTGAGCAACATGACAAGGTCTGCATCGCTGGATAAACGCACCAACCCAGGTGTTCCCTCTGTCCGGATGAACTGGATCTTCTCCCTGTGTAAGCAAAAAAAGGCTTCCAACATACTGTTTGCAAATAAGGCAGCAATGTACACCACAGCAACAAGAAAAAGTACAGAGTATATCAGAAACCTCTGGGTTATGCTTTTCCCTAATTTTCTTCCCTGCCACACTATGTCCATATGAGCAGTAAAACATTACAAAAAGCTAATTTGTTCTGAGGAACGATTCTCCTGTTGCCCTCATCTCTTCAATGCTCATGCTGATTCAGGTAGTACAGTCATCCAACCGGTAAAAAATAATAAGAGAAATCAATCCTTCACGTTCACATTAGCCATGTCTCTGAATTCAAAGTAGGAAGCAGAGCCCTGTGGGAGGACATTTCTGTTGTAGAAGTGAACTCCTTAAAGAGGCCCTGTCTCTTCTGAACCTTTGTACAAATGCAAACCATACATTACAGCACATACTTGTAGCATGGGTTTTGTACCACACTGCATTTAAGAGATCTTCCAGAAAAAAAAACCTGTATTTCTCCCTTCTCTCTCACCCAAGCACACATCCTTCCTCCCAGACCCAGTTTTCTCACTTTTGTAGAACCTAGGCATCCAAAGTTCTGTGCATGGTAACATACATAATTTTAGGATCTATATTAAATATAATTCCTTGGTTGATTCCTGTTCTTTTTCTCTGCAGAGCTTTTTCTTCCATTCTGAAATACAAGTACATCCTCTTATTTTCTCTCTATTAGCACAAGGCACATCATGGTATAGTAAATTCTAATTTGGCTTTACTCTTCTGAAGGAGAAGAAAACACGAAATGAACCCATGCAGTAAAACCTATCCCAAATCCAAAGGAGAAAACCTCTGAACAAAAAGTAAAGAACTCTCCATAAGAACAGGACTGGCTCAGCTCAGAGGTCTGTCTATCCCACCACCCTGTTACTAACAGTGACCAGAAGGTCCAAAGCACTCCAAGCAATCAGCACTGCTGCTGGCAGCTGCACACAGTTCAAGCTGCAATGTGAATTTCTGGAACACACCATTTCATGCATGAGCACTTTCAACAAAAGAATCAAACCAAATTTCTTGCCATCTCTCTAAAATCATGGTGCATAAAGATGTTCTCCAACACGCATTCCCTGGTAACTTGCACTACATTTACACCATATTTGAGGGTAAAAAGGGGACACAGCCAGACTGAGCCCAGACTCCCCGGCCCTTGCTTGCCAGGGTGGCAGTTGTGTCTGCAGGAGGACCATGTAATTCACTGTTTGTATATGAAAAGAGGTACTGAAAGCCAAGCACCTGCTTAGCCAGCACCGTGGCTGCAGCTGGTCAGGATGTGTCCCAGCTGGAAGCCCCTCAGTTCCATGAGCACAGCGCTGAGCCAAAGCCAACACATGCTGCCCACCTGCGAGCATGGCACCAGAGTGCCCAGGGCAGGGATGTCTGCACACTTCCAGAGCCTCCTCCAGTTTACACCAGTGCCCAAATGGCAAGGTTTGAGGAATAAATGGTGGATTACAAAACATATCTTAGCATTTAGTTGGCAGCAACACCTGGAACCAGAAGGACCTCTTTTGGGGGTTTACTAATATATGCAGCCCTCCAAATGAATGCAGTCCTGGGGCTACCAATGAGAGTTGTGATTTCAACTATTTTTTTTTAATATATGCCCTTTACCTTCTGTTAAGACATAAATTATGTTTAGTGTATAACAGGTGCATTTGCCTGAAGTCTTTTACATAATTTAACAGCCTCTCAGTCTTACCTGCAGTGGCTTGCAAGAAGATTTGATCCTGGCTACATGCCTAATAACTATGACAAGTATAATGTTCTCATCCCACCATAAAACCTCTGAACAACAATTCTCTACAATGTAGTATACTTTCATTGTATATTTTAATAGACACTTAACTTCTCATCTCTGCATTCTTTTTAGGGATGAGGAATTATTTTAGACAGAAAACATCAAGAGATCTTTTCAAATTATCTGTCCTCTTCCACTGGTCAAAAAATTATTTTTCTTCCTCACCTATGTAATAATTACAGTAACACTACTAATAATATTTTATATAATTATCATTCCACTTCAATTGCACTGAGGTCCTCAAAGGAAGAGATTACTGACAGTTGTACTAATCACTATACTAAAAAGAAAAAAAATTAATATGGGGGTATTTCACTTAGGTCTTAATTCATCAAATGTTACAGCAATGTCCATGTAGTTGATTAGTCTCACAATGTGTCAAACAGACATGGATTCCAGTAACTTGCTAAATCAGGGTCTTAAAAGACTAACCAGGAAAAATGAAGCTGGGATCTTTATAAAGAGGTTAGAAATGTTACTGAAGCATCAGCTGTAGAGAAATATAGGAGAGGTATAATAGAAGATACTGTACCTCAAGGAAATATACCAACTCCAAAGACTAAGACTAGAATGGAATCAGTCAGCTTAATGGAGTGGCTTCTCTGACCAATCCCGTTTAATGTAAAATAAAACTATGTTCATTAAAATCCTCAATCATTCTGCTGAAGTAGGTCAGTTAACCCATACATTTTCAGTCTCCTTACAAAAAAAGCCTACAAAAGGATATGTAGTCTCAAGTATATGTTGAGATACAGAAAGGAGTATCTTTTATCCCTTGATCTTCCATTTTAATCTGAAACCCATCTTTTCATGATGCCTTACGAGTTTTAAATATTTGTAGATTTTAATATAGCTGTACAGTTTCTCACACTGCAGGTAGCAGGTGACAGTTTCTAACCCCCTTTCTCATGGTTTGTGCCACATTCTTGAAATTCTGCTTAACGTTCTTTTCAAGGAAAAACATTTTAGCAAGGACATCTTGTTTGGGACACATGCACCTGGAAAATACCCTGTAGTCAATTCAAGACAGAAGGCCTAAAACCCTTGGAGAAGCTCCAAAGGGGCAGCCCTGGGGAGGTTCTGGAGGCGGACGATTCTTGGGCTGGATGTAGCCATTATATATGATAATTAATTAGTGTTATAAATTTGTAAGAGCCCTATACTGGGTGCGCAATTATGTATTTTGTTGCATTTCATTAAAGGACCTGCTCTCTCTTTTATTTATACTCATATTGGCTGGAAAGTTCTTTCCTCCCATTTTAGGTAACAATGAGAAAGGCTCAGCTTCCGGGAAATTAGGAGTCTGTAATCAGCAAGGTTCTACTAGAAGCAGAATTTGATAATACCAACAAGTCTTGTGAATAATCTGCATTCTGATTTCCTTAGAAAAACACAACATGCACAAAGAAAAAGATACCGATTGCCATCAGAGTAAAGGAAACCAAGCACGCTGGGGAAAGGAAAACAATAATAAAACTACTAATAATCCAAAACTGTTTGTATACTATTTCCCAACGGATGAGTTTGTTCACATTTCAAACCAAGCCTGGTGGGACAAACTTGCCTGTAGTGATATGGGTACAACAGAGGAACTGTTCTGATATGCTGAGAACCACAGATTTTTCTTTTTCTTTTCTCTATATTTTCTAGAGAACATGTATTCTACTAATATGTCATTTTGGGTTGGTCAGCCAGGGTTTCTTTAGAGGGTAAAATAAACCTTTATCCTAGAAGCTGCATTACAAAACTTTTTACACAACACTTCAGGAAACTGCAAGAGAGGGCAGTTTGTTGAATTTTCGGAACTTGCAGGAAATGGAGGAAAAGGGATCAATAAGTAACACTGAGAATGGAAAAAAAAACCCAACAAAAATCAGTGCTGTCTGCCATGCCAGGAGCATGCACAGGCATTTGGAACTGCACTGGCAGCTCTCTGCACAGGACAGACTGCCACCCTCAAAACAGCACTTTTCAAATTAAGGGTCCAAGGAAGAACTGACACATCCATTTCAGTCCTGGTTACTAATATCCAAGCTGTCAGTGATTCCACTTCCAAGTCTAGACATGCAAGGCAGTTACAACAACTATACAGCAATCAACCATCCTTCCTCAGATGATCTTGGACTATGCAAAAACCTGTAGATGCTCATTTTGTAAATTTTGGAGAGACACCAAAAGTTCTGATTGATCCAGCATCATTAGGTCAGGACAGCCTTTCTAAAAATGTGCTTTGAGAAGATAAGAACAAAACCAAACGCCATTCTGCCTCATGCTCCCAGCTGTACACAGAGCCAAACAAATGGGCACATTTGCCATGCCATCCAGCTGTCTTGGCACATTTCGAAGATATTTAGCATATCTCTTATGCCAGTTGTTCCAAACATTTTCTTGTAAGTATCTTTATTTGATAATAACACTTTACCTCTGTTCTCCCAAAACTTATTACACAGCGTTACACAGAAATACAGAAGTAACTATGTAATACATCAGAAGTCTAGAATCTGTTATGTTCCACTGTTAATTTTAATGAAAGTAACTAATTGCAATTAGCATTTTGTATTGCAATGGGAATAGCAAACTTCATTAATTTTCTTACCTGAGTGAATGATTCCTGGTAAGATCTGGTTGACGCTCTTGTAGAATTTCAAAGATATTGGGCTGCCGCAAAAATGCAACAATCTTGTCATTGTAAGCTGAAAACATCAACAAAAATATCATGCTGAAGCAAGGAGATACCAAAACAAAGGGTGCCACTCCTTCTGAGTTTTGAACAATAATGGCATCAGACTTCACAGTTTCAAGTTTAGCAGTATTGTGTTAATACTTTTTACGTAAGACTACTGTTTCTACTGTCATTTAAGGAACACACTTGATTCTGAACCGAAGCTCACTGGGACATATCCTTTCCACTGTTAACAGCTACGGCTCTGTTAGCAATTTCTGTAGTATTTTATCACTCACAGTCTTAGCTAAGGTCAAACCAGAATATTTATGGCTAGAATAAAATTGCAGGAACCTTGGTTTTCACTGCACTGAAATCTATCCTCAAACATTAAACAGTCATTGGAAACACCCATATCAAATCCTCACTAATGGCTGAGCCTGCAGAGCATGCACACCATGTCCATGGCAAGGAGAAGGATTTAAATAAGCGGAGATTTCCAAGTAAACATGCCACAGTACAAAGAGCCAGTTACAGTCAATCGGATTAATTTATCTTGATTTAGCACAATGTGACAGCTGTTGGATTTAATAGGCTAAATTCTGTATGTGGTGGCACAGAAGTCAGTAACTTTGTGTGTATGTAACTGAGAACAGAAGTTAAGCCAATGACTAATTCCAAGCTGATTAA
>JAOXXN010000102.1:9376428-9399764 GCA_026770055.1 Myrmophylax atrothorax
GAATACATGGAGTCCAATTAGGGCCCAATTTGACTCACTGGCTTCAATTCCTCCTGTCAGCACACAGAGTAAGTGATTTGGGAAGGCAGAACACATCAGCTCTTTGGTTCTGCACACTTTCCATCCTGAAGGTTGCAAGTGAACGAGGGGGAAATGCTGACAGATTGAAGAGTCATAACTAATGGTACCTCCTACCCACGCCAACCAAGTGACAAACCCAGCAGTGCACAGTGGTGTGACACCCTCAGTCCCAGAGGACTTCTCCGAAAAGAGGCCATGTGGTGACATACCCACTGGAACCACATCCTGGTACTGAGCTCTGCTGACTGTATTGAACGTGCTGGATGGTCTGGGCAGAACTGGCGGTCCTGAATGACGAGAGTCCTCCCCGACCTGCAGGCGTGCAAGTACCACAGTGAGTGTCTCTGTGCCAGCACGTGGCTCGGGGACATAACACCGAGAATTTAAAACCAAGCATGTACGTAAAGGCTTTGCTCCATCGCTATCCCCAGTAACCACTGCAGCAGGAAGCAGCTGTGATGTATCACAGTTATTAGTAAAACTTATTTAGCATACTGAGACCATTTACTAAGAAGAATCAAAAACTGATGCAAAGTTTATTGCTATTTTTAAATAGTCCCATTCTGTAAAGAGACCAAAAAAATCAAAACTGGGATTCCTTCAGAGGGTCTTTTGCAATTCATGGACAACTTTATCCATATGAAATGTTCTGGAAATCAAATTCTGCTCCTTTGTTAGCACCTCTATTACATCGAATTCTGCTCCTCCATTAGCTCCTCTGTTACCTCTGTGCATGAATGAAGTTGCCTTAAATTTGAAGTGAAAACAAGTTTGTGGCTGAAGCAGGAGGATAAAGAAGTGAGTTCACATTTAGACAAGGCAAACAAATCCCAAACTGGTAAAATACGGTTCTTAGAATCATTCAGTAAAACTTTTATGATTTTTTTGTATTTGCCTTCTGGGATTAAAAAATGTTGTATATAAACATTTTTTAGGGTAAAACCATGGTCTAAAATTGTAGTTAGAAGCATTTGTGATGTCAGGGCAACTTCTGCAGTTTTCTGTGTGATGAGGTTTCAGTCATTTCTAGAGTGTCAGTGTTTGGTATTTTATCTATATAAAACATTTGGTCCAAGCTCATTTTCATCCTGCTGGACCTTTATGTTTACTTCTCAGTTTATCTGCCTACATGTAATAGTTAGCATTTGAACTACGCTTCCAACCTTCAAAGATCTCTGAAATATCTAACTGCAAAAGATCAAATAATTATAAAGGTTGCTTTTAAATCCAGTCTCTCAAAGCATGAAGAAGCAAAAGTTCTGAGAGATCTCCCAGGACCTCTGTGCTCTCTGATAATGCTTTTTCAGAAAATGAGAAATTATTTCCTGTTAGGCAATGTGCTGGAAATGGAATGCCATTATTATTAGCTCCAGCTTCACACTGCAGCTCAGCTTTAGCTAAAAGGGCATTCCTTACACTGGTTCATGTTTGCTTTAGAGCATCTCTCTGTAAAAACTGGGTCATTGACTTCAAAACATCAAAGTTCATGGCAAGACAAATCTAAAGAAAGCATTTGGATAATTTTTTTTCATTAAGTATTCATCTTTTGCAATAATGTACAGTTCCTTTATGCAACGGTTTAAAAATAGGAAAAATATGCAAATATGCCACACTTAAGTCATAAACAGAGGAAAAACTGGTGTTCAGATTCGTACATATGCATACAAAAAGAACATCATCACATCATTAATCCCACAATGGAAATACTGTATTGGATTGCTATGTTTGACATTTCTATCTGGAATTATACTTCCATTCAAGATAGAACTGTAACAATGTCAAGGAAACACTTCTATAATTACATGTAGAAACATGTTTTAAGGAATTTCATGTATCTAGATGGAGTGAGAAATTTGACAGGTAATCAGCGTTATGTATAGATTATTATATATGACAATTTTCTGTAGGATAAACTACACTTACTCTGCAGCATTAACAACTTCACCAGCATAGCTGGCACAAATATCTGTTTTAAGTGCAGAGCTACTGAATAGTGCTTAAAGAGAATTTCAGTACACACAGGATAAATTTAAGAAAAAAATTATTGCTGCTCTGTCACAAATCAATCACAACAGAAATACTTGCTTTACCCTACTGAAGATCTAAATAGCTCTATGAAGACACTTCTAGCTTCTTTGCCTACTACATGACATCACCAAATTGATGGAAAATACTATTTAATACCATTTGTAAAATATACCTGATGTTGGGGTGGGAGGTGACTAAACCCTGTTCCCACAGGAGGGTATGGAACCCACTGTAGCTCAGGGGAAGCCTTGTTAGGAAAGTGGCAGAGAACATTCATGTCTGCTCTGAAATGGACTTCTGGCAGAACTTCCTCTGCCACAAGACTGAGCTATAAAAAGGATAACTCAGAGCATTCCTCTTGTTATTCTGACTTTTATTATCTTTAATTCCTGGCATGGAATAGCCGTCCCCTGAAAAGACAGCTTACAGCCAACACTATGGAGGTTAAATAAAGTACAACTGAAATCCAAGCCATTGTACGTACACAAGGTCACAAATAAAAAGAAGTGAAAACAAAAATATGGAGACTGCTGTTGAAAATAATCCACAGTGACATGTCTATAAAACAGTGTTTTCCATGCATTTCTGATTGGAAAGCAGAGATGAAATACACATGCAAATGCATATAACAGTCTGATAAGCCTGTATGTGGTAAGATTTTTTTATACTTAGTTGCACAACTAGATGTATAGTCACACATACATCTTTCCCCCCCTTTTATTTGCAGTTATATATCAACTTAATTGGCAGACACCGTGTCAGACAACAATATATATTTTGTCAGTGAAAGACAGCATACAGGTGCTGGTAATCTGTAAACAGATGCTCTCCTGTGGTGAAATGGGGTTACTGCGAATTGAAAGTAGGAGAAGCTCAGGTTTGACACTTTTCCTCTGGATTCATACATTTTAAAAGCAGCAGTGACTGGCAAATAAAGCAATAGGTCTTTACAGGTGACTACTATGCACTCACAGAAGAATCATGCTCCTCACAACATGGAAGTGGGAATGGAACGTTGTGGAAGAGGATGATCTTAAAAACCTGGTGGTTTCCAAAGGGAAGGCACAGGCACAACTCACCTCCCCGGCACTGTGGCTGCGCTGCCTGGTCAGGTGCTGCCGATGGACTAATGCACTGGTGGGCCTGCTGCTCTGCAGGGGCAGCCGGGGGTCGATGAATGTCGTGGTGCGCGAATTGTGGTCAACAAAGAAAGCCTGGAGAAGGTGAAAGAGAAAAGAATTTATAGCCAATACCTTTTTTTATTTCATTATTATGTCTGAAGTTAATGCCTGTTCGAGATCTAGGTTTCATTTGCTTGTGTGAGGCTTTGGAAAACCTTCCTTATATTACTGGGGTTTGCATTTCCCTTCAGCAGTAGGAGGGTAACAGTTTTCCATCTCACTCGAAGGGATTAATTGTTTAATGCTTTACTTAATTCATGTCTATAAAGGCCTTTGAAATTCTCATCTGACAAGAATCAGAAGTAGGAAGCTTCATTACAACTGTCAAGAAGAGAAGACTTGAATGTTTAATAAAAGCAATCCTGGTGTATTCTCCCTTTCATTTTCTTGTAAGGATCTAAAAAGATGTCATTAAGTGGCAAACCCATTCCCTTTTGCAAAGTATTTACTATATAATTATAACAAAATTGGGTATATATATATATATGTCAAGTGCATGCTTGCATCCCATAATGAACTATGATTACAGGCCAACAAGCATTTTTGCCTTCTTCCTGACACAACTACTCTATAAAACTTTAAAAAAACAAAAACAAAAACACCCCTAATGCACCACTCCAAACAAAACCAAGACCCGTCAAAACTAAAAGGAAAGGTCAATCAAAGAGAGTAAGATGATGGCAACAAAAATATTTAAATCAGACAGTTGATGAGAATTCCCACATATTGGCCAGTCAACCATTTGCTGAAAATGAGGTCACAGGAACATGTAGCCTGCAAAATTAAAACCTCCTACAATTATGTCCAATTTGAACCAAAAAGGTTTTCAAGCCCTGAAATTTAAACTTTTTGCAGTGTTAGTGTTGCACTTGGAAACCAGCACTGTTCTATTTCAAAAAACTTTGTATTTTCAAGTCAGAATGTTGGAAACATGTGGAAGTGGCAAAAAAAGATCCTGGTTTTGAGCAGGAGAATTACAGGAAAGTGACATTTGGTTTGAGGAATCAAAGAATCTGGACCAGCAGAGAGGTGGTCAGTGAGTGCAGGAGCCATTTCTGTGTTTGGCTACTAGTGAGGTACTTCAACCACAGTTTCACAACCAATTTAGTCCTGCGGTGTCAGCAAAAGAAAGATTCTGATCTTCCCCCCTCCTGACCACTTGTTTCATCCCTTGTGTGCCCTTCCTGCCTTCTGCTGGCACAAGTGTTTGTGTGGCCATGCAGCGAACCCATCTGGGGAGCTGGTCCAGGATAAAATTGCTCTCTCTTCATTCCTCTCCCTGATGGCTCCTCTAACCTCAGTCAGCTCACCAGGGGTGAGAGTAGAGCAGAACCAGCTCTTCTGGCAGCAACATCAGCTTCCAGTATTTAAGAAATGATTGCTGCAAACTGCTTGGTATAGCCAGATCAGAGAAAATGCAGTTCTCTGACTGCCACGAAGGTAGGTGGACAAACCAGTGTGTCATGCTATATATACAGCAACGAAATGCCGTTCATCAGGGATTGTGGTGGGAGAAAATGGTCATACTTCCATTTCCCAAGGAAGCAGAAGCAGTTGCAAAACTCTAAAAATGCTCCAGAAGAGAGCAGCAAGCCTCCTACAGTCCTAACAGCAATCACCTGGGCCTGTAATACATGCCTACAAGCAAGGAATCACATCACCCAAGCAGTAAGGAAGAACTCTGTTCTGACCATCGGACACAGTCACAGATATGCAAGTGAAACCAACTGTTTTTACAGTTCAAACACTATGAAGCATGTTCAATAAATGCAATTTTAATTGCAACATTTGAGAATGACACAGGACTTTTTTGCCTTGACAAACAATGGTGTCACCTGCAGTGCCAGTACACAGATTAGAGAATATGAAAATAGTGTGAATGCAGAATGAAAACCATCATGAAATTTATGTTTGGGGCCTGGAAAATGACTGAGACTGCTGGAACATACCCAGTCTTTCTGAAAATTTTGCTCCTGATTGACAGGCTTATTTACCTTACTAGCAATTGGTTGGTACAGGGTTTGGGTTTTTTTTAAATATCCTTCTAGCAACTATTCTACCTAGTCTGACTATGTACATTTATAAGTGAAGAACTCTCATCAAAACAAAGGTTAATTGCATTAAGTCAACATCACACTGCAAAATCACTTATAAAAAAATACTGATTTGATATAGGAGGTACCACCTAGAGTTGCACTACACAGTTCTTTGAGTTAATGCAGCACTCCAGTATTGCATGCAGTGTTCCTTAGCATTATAATTAAATATACAACTCAATTTGAACATGAAATTAAAGACAGTCGTGTCTTATTAAATATGAATGGTTGCAGGCCAGCTCGTAGTAGCCTACTTTAAAATAAAGCATAAATTACCACTTAGAAGCTTCAGTGAAAATAACCATTGGAGCTTCAAGGCTTTTGGGCACTGGCACACAGCTCAAAATACAGTGTGGCTCACAGTCTGCTTTCAGAAAAATTCCTCTCATAACTCCTGCCTAGCTATAATCCATAAATCTACAATGTTTGAAGAGACTGACATAAGAGAGGGAGAGCCAAAACTATATTTAGCCCATTAAACATGGATAGTTGCCCTAGTTATCCTTCCCATTAAAGTCTATAAAGCTTGCTAAAATACCTTATCTTCCTATTGAAGACATCAGTAACCATTACTATGGATTCTTTAACCATAGAAAGAAAAAACCAAAAATATCCTCCAATACCTTCTTACGTATTTGCATATACTGCAAAGGTCTAATTAAAAAGTATACACACTTGCATCTGGCTTTAAACTATGAACATGTGCTTACACATATTGCAGAAACGCACTGGGATGCTTATCTGTACAAGACCTCTGTGTGTGCACATGGATGCAGCAAGGCACTATTTTGAAGTTAGCAGACTGAGTTCAGCCCTGGGATGTGTCTAGCCTGCACAATGTTTCCTGCTACCACCTTCTCCCATGGCCTTCTGCTCCCTGTGGTCAGTGAGTGATGATGGTTCATCTCTAATTCCCATCAGACACTATAGTCTAGTCACACCAGAACTTTTAGGGATAACTGCATGCCAAACAGATGGTACCCCCTGTAGGGAATACACGGAGGAGTATTGCAGAGTGGGCAGCTGGGCTGGGCTGTGCAGCTCTGAAGGGAGCTCAGAGGTGGGCAGTCCCTAGCTGACCTTGGAAGGCAAAGAGGACAAGCAACCAGGACCACACTGACACTGGGAAGTGAAAACTCTACTACTCAGCATGGCACAATAGCCAGAGCAATCACTGTGCCTTGGGAGCAAGAGCACAAGGCCTCTCACTGTGACATACTTGAAAAAATAAAGGAAAACCTCATCTCTGCAGGAAAGAGTAGCCAGGGAAAGGAAATATAATTATATTTTGTGGTATGGCTAAATTCTACTTGCTGCCCTTTATGTTTCTGCTTTAATAAAGGCAGGTCCAGTTTCAGTTTGCTCTCAGCAAGCACTGGTCTCACTGTGTGTTGGCCATCATCTCTCTGGAGTGCTGAATAGGCTTTTCTACTGGCCACAAGTGGTACTCGTGACACAGACAATTCAACATAATGAAAATGAGCAATGCTGAGCCTAATTCAAAGTGAAGAAATCCCAGTGAGAATTTATTCAGTGCTTCCTCTTGCTGATTAATGTTGTGGTAGCATTGCTGTTACAAAATGCCACACCAGAAATCCAAAGGTCTAATTCTCTCTGTGGAGCACATATTAAAGAAAATTGAAAATTGTTGTAATCTTCAGGAGAAAACTGGCCTCTGAAGAACTAACAGAACAAGAATGACTTAAACCAGTAAACAGTGAGGCAAAGAACAACTTTAGTGTAATTGCACATTCCCAATTGTGTGCCTAATGAAAAAACAAAGTGCTATCCAGAGTTAAAAAAAAAAACAACAAAAAAACCCAAAACCAAAAAACAACCCTCAAGCACTTCTTCTACTGTTCAATTTAGAATCTGTAATCTTTCCAAGCACCAAGATCATTATGTATATGGACCCTCACAGCTAAATGTACCAAAGAGATAAATGTAAGAACCAAGAAGCTTTATATGCCAATAGTCCCAGGGACTTCTCCCATGAACTGATAACCCTTATCACTTGCTCACATGCTAATCACAGTCTATTTTTAACCCTCCTATTTTCTACAAAAAATATAAAATTCTAGATTCTGAGCTTAAAGTTACACTAAAATTACACTGCTACTATAAAAGTGACTGTTCTTTGATTTTAAAATTTTTTTTAGAAACTGAGAATGGATACCTGTTTAAAAATAAAATGGTGAGACTTGCAACTATTTAAGATCCCTACTCCCTATTAATGAAACCTACTATATGCTATGTCTCTTCTGTTAACCAATACATAACCAAAAGAGTGATCAGCCCCAGACCATCCAGTTCATCTCAGGAACTGATGACCACCAGAGCCACTTCGCATTCCACAGTTACCTTGCCCTGATGGTCGTGTTTCATTTCCCAGCCCCTGGGCAGCTCCAGCTGTTTGTTGGCAAACATGTTGAGGAAGCCCACCAAGTCCCGGTTATGCTGGTAGCGCTCGAAATGGTGGGTGTCCCGCCGGACTTTGGTGATCATGTGCTTCAAACACGTGTTATTTGTAAACATGCGGTAGGCACTCTGCAAAACAAACAATAGGAAATGCTTCTAAACAATAACACTGCTCTTACCACAAAAGACAACCCTTCACTGCAAATGAATCATCTCATCATCTGTGAAACCTTAATGGATTATCTCCAGCTAAGCCCAACAGTGTGAAAAACAAGGGTTCTCTTTCTGAGGTTTTGGGATAAGTGTTTAATGTTTCTTATTTCACTTGAGATACACAAAATTACAAAACGGACTCACTTCAGCAGAGTGTGAAATACATTAGAGATTGCATTTACCACACTTGCCCCTGGAGCTGTGAAGAATCTTGTAACACTAAAACTGCCCTAAAGGCAATTATTTATCCATAAATAGTTTCCAATTTCTGGAGTAATGAGTCAAATGTACCACAGACTACAGCAATAAAGCTGGTAAGGTTTTCTGCAGGACAGAGATACATAAGCTTGTGAAACTTACCACAAATCTACATGAATATTTTTCCCACCTATTGATTTTCACAGTAATACTTCTGTCATTGCATGCCCATGTCCAATTTATGGAATAAAATTAAAATAGATGAGTAAAACGAGAGCACAGAGAAATAGGGAAAACTTTAAATAAAAGGGGTAAAATAAATAGTTAACACTCTTCTCTCCAGAAAACCAAGCCAATGAGATTCCAGGCCTTTCTGTTTGGATTAGCAGTGGACAGAAGCCAAGACATAAGCCCTCCTAAATCACCCTGTACCCCTACACCTCTATTCCCTGGCCAGAGGTCTCACCTACCACTGTCCTATTTCATTTATTCAAGCTAAAGCTACACAAGATAAGCACAGTTATTCATATACAGACAAGCATACATATAGATCAAAACCAAACTAACACTGACCAGTAATTTAAAAAACACTGAATTATTGACAAATGTGTTTGCAGACAGGAAGTTATTCCTTCCATTAGTTCTGTTTACACTACAAATCCCACAAAGAAACACTGGGGAGAGGAGGGGCAATATATGTGTGTGTACATATATATATGTATATATAGACACATATATTGCAAGGAATGGTGATGAGTGAATTTATCCAGCCCCCCATGTACTACCAATATCTTATCATCAAACACTGAGCAATATCTTTGTATGTAAACCAACTGCATTTATAAGCACACATTTTTGAAAGCCTTTCAGCTGTAGCCACCATACTCACAGGGTTAGAATGCAGCACTGTAAAGAACTCTGGGCTGATAAGGAATTTCACAGGGGGAGACTGGAGCAATAAAGTAAGTCTGGATCTGGAGGTAGAGTGAGGCAGCACATTCTCTCTTCGAAAATCTAACAGCAAAGTAAATGACAAAGACTTCCAGTAATTATTACCAAAGCATCACTACAAACAATTATATTAATTTGAATCACACAAGCAAGAAAAGCACTAAGGATACAACTCTTTCAGATTTACTGAGTATTCTTCACTTAAGTGTATCTGAATTTCCTCTAACATAGCACTGAAGTTTCTGAAAATACTGCAATTTTAGTTTAGTGACTTTTACTTGCTGCTTTTGGTGAACAATCATTAAAAAAAAATCACATCCAATTATCTGAGTTACCAAGTATGTGCCTGCACGTAAGACACATGTGCCATGCCTGCATTGCTATAGTGTAGTCGTATGCGGGTGAGTTATCTTTTAAATGTTAACTAATGGATATAAAAGTCATTGCATACTTAAATATGTTTCACTCCTTCTTTAAAAAGAGAAAAGAAAACAAACAATAAATCACTGCCATTAACACAGCCCCAGTCCTGACACAATATTTAAGCAGCTTATGTAAGTAAGAAGCAGGTTGCCAAGGAAGTACCTTTCAAGTTGCAACTTCCAGTAAACATTTGTGTCTTCTCCTAGTAACTGCAGAGAGAACTGATTTTTCTACAGTACCAGGAACTGAAAAAATACTATGAGTGGTGTTTGCTACAATGTCAAACCTACTCTGCCCAATTATCTTTGAAAATCAACAGGATATTTGGATGCATATCTTGGTAAGCATTTTTAGGTTCAGACTGGGTCTGCAGTGATTTTACACTAAAATGCATGCTGCCATCTACACTTCACAGTGTCTTGCTTTTACACATTGCAGTACTTCTACACTTTTCCATCAAATGAGCATTAATCATGTAGAACACAGCTATCATAGATAGAAAAGATCATAACCCACAAGCAAAGCAAGGAGAGAAGCAGTGAATGAGACTGTAAAGTGAGGGAAAAGAAAGAAACTACAAAAGAACTGGAAAACAACAGAGTAAAATTCTAATATGGATGGGTAAACATTGTGGAAAAAAAGGGAATGGGGAAAATAGAGATGGTCATTCTAAGCATTAAATGAAGCCAGAAAGTGGAAGGCTAATAGGTCAAACAAATGAAAAAGAGGATTTTTAGAGACACTTCTGAAACAATAGACCTCAAGCACTCCCACATGAGGATTGTCAATGGAGTGAAGGCAGAGCAGCACAAAGGCTCCCAAAGCTGTGCCTGAATACTTGGGCTGGGAGTGTGTTCCAGGCCTGCACTGTGGTTACATGTCAGCTCTGTAATGGTACAAAACTTGGGTGTACACCAATCACCTCTCACACCCTGGAAGATGCTGTGACACACTGCAGAGAGATCCTATTTCATAGTCTGGGTAATTTGGAAACCAGAATGGGTCACCAGGTGGGTTTTTATTGCAGTTTAAAGGGGCGTGAGTTTGGCTTATGAAAAGCTTATTCAGCTGAACTTGCTGGTTAGGGTTTGGCCTGAATTTGCCTTAAACAGATTTGTTTACAGCACAACAAACCATCTGACTGCTCATACATGTGCACAAAGAAAAAGAAAAGGCTACAACAGAAGTAAAGAATACAAGTAATAAAAGGGAGCACTTGGATAAATCTCAAGATCAACAATGACTTGAAACTCAAGAAAGGGTGACACTGCTTGCACATCAGATTAATTTAGGAGAATTACAAGAGAATATCAAGAGCACCTAGAGACAAAACCAAAGCACATGACAGCACACAACTACACAAGGGACTGGATGGGTAAGAAACTTTATAAATATATTAGTAAATTATTAGTAGGAGGATGACCACAGAGAGAACTGCAGAAAGGAAAAGCTAGTAATGATGCTCAGAACTCACTAAAAAAGATCTTTTTTTCTATCTTCATTCAAAAGGTTAACATTGGCCAGACAATCAGAAGAACAAAAAAAAAAGTGAAAGAGAGCTGTCTTCTTAGGCTAGAATGGGTAAGGAGCAGGTTAAAGACTGTGGTGCAAACTGAAGCATTTCAAACCCTCTAGGCCTGGTGAAGTGCAATCCAACAGTCAGGAAAGCAATTGCTGAGACATTGGCAGTTCTTTCAGAGGTCAGGAGTTCTCAGAAGAAAAGGGATAAATGTTTTAAGAGTACACCAAGTGATGCTTCACCAAGATCTGTCTGGGGTTGGGTCCTGTTCGTTACTTCTCCTAATGACTGGATAGGGTGGACAGAACTTGCTCCAATTAGGAGATGCTGCAGCACTTGGACAGCAGGATGGACAAAATTCAAAACTGTAGCAGCACATTAGGAAAGTGCAAAGACCTGTAGGGATAATCAACTGCACAAACACCAGATGAAAAACAGGCATCTGTGCCAAAGTTCTGCCCACAAGAATCTGGACTCAATTTTAGCAGAACAAGAACTGAACACTAGCGGTTAGTCTCAAACTACGAAAAAGAAAAGTAATAATTACGCAGAATTGTATAGGAAGTATTTTACGTAAGACAAGTGACATTTCCACCACCTCTTCAGTACAGCAGAGTCATAGATTTATTTGGTTTTCTGAAATATTCCTCAGAAGCTGAAGACCAACTCAAGACAATCCTGAGTAGGTCAACAAAATGACCTTGAGACCTAAAAACAAAAGTCACAAGGAAGGAGTAGGAAGGAATGGATTAAAGAATATGTTCTAAAAGAAATTATATGAGTAGACTGTCTAAAAATGTTAAAGTATGTCCATCAACTGGAGAACATGTTACAAGAACACATGAGACAACATTTGCCAAGTATGGCATTGGTACAGCTCATCCTGTCTATCTACAGCATGGAGATGATGACTGCTCAAAGTCCTTTCTATCCTATATTCTACTATTTGAAACTGCATTATCAAATTCAAAATATTTCTAAGCCAGATCACAGTTTTATACTTTTTCACTGGAAATGTGCTGGGTTTTTACCCAATCTGGCTGACAGAAAAATGCACTGAATCTCACATTCTTCTCTTCAGCATACTGAACAGGCTGAGCTGTAACTTTCAGAACTTGAGAACAATGAAAACAAATGGCTTGATTTTCACCCAGACTTTCTGAGGCAGAAGTTAGGTTCTGCCTTATGTCAGTCTCACTAAATCAGCCACGAGATGAGTGTTCCCTTCTTTAGAGAAGGGGTGAAAAAAATTAATTATTTTTAACCTGCATTAGAATGGTGAAAGTCAGCTTCCTCTGTAGCTCCATCCACAGCATTTGTATGCTCCTCAGGCCTTTCATTAGTCATTGTTCTTCGGATGCTCTGGTACCTAGGGTCGGAAAACTGGACTTTATATATAGTATATGGTAACTATGACCCAATTTTGGCTCCAAGGGAGCCTGCCCATCTTTTCTGCCATACAGGTCAACATATAGACCTCTAATTTCTCCATTAATAGCATTGTGAATTTCTGAAAACCATTATCAGATGCATTTTATTTAGTCACACAGCTTAAGATCACAGGTAGAATACAAAAGTTCAAGAAGCCAACATGCAAACTAAAAGCAACAGCCACATAAAAACAAAAACATAAGACCAGCTGTGGTAGCAACTGTGCCTTCATGTCCGCTCTTGGTCTTGCAGTGGTGAATGAGTTCTGCAAGTACCCAAAATTCACAGACCACAGGGAGAATTCTTACCGGCGGTTCAGCTGTTCCATCTGCTGTATGGAATTTGACCTCTGCAGAATCTGTGGGGCTGGGGGGGCTGTGGGGCGCTGCCACGTCGTTGTCCTGTTCACGTGGTCCACGTAAAAAATCCGCCCGTGGCTGTCAATTCGAGCCTCCCAGTCTAAGCAGCAATAAAAGACTGTAAACTATGGCGTTCATTTATTTCTTTATTTTAGCTCTGTCACTTTGTAAATGAATCTGCTGTTTGAAGTTTCTGCTTCTCTTTTACAGGATGACTTCAGCACAAAACTTTCTTACTGAAGGGTTAAGAGAGACAGCTTTTCCCTATTTTACCCCATAAACCAAATTCCCCACTGTAGGTAAGGTTCTGTGGAATCCCTATCTAAAAAGTTCCTATTCCTGTCTCTATTTTATTTCCCACTAACCACTAACTATACAAGAACAAAAAAAAAAACAAACCAAAAACAAACACACCAAAAAACCAACAAAATATCTGGATACTTTGTAATTGTCTTGGACTCAAGGAATTCAAGATCCTATCTCTGAGGCTTATTCCTGTGCAAAAGACCTGTGGGTAAATACCAAAAACCTTGCAAAGCTTGACACTTGCCATTGTTTTTCCCCAGGTAACAGTAACTGTAATAAAACAGATGCCAGTTCTCTTCCTAGGTTTACATTTATGTATGTTAAAGGTAAGGAGACCTGCCAGAAAAGATGGACAAGTATAAAACTCCTTCACATACTAAATGCATGTTCCAGGATTGCCAACTATGTAAATATCACAGGAAATTCCACTTCTCTACTAATGCTGCCCACTGGTTTTGCAGAAGAAGCTATAGACAGTCTTAGAAGTCTGAACCATGGAGACACCCTGGGAGAGCAGAGAGGAAGGCATTGGGACCTTCCTCCAGCCACAGCAGAAACCAGGTGCACCACAGCACCTGGGCCTTAATCTGTAGGCTTTTGGGGTCAGAAACTGTCTGACTAATAACCGCTTATAAAATGAGCAAGACACCAAGACACTGATCATCGCTGGGGGCCTCGTAATAATAATAATAATAACCAAAAGCTATAAAATAAGTATGCATACAGAAACAGACATGCCTGACTCTTGGATTCCAGCAACTGCAGAAACTGTGCAAACCATTAAGCAAATCAGTTGAAAAACAGACTTTGAGAGCTTGGAAGAGTTTTAGATGCAACTTTCTATATTGCAAGTCTAGGTGAACACATCAGTCACCAAAACCCAGTGGCAAGCAACCAATCCTAAATGACAGCCACTCCGTGAGGAAAGAGGGCATAAAATGTCTTGACAGCAGCGAAGTAAATTCTGCTACACTGTATTTAATACTGACAGCCTTAAAACCTCATGCTCTGCTACTGCCTGTGTGCTGTGCCTTTTGTCAACTCTTAGAGGCAGCCACTGCACGGAGGGGGCTGAGCTGGTTTCCAGATAAACTCATTGGGTCACCTCTGCACAAGAGCTGTTTAATTTCACTGGCCACAATGCAAATTACTCTGCTATCAAAACAGCCTATTGCTATTCACAGCACTTCCAATGTGAACAGACCTATACATGAAAGGGATTGTCTATATAAAATGTAACACATTTGAAAGTTATTTTAAAAAGTTATTTCATTTATATCTCAAAAAAAGCAAGCAAACATTTCAACATTTTCTGGAAAATATTTTGATTCTTTTAAAAAGAGAAATATTATTGAAGCAGATGTTCCTGTGCAAAGGTCCTATTTAAAAAAAAAAGTATCTGCTGATACTCAAAATTTTTAACTAGAGCTTGTAAACAAAACAAAAGAGCAAAGTATTCCAGGAATAAGAGAATTGTTCACTGGAGGAAAAAATGCAAACCAAACCAAAGTAAAACAAAGAAACCTCAAACAGCTTAAATTCGTGAATTCATTATCCTTCTTAAATGTCAAACCTAAACCACTGTATAATAAGTTGAGATTTTTCTTGTGGTGTTTATGCCCAGTTTTGACAGTCACCATTTCTGTAATATGGTCTTGCAGAAGAAAAATATTTTTGCCTGAATTCGGTTTTAAATACACAAGTCTAAACACTTGGGCAATGGCTTCCAAATTAAAGTATCTGCACTATTGTTGTGATGGATAAGGATATCTTCTGGTAGTCAGATCACTGAGTCAAGTGTGTTACAAATAGCTTGCGAAATTGCAAAATTGTAATTCATCGAGGTTTTGTGGTCAAGCTTTGTTAAATTTTCCCTAAGAATGAAGGAATTGGAGCATGTTGTTGCATATTATAGGCATAAATACAAGATAAATATTTAAATGCTTTCTTTTGTTCTTTAACTTAACCTACACACAACTGAAAGAAATCCACCTGTTTTTCTTTCTTACTTTCAAGTTCTTGTAAAACAAATAGAATGCAACCCAAATCACAAAGAAATTACAGTTTATAACTCAAAACTGTATTCTAAATGTTTTCTCTAATTTTTCAGTATTAAAATATTAAAACTGTTACATATCTGAAAGCAAAGCTTTAGAGAGAAAAACTGGATCTAGGCAAAAATCAGTATTTAAGAGTTTATTCATATTAGCAAACAAAAAATTTACACCAAGATTGTATTGGGCTTTGTCTGCAAAGGGGCGATGGGTATTTGCATGCCCATGCACAACTGTGTCAAATCCCAGCAAATGTCAGAAATGTTAGAATACTACTCAGCCAAACCTTTCCCACTAACATTTCGAGAGTTTTCTAAGTAGCTATTGTAGTGTACAGTTTGCTTCTGAAACACAAAAAGCCATCTATGTATAAACCACAGAACTGTACCAGCTATCTCCGTGCATTTCTCAGTTATTACGCTGATTGCTGAGTATTTATTTCCTGTAATGGTCTCTGCCTTTTCCAGTATGAAAAGTGATAAAAATGCAACTGAAATATACGTCTCCCAGACACAATTTTGTAAATGGTAATACTGGTATATTGAGGTGGCAGTTAATTAACTTCAGGGTCTGCACACAGGACTAATTTGTTATTTGTAACAGAAGCAGCAGGGAGCACAACCTTATCATCATCCTGGCTTTCCACACAGTCATATCTGTGTTCTGCTATTAAACTACTTCCAGTTACTCACTCTGATTACAGAGCAAACACAGTCTCATGCCATATTGGGAAATAAGGATCTATTAATTTTACACTAAATGTCTGAATTCCTGACTCCTTTAAAGTAACAGAGCTTTGCCACAGACTTCAGTGGGCTTGAATTTAACTTTCTTGGGCTTTTTTGCTTTAAAACAATGTTTTCCTGTAAGCTGTGCAGCTCTTTGGGGTGGTTAAATACCTAATACTGAATAGATTTTCCATGCCCAAAGTTTAAGAATGCGAATCAATCCAATAATTGAGAGCAATGTATTTTTCATATGCATTAGAGAAAACAGGATTTATATGTTCATTTAGGCTCATCTAACTGTTCCTTAATATCCAGGCTTATTTTAATATATAAACTTCACACTCCTTCAAAAAATGCAAGGAAAACACAGACACCTTTCACATAATCTGCCCTAAGATGTTACATATTGCTTTGTAAATCATTACCATACTAGAAGAGACTTCAGAGTGCTTGACACCTCCCAGTGCCTCATAAGGTCTATCACCACCTCACCTCCCTACCCTTGTGCACTGCATATCCAAGAAGGCAGCACGGTGCCTTCCTACTTCTCCTCAAGTGACACTGAGCAGGTCTGTATACCCGAGGTGGGATTATCATAACACATCCTGAGAGTTTGCAGACTGAGCACAATGCCTTTGACAGTAACAACACTAGACTTAATCAGCATCACTCCTCACTTCAAACTCCTCAGCTGTTCATTCTCAGTTCTCACATTTGAAAAGGAAATGCAGTGAGATCTCAGTAATGACACCCAGGCAGCTTAACCCCCAATAAAAGTATGAAGAACCTCACTTGGTGGTAGAGCCTCATCCACTCTCTGGTACCGGCTCACATCCTGACGTACCGAAGGCAGAGACCTCAAGGGCTGATGGCCATTGGTAGGAGCACCTAGAGCCAAAACATCCACAAATCATTTTTCCACCACTGTGGGGAAGTCCTAGAGTTGCCTCTAAACACCGCAGGACACATTAAAGCTTCCACAAGACTATAATATTTTAGGATATATCTAACAGTCATCTATTCTTGGGGCCACAATATGTTGACAGTTCTAGGCAAGTGATTTCTCTGGGATGTGCTGCAGTTCTGGTCCTGAAAATGACACCTCAGGGATGTGCCACAGCCACCTGCAAGCAGCAGAATCCAGGGCACAGACACAGTGTGCACCTGAGCCATATCCTAGGACAAAGTTCCACATGGTCCCCACGGACCTCCTTTGCTGCAGCCACGCTGATCTGCAAAACATGATGCAATCTGACAACTAATAAAGAGCATCCCAAATATATAGAAAATGCTGTAAAGTACTGTCAGCATTTGAAATAAATACCAAAATTTTTATTTCCAAATCAATGAGCTGCTTATGGCAACAAGACTCCTAAAACTCTTGATATGTTATGAAAAAGGCAGATTCAGAAACCCACTTGATTAGATACACTTTAATCCCTAAAGAAACTGAACAGATAATCCACTGTTAAATATGCTTGGAAACAATCCATTAGGGACACATTTCTACTTTCAGTGATTTTAGTGAGACAAAAAATTCTCAATTTTTAAAGTAATTTTAAAATCAGTAAGAGTTTTACAATGTTAACTTGGGTAGCACATTTCTCTCCTCCCAAGGTTCCAGTGTGCTAGGATGTGCCTATTTAAAAAAGGAACTGGGAAACAGAAGATAAACAGACTGAAGTGTGACCAAAAAGCAACACTTTTCTCCCCTTTCATTTTTGATTGCCTTTATGTTTTAATACAAATATATAAACATTCAAAAGAAAAGAGCCCAATATAAAACCTAAGTTGCATTTCACAGTTTTAGGAGTTTTGTTCATCCTCATTACCATTTTTATTAGTGAGCAGGGTAATATTGTGGAATTCTTTCCTTCTCTTCATCCTGCTCACTGTTCTTTCAAGAATTAAAATATATCCAATTTCAAAATAAACACGTTTCAGATATTTCAGGTTTGAAATCAAAAAACCCCAAGAGTCTCTTGAAGAAGGGAATAAATTCAAAGCAAAGATCTCGAAAGATAATAAATTTGAGAAACTAAGGATCTTCATTTTCAGACATTAATTTTGGCAGTATTTTTTTCCTGGCTGCAGAAAGGTCACTTCAGAAAGTGCCTCCTGCAGTTGTTACCTCCAGTAGCTCCTTCAAGCTGTGCTGTGGCACCCTCACAAGCTGCTTGGGCTCCTTCAGTTTCTTCATCCTGAGACTGGCTGTGGGCAGCTGCTGCCTGCAGGCTTCTTCTTTGCCAGACTTCTTCTGCTTCCTCTTGGTCTTGCAGTTCACCTGCCTCAGCTTCCTGTGCTTCCTCCTGAGGTAACTGCACCACAGGCAGAGAACCAGAAGTGCTTGCAGAGTGCTGTGTCTCAGCACCTGGCTCAGCTCCAGCTGCATCGGTGGCACAAGCTCCCTCTTCGTCCTCCTGAGAAGAAAAGGCTGGAGTCTCAGGAAACCTGGCGCTCTCACAAGAAGAGCACCGCCTTTCAACCGAGGAACGCCGCACGGTCATGCTCTCGTTGCAAGAGCTGTCTGCCCCTTCCACGTCGCTCTCCCCCTCTGGCCGGGTACTGGCCTCGCTGACACTTTCTGTGCGAGCAGGATCACTCTGCTCAGTTTCTGACGACAGCTGGGAAGGTTCAGACCCCTGATCAGTGGATTCCGTTTCGCTTACACCCCTTCTGCTCCCACCAGAGGCATCGGCAGCTCCCGTGTCTGCACTGCTGGGAGGCTGCTCTGCCTCCTGAGCAGCACACAACTCACTGTCAGCCTGCTCTACTGGTGCTTCCATTTGGGAACCTGGAAGGCTTTCACCTCCTGCCAACTGCGGAAGCTCTGGGAGAGTCTCTTGCTGGTCATCGGCTGATGCCAAAGGAGCATCAGAGGCTGAAGCGTTTTCATTCTCTTCAGGCCCTTGCGCTGCCTGATCTGATGAGGAACTTACACCATTTCTTTCAACATTTCTTGTAGCACCATTGAGCATTACTAAACCACCATCGTCTTCCAAGGAAGACGGAAAACCCAGGTCTTGATGTAGCTCATGCTCCTCTTCATCTGAGTCAATGTGAAGCATAGCATTAAGTCTTGTGTCAGTAGGGAAGCTACTCCTCAGTTTTGGGGAGGCTCCACGTGGACGCTCACCACAGGCAGATGTCCCTGGCCTGGGATGGTTGTTGTGTTCTATTGCATCCAGATAGTCATTTAGTGAGTCCTGGCGACCTCTGGCAGGTGATGATCTTGAAGCACCAGAGGTCAGCTCATCCTGGTCAGTTTCCAGAGTCCTACTAGTCCTTAAAGAGTGCCTCAGGATTGTATCTCCAGAAGATTCCTCAAAGACTGGGCCATTGGAACACACTGTGGATGTATCATGATGTCCTGCTGGTATGTCCTCATCATCAGAGGGGCTCCCCAAGTCTCCATTTACAGAGTTCGTTCCTAGCAAAGTGCCAACTGTTTCTGGTGAAGCATCTGCAGAGACAAAGACTGAATGTAAAACAGTGCAGCAACAGACAGTTCATTCTCCTGAAGATTATGTGAATTATATATTATGCATCTCTGAAATTATATAAAAACATCTTTCAAGATGTTTATTTCAATCAAACAATTAAGGGAAGAAAATTCATTTAAAATAACAGAGGCATCTACAGTACTGGAACAGCAATTACAGAATTTCCTCTGTGTAAGTCTATACTATTTTGTAGGATATAGAAAATTTAAGGGGTGTGAAGTATGACTTTAAAGGATTCCCACTTTGCTTTCAACATGGAGCACTGCCAAGCATCTTGCCAAACTGCCAGTAAAGCCAGTCTCATAAACAAGGAATCAATTTTTCACAGCATATTTCTCATATCCAAAAGTAGGATTTACACAAAGCTAGTCACTGACACCAGTTGTCATTACACCCTTAGCAGCAGCATGCAAACCAGCATCTGAGATCACATGAGGAATCCCAAATTGTGTACCAAATTTTATACACAGCTTTTATTTTGAGTTAGTTTACAGGACTTGCTACTGTGAAGAATAGGAATCTACTTGCATAAAGTTCATGAGGTATTAGGTATGCTATGGCAATACATATAAAAGGGAAATGAAAATAAGATGCCTCATTTTAGAGACAAGATGGTAACACCCCACATGGAAATTAAACATGCATGGAGTTGAACAATCCAGCTCTAAGTGTGCTTACAGCTAATTATTACAACTATTATTCAGCTAGTTCACTTCAGAACAGGACAAAAAGGAAACAAAATAATTGCCTAACGAAAGCATGTATTCTCATAATCTAACAGATACTCATGGCTCTAAGCAGGACAGAGCCCTGTGAATGGGGAACAGGACAAAGTGACCTCCATGTAAACCAGGAGGGGAGCAGAGCACAGGTGGAATCATACTTGCAACTGCTTATCTCAGCCAAAGGTGTTACAGAGTGAAGAGAAACCAAGACTGATTACTCAACTGATCCCATAAAACAAGAATCATAAGCAGAGTCATTTGGAATCAATCTAAAAAAGTCAAAAACAATATGCCAAGTGTTGGTGTTTTGGAATGACCATCTCCAAAGCAGTACCTGACATATCTAAACTTTGAATCCCAACAGAAAAAAATCTGTAATAGAGGGACTGTACACAATTGAGAAAATATATTATCTCCACAACAACAGAAAATCCTTGACACAGAAACTCCCTCCATACAACTCTCTGGAGATCCACAGCATTGACGAATTCTCACCTTCATGAACAGAAGATGTGATTTCCACTTTGAACTGGAGATACCCACTAACATGATCAGCTGGGAGCCTTCTGCCAAGATTATAGCTTAGAACCTGGTCTCTGCAAAACCAAAGATATTGGTGCTTTTTAAATTTTAACTGGTTTTATTCTTCCAGTATTTTGTATCAGACACTCTTATCAGTTAAGTTTCAGTGTGATAGAAGGTGATTTCTGTTACAGTCTTAAAATCAGCCACATAATCTGGTTTCTATGGAAAAGCACAAACAGCAACAATGGTGTAAAATACCTTTCATTAACAGATAAAACAGCCTAGCAAATTGTTTCTATCAGTTCCAAATACAGATTGTATCCCACCATTTCTTACACATCCCTAAATATCTTTAGTTCTAAAGAAATCAAACTGCAAAGGATCCCTCTCCTCTGACCTCCTCCTTTCCCCAACCCAAAATGTTTTATAATTAACAAAACCTTTCCGCCCCCTTGTGGTTTTTACTATATACAAAAGTCACAGATAGTTTCTTGATATTTTAGTTCTCATTCAATAAAGCACTTCTGCATTCTGATTTACAAAAGCTATTAATGCTTAGATTTAATTTCAAATACATTCGTAAGAGTTATTGAATTCAGTGGGACTCAGACATGATTAGACACTTGTATCAGCTTGAGACTTAGGAACAGATCTCAGGCTACACATTCTTATTAGGCACAGCCCCAGCTCCCCTCAGCACAGCTGGGACAGCTGAAGGGAGAAGAGGAGCTGCTAAAAGCCTCCACTGGAAATTATTATTATTATTTACACATATAACTTTATACTGGTATAAACACCTCTCCTTCACTGGAACACTCCTACAGTCTGTCTGAGTGACAGACTAAAACAAATGCAGCTATTTTTGGAATAAGCTGCAGCAGTTTGCCTAAACTTTTTGTAAAAGAATCCCTGAGCACATAAGGTAAGGCAAAGCAGCCTCCTCTCTCCATGCTTCTTTATAGCCCACAGGACACTAAACTCTCACAGTAGTGTCTCCAGGACCTGTCACAGGTCCATCACTCTGTACTCCAACTACAGTTCTTCAGCTAGACATTTGAGGTTTCCATAGTTTTTATCTAAGTTTTATATTACTTGAGGCCATTCAAGATTAGACGAAGCCAGGACATGAATAATGCCTTCTCTGTATTCAGCTGAATCAATTCTAGATGATTCTCATACTCATTTGTCATTTTTTGCATGAAATAAAAAGCCACTGGATGCTTCATTACACAAAGTTGTGAGCTATGATGACAGCTAAAGTGGGGCAGAATTTTAGTTCAGTCTGTCTAAAAGTGGCTGGTTCTGGATTTCACCTTTTCATTCATTAATATTGGTCCTTGACTTAACCAGAATGATGGTATTATACTTGCTTGACCAAAACCAAAATGCAAGAGAATTAGCAGTTGATGGTACATTTGGTACATTTCTACTTCATGTCTATATTAACCACTGATTTACTTTGCAAAACCTTCAGTAAAATATTGTCTGCCTTTACACACAAACTGCAAATGGACAAATCTATTACAGGAGAAAACGTCTGTTCTAACAGCAGTATGGCAAACCAACTGAATACTTACCTATATTCTTGTCATATATTTATTATACTGCCTTTCCTTTCCTAAAAAGATTTGATATATCAAATATACAGAACTGAAGAATGGAGAATAAAACAGGAAATGTGTTCCAGAGTAGCGATTTGAAACAAACAAGACCTGATGAACACAGCAAATGGGTAATTTCCAGAAATCACAGCACTAGGAATGCTGGAGCAGAGAAACGTTTGGTGTTTAGCAGGGAAACAAACACCCTGTGCTATATTTTGAAACCAACCTGTATTACAGTGCTCTTATTGAGTGTGTAGCAGTGTGCAAATTTATTAGAAAAAGCTTCTTGCTCAACTAAACACAATTTGTTGAAACTCAAAGATGAAGCATTTCTTAGAAAGGTTGGATTGTATATACACCTGCACTGCTCTTGGATACCACTACAAAACAAACAGGCAGGCTTTTTTAAAAATGTTTTTATTAAAATCTGTATTAGAAGACATTATGAAAAATTTAAGCTACTCTTACAATTTTATCCTTGCTTTACTCACCAGCATAAACACCACTTAGGAAACTTAAAGCTGAAAAGTGCTTTCAAATTGAATTTGATTTTCTCCGTTTATGCAACTTGTTACTTTGATGGGGCTATCTGTGAAAGAGGAGGCCAGTTGATTACATCCTGCTTTTTGTGCAAAAGTGTGATCATATTGCCATGCCCTTAAGCTTTCAGGGAAGAATATGTGCATTCCTCATGGGACTCATCCAGCAGCTTTTTAAAGTTAATGGAGACACATTAACTGTAGCAGACTTTGAGTAAGGGACTATGCAAAATGCACTGGAATAATTTAGTTCCTCCCATTGTCTTTCAAGGAATTATTTTTCCTAATTTGTCAAATAGAGCACATGTATGTAAAACGATGTTAAAGTAATACACTCTACAATTACTGCTCTGTCTTGAATGCAAAGGACCTTTTTCACATGCTGCCACGTCTCTTGCAGACCTTGTTTCACACCTGCAATGTACCACAGTGCCTAATTGCCAAGTCTCAGGCT
>JAOXXN010000102.1:9399864-9416486 GCA_026770055.1 Myrmophylax atrothorax
AATTGCCAAGTCTCAGGCTCTTCTCAGTGCACGTGGTGGTACAAAGGCCTCCCTGGATCACCCACTTGGGGATGCTACAGTCCCCTCCAGTAACCACCATAAAGTATAAACCATCTTAAAAGTTTCTAAGCAACTTGCATCTTTACACCAGAACAGTTAGCTATCAAAAAACGAACAGGATTTTTGTTTTAAATAGCACAACTTGTGAATTTCGAGTCCCATCAATGTGCCATTCATAGCAAATGGCAATTTTAATTGTGCAGCACCAAAAGCACTCTGAAAAAAAAGGAGTTGCAGCCTTGCAGTTCTGACCAATTAGTTGAATGGATATTAAATCTCTGATTATTGAACCAACAATTAAAAATACTTGAACTACAAAAGAAGTTGGTCAATAAAATCTGCTTCTTCTAAAAAATTTGCACACAATCATGTAATATCGTGATAATGCCTTGCTTCTGGACTAGTTAGCCAGAGGGTAACATTTTTTGTGAGAATAACATTTTTTATGTAATGAAATACAGACACACATAAACAGAAACATGGGTACATGTATTCAGGGCAAGGTTAGAAACACTGACATTTGCCAGACAGGCAATAAAGCTGTTAAAATTGCTATGAAATTTCTTGGTACAGATGAAGTAAAAATTTGCTGGTCCGTGCCAGTAAGCTAGAAAGGCTGCTCTGTGACAGTATCCCAGATGCTGAGTCTTCCTGATCAAACCAAGTTAGCATCAGGAATCTCTTTATTTACCCAATTGCATGTCTCTCCAGTAGTCTCTGAACTGGAATGGTTAACTTCCCAAGGAAGCGCTTGATGATCGGACGACTCTTGGCAAATTTGTCTTTAACCTCAATTTCCAGGACATCTGTTAGAAGTGCAACAAAAGAATATTTCTGGAAGGAAAGAACATATTTGACATCGTATCAATACACCTTTATTCAGAAAGTACGTACCTAAGTACTACTAATGTGCAGTGAATTCTGAAAGTAATGACTGATGACAGCAGTTTCCATACTGCCAAATAACACCAACGTCATTTATTAAGCACTGCATTTTTTTCCATATGTAACCAGCTTTTTACTGTTACCCATATCCTTTTACTGTTCCCTGAGAACTGCCCAGTAATGAAGTGCTCTGGATAAAAGCACTTTCAGGGCCTACATCAGAAAGGAGAAAGCCATGTGTCCTACTGCTTTCTTTCACTTGCATAGCAGAAAGCAAAAAGTGAAGGAACCCTTGCTGTACTGTGTCAGGTTATAGAAGAGTAGTCAGGACACTGCAGGAAGAAGAAAGTGAGCGTCTCATTCCAGGCTGTGCTTAGAAAACTTCCCTTCCAACACTGTGCTTTGGATCAACTTTTTGTGTGCATTGACAGGAAGTCAAAAGGGCAGTGTGTGTATACAGTACATTCAGGAATAATGTAACTAAAGGGGAGAATTTTCTATGGGGTTTTGCCCCAACGTTCACCAATGTCCTCAGCAAGCTCCAACAGAACATCTTCCTGCACTTGGGGCCTTAAAACAACATGGTGCTAATTTACAGAAGATTTCTTGATGTCTGGTAATATCACAGTTACTCTCTTCATTCTTCCACCTTTGCCTACAAGGGGAAACAGGTAGCCAAAAATGTACTGAACAAAGAACAAAAAGAGGAACAACTCTTCAGTTCAGCTGTAGACATCAGATAAATATATTCCAAAAAAAAGCAATTAAAGTGGGTCAGGCATAAAAACACTTCCTCATGCTGTGCAACTGCCAGAGCTGGGTTCCTGTGATAAACAGACCTTAAGAAATTGTCACTCTCAGTTTGCTATAATGTTGCAAATTATTTTGCAGAAAGTATTAGATGCAAAACGGGATCAATTCTGCACCACTAGGACAGCATATATAATGGGCTCATAACTGCTGTTGTCAGAACATTGCTAGAGGGAAGATACAGCAGCTAAAGCAAACTGATACAATGTGTGCACCAATGAACATTATCACTTTTCTAATAAGCTTCAAAGCCAAGGAGAACTGGAGGAGAAAAAAGGGGAAAAAATATGAGTATATTTTCTTTCTAACTACTGGATGGATAGACAGACAGAACAGTGAAGAATCAATTTAGAGATCAGAACATTGATTACTTTTTCTTTAAGATTTTGGCACATCCACAATCTATCCCACAACCAAGCACTCCAGTGCTAATGCTGGCCCTGCTCTGCTCTATTTTACTGCTTTGTTGGTTTGACTATGATTTGTGGGAACGTTTCTCAAAGGCCACTCAATTTTCATCTTCCTAAACAACACATTAACATTCATCACAGTACAGGCATCATTAGAAAACAGGCACAGATCAAGAAGGCTGCTTTCCAGTTCTGAAAGGGTTATGGACTTGTGTCAGTCCTTTCACCTTGTTTCCCACATAAATATTTACCCTCAAAAGCACAGCCTGGCTCTTCTGCACTCAGTGACAGTTGTGGGACTGAGTTCCTTCCCTGAGATCTGCACAGTTCACCCAATATAAAGACATTTGGAAAACTGGCTTCTGCCAGACCCTTTTTGCCCCGCTCCTGGCTGAGTGGTGCTGTAATGCCTTCCTGGGTTTTCCTTCCTCCAGCAGTGCAAGCAGAGGCCACACCAAAGAGCATCCCCTCTGCCTGACACAACCTGCTATGCACAATGAAAATATCATTTCCAAATGAACAGTTGTCGCAATCACTGATCACAAATGCTCATCTGCTGTAACTTTTCTTAAAGAGTCTTCTCACAATATGCAATCCATTTTAATTAATTTATTTTTGCAATTTCAAGACATCTACAGGGTGGCAAAGCGAATTCATCTCTTTTTAGCAGAGAAGGGAATGAAAACCTCACGGCAGTGCAGCTCAAATACACAGCTTTAATACACAGATGATAGCTGTTTCTCTCCACCAACAGGGTTCCTAAAATTACTACAATTTCTGTGTCAGTTTAAATAACTACCTACAAAATAAGCTCACAGCTCTCAGAGAGCACAACTAATGCATGAAGAGAAAATGCAAGCCTGGTACACTTCATCAGCTGGCAGACAGCTCTCAAAGGAGATACATCACCTCTCTGTGCCACACAGGATTAGTTGTGTTACTGATGATTGTCGACCTTCTTTCCTGGCCATGATGAGCAAACGTAGGAAATGTACTTTTCTTGCCTGGTTGAATGGACATCTTTAGATAAGGATCAGGGTTGAAGAACATGCCTTTTTTAAGTCCAGCTGCTCTAATATCTACAAAGCAAAACAAGAAGGACGGAAAAAGGAACTGAGTAAATGAAAGCCAGTTCACGAAGTAGCGCATTCCTAAAATATTACCCAGGAAAACAATTCACCATAAGTTACTAAATAAGGCAACTTAAAATTAATCATACATTAACTGGATACAGTGTACATCAGAAAATGAAGCGTTTTCCCAAAAGAATATAAGGAAGAAAGGTATGAACATCCTCATTTACATTTCAGCGCACAGTTACTTGTAAAACTAAAAGCATAAACTTGTAGCTCAACTACAAAGGCTTTTCCCAGTAAGGTATGTAATGTATTTTCACTCAGTGAAGGAAAAGAAAGACAGAAAGACAGAAACCCCCCAGAATAAATCACATAGTACTTGCTTTAGTTCTGGGTAAGGAGAAGAGAGAAAAAACTATATGGGAGGTAATGTAATGAACTCACACTTCCCCAAGGTTGAGTCTTTGGTAAATATAACTTATCAAGTCTGCTCTGGAATATCATGCACACTTTCACCCAACTCAAAAGAAGATTGCCTATCTCAAATAAAAGGAGGTAAAGTTTTCTGAAAAGGTTTCTTTCTTCCTAGTGAAACCTCAGAACTGCAGCCCTTGCAACTTGCAATAATAAGTAATAATTGCCTCAGTAGCATATCTTTATGACTAAGGACTACAATGATAGTGCAAGCTTCAACAATAAGAAATATTTTTTAACATATTATTAGGTTTTAAAATTTACTGTAAAATATTTCTCTGTAGGTTTTCTAAAGCACAAGACTTTTGTGTCTTTCTCCATTAGGTACACCAATACACTGCATGAAGTCTTCATGACCCTAACACAAGTAGCACATACAATTTATACATGCAAGCAAAATTCACTGCACTAAAACTGTCATGCCTGTGGATTCAGTGGAAAAAAAAAGAATGCTACCCAATATAAAGAATTAGGCCACACAGCAGAAACTCGATCAAATAAAGATTAATGTGCAAATGAACAAAAACGTTACAAGAAACGTATCACAGACATATCAGTCAATACACCTTTCAAAAACATTTTATAGGACTCCTCACAATGAGTCACAACCATCTATTAAAAAGAAAAGTTTTTTCAGAATTCACTAAACAATTAGTTGTAAAATACTACATGTGAGTCTGTACAACCTGTCAGCTTCATCTCAGCTAACAGCTAAAAGGCCACTTCAAAAAGCAGTGGGTTTTTCTGCTCTACCCCTACAACCTCTGAATGCTTTCACTGACAGGTCTTTAAGATTCAGAAGCTAATTTCACCTGTCTTTGTTCAGGCTGAATGTGCTTTAATCTCACACAAGTCTTTATTCCCCAGAATAAAGTGTTAATCAAAACAAGTGAATGTGGTAGACTGCACCCCTACAGCTACCTTGCTGTAGTGACAGCTTAGCTCTGTTACAAACAAGGATTTTTTATTTCCTTTCTAAACCACCGTTTACAGCTATTGCTTTTGTTAAAGTGATGGAACCAGCTTGCATTTTAGTTAGAGGTGATGTTTCCCACTCTTCAATCTGAGAAGAACTGTCCCACGTGCAAACTGGAAATTTCTCCAAGTTTTTCATGCTGGGATCCATCAAATCCATGTCTTTCACTCCCAGAGAGTCACGATTCTGGCTGGTTTTCAACACACAAAAGTTCTAAAGAAACGACATCTTTCAAGCCACTAGAGTGTGCTCCTACAGAGGCTTATGAAGAAAAGAGTTCCATCTTTGATGTTATTTAGAACAGCAACTTTTTTTTAACAATAATTTGTAAAACACAGAGTAGTGTTGTTTCTCACCTGATAGGGTAAAGCTGACTAACTTCCTAGAGTGCTGGGCTCCAGAAGCACCTTCCTCCGTGCCTTCTACTCCCATCTGAAGAGGAGAACAAAAAGAAGTTTTCATCTGCTCTGTACATGCTTGAGGATGATAAGGCAATTGTAGGTAGTATGGAAAGGACCTGACAAACTACTGCCTATTACCACAGACAGGCTCAGCTACAGCATTTGTTTATAGCAAAATATCTATTATTTATGCCACACAGTGCTAATACACCAGTACCTCAACTCGTCCAAACAGAACAAGTACAGGGTAATACACATGCAGACAACATTAATTCGGGGAAAAAACCTGTGCTTTTTTACAAGTTTCTGTTTTGTACAATAAGAAAACCAGTATGGATTTGCAATACATACCAAAGCACTGAGCTGGCCAATGACAGCATATGGAACTTTTGTCACTTTCCACAAATAGATAATTTAGTGTGCAACAAAAAAAGCAAAGAGATCAAAGAGAGACTAACAAAAGCCTTCAGTTCTGTGAACAAAAGCTCCTTTTAAACAGAAAAGCGCATCAGATATCTAAATATAAATGTGGTCTAAAAGCTTATGCTTCACAGATTTTGAGGTTTGGTTTCTACCAAAATCCCTCGTTAGGTAAAACACTACTCCAGAACAAAAAGTTTCTCATGTATTAATGCTATCTTTTTCAACTAGCAGAAGAATTTTTCTTTCAAGTCAGAGGAGATGTGCATCCAGCTGAAAAATCTATCATGGAGACATCAATGGAGTTATCTTTAAAGACAAATGGTTCCCCAGGCAGGCACTGCACTCATTCCCAGGCAGAAGAGGTGACACAGAAAAAGTTTCAGCCAAACACAGCACTGGGAATTAATACCAGTCATAGAACAGAGAGCCATCTGATCCACTGAATCATAAAAACAAAATAAACTGAATAAAAAGCTGCACACCTATGTGTGTAGATGAAGTATGTAAGGCAGCCCTGAGCAGCTGAACAGTGGCTGGAAGTTACCAGAGGGATAAGTGATCCTGGAGCTGTGGTAGCCACAGGGAAGCCACTTTGCATTAACTGAACATGTAATCACTCCTTTTTATATTGCTTTAAGCTATTTAATATTATTAGCTTTCAAATACTTTCCACTATGATCAGCAAGCACATTGGAATTCCACAGGAAGTAGAAAATGTGTGGGTTTCTCCTGTTGAAAAAGTCAAATACTTCATAGGTAACAAGCAGTCAAAGTGATGAAGGAACAGCAATGATGTTGATGCCTGACATCCACACCAGCCCCAGAGCTCTTGGGAGGGAACACACCGTGCCAGCAAGTGCTGCCACTCACCAACCAGCCCGCTGCCTTTCCTCACTGCTGGCGTCAAACGGCACTTCGCATTCTCAGGGCAAGATGTGTCTCACCACAGTGCTCAAAACTATCCCTTTCCCACCCAGCATGACATTCTCGTGCCCCTGATTTTATATGGATGCATAAGCAGTGACAGGTGGCAGTAAAATCATGAGGGTATCGAAAGTAATGGGTTAATTCCAGCTGGAACAGTGTCCCCTCATCTCCAGACAAATACTCTGGGAGCAGCAAGGGCTGCATCCCACTGTGATAATGATACTGTCCAGGCAAGGCCGGAGGAATGCCATGTATTCCACTTTACTCTTTTGGGCTTATTTTAACACACTTGGTTCTTGTAAAAGCATCACTCATGAACAAAAAAGGCCTTCCTCATTCTATACCTCTTTTCCTGCTACATCTTGGACTCCTTTTGAATATTATAATTTACATTGCTAATCATGACTTCATTTTATAGAAAATAGGATTTGCCTCCAATTCAGCTGTAATAAAACAAATGGTAAGTGTTCCCTAGCACTTCTGTGGTTTTCCTGTATAACCTTTTCCTGTTCCATTATGATCTGAACTGCAATTTCAGTTTTTCTGCACCAAGCAAAAAAATTCATCCCAGCATACATGCTCAGAGTTGTGCACACAAAGGCTACTTCATCTGGTGTAACAGAGTATTTCTGAGTTCTCAATCAGACCTTCTACCTTTCCTTGTTCAAATGAACACAACAGAGTGTTAGCTGCTTATCCAAAAATATGATGGACTGAAATGCCTGGTGTGATACTGTCAGTATGAAAACATCCAGAAACTCATCTCCCACCAAACCACGTAAAGCAAAACCACAGAATGATCCAAGTAAGGAGGTAACTTATTGCAGCTTAAAAAATGGGAGTGGGGATGCCACGACTTTGTTACCACTCCACAAACAGCATTTCTGTACCAACAGGCACAACCAGTATCAGGAGAACCCAGTATTCTCTACTGCATATTCAGGTGACAGAGGTTCAGATGTCCTTTTATTCAATGAACCTCAAAACTACTGGTGGCTAACACGATAAGATCAAGAAAATACACACATTCAACTGGTGTCTCCATTCAGTGTAATCACTCTGATTCTCAGTAATGATACAGTGCAGCATGCAGCCCATTTTAAGAGTTATTTTGAGATGCACTTTTTCCCTTGTTCAAAATCAGGCTCCCTTACTGTCTTTAGTTTATCAATTTGTATTAAAGACAGTAGCTGTCATTCATTATAGCACATTTTCTTCTGTAAAATATCAAGGGTTCATAAGCCTGCTGTGAAACTATATTATTCATAGTCAGATCTGAAAAAGATCTGACAAATAAATGATGCCATCACCTACATTTGCCATTCTAAGAGAAAAAACACACACATTTGGTAAATTGAGACACAAAGTCTAGTATAGCACATATAGTATCATATAGCCATAGCCTGCACCTGTATATAATATACAATGCTGAAAAAGCACGAGCTCAGAATAAAAGCTCTTCAGGCTGAGTAACTTGTGCTCTACTGTATCTTCAACACTGCAGTTGTCAGGACAATGTGAACTTAAATATTTGGCAGCAAATATAAATGAATCAATCACACTGTGAAACTTGATGTCAGCTGAAGAATTAACCTGTTACATAAATTACTTCCATCACAAGCACTGGGATACAAAAGGAGTTTCTTCCACTACTTATTTAAACAACTAAAAAAACTTCTCTAAAACTTTTTAGTATTTCAGAACAGGTCTCATAATGAAAGCACAGTAAGGGAATACTTCTTGATAATCAGGGAATTACTAAATTTCAGTGGTATATGAACACTCAAAAAATATAGTAATTTTTGCAAGAGCAGAGTTTTGGCCAGTTTCATTTACACTATTAGTTGCTATCTCAGCAACAGTTTAATTATTAATATTAACAGATAAGATAAAATGGAGACTTTGGATAAGGATTCAGTTTCAGTTACATAACCAGTAAGAAAAATTTCTGTTATGGTGTTAAATTACAGCAAACTGCAAGCATCAAAACTGAAAACAAGCAAAATAATATTCTTAGCATAAAGTATTTCAGTTAATCTCAGAGACGTTTTATTGTTACTTTACCATGAGCAATACAAAACCATGAAAAGCATTTCCCAGTTTTTGTAATTTTTTGAAAAAACCCAACTGCTGTCTATGATAAAACTAGGATATTTATATTGAGAGGTTTGTTTGACAGCTAACACTATCATCTTATACAAATACAAGGAACAAATAGGCTAAACTTACCATCACAGCAGGGTTTTTCACAGTGATACATGGAGTAGTAGCTCGGAGGGCTCCACTAACACCATGGTAGTATTTAAAACAGATCTTTATTTCAGCTGAAAATAAAACAAAAGCCCCATTAAACACTTTGTGACTGACCTTAGGCAAAAGAGCATTAACAAAAGGATCCATCACTCAGTGATCCATCTCCAGAAATACTTCAATAGGAAATTAAAAATAGAGCAGCTGGTTATCTCTTCTCTGAGTGTTGGGTCCTTCTGTTAGTTAACAAACAAAAAGTGTAACTTACCCAATTCTGCAACTTGTATTTCTGCTACTATATCAATATCATCAACCTTGGAAAGGGCATACCAAGACATCTGCCACTAGGATGATATTGCGGGACTTTGGAAGAACATGACGTGTATCTGCAGGAAGCTGGAAGCTCTTTATATATTGGAACCCAGGAAAGGTAAAGGTTCCACTGTGTTTCTCGTCCCACTGAATAAAGTTTTTTTTCTAAACTACATTTACGGCACACAAAAGACTATTATGTTTAACTGAAGCCTGACCTCCCTTGTTCCTCTGCATTCTTCCAGCCAAGCAGAACAGCTATAATTATGGCTGCCCTCGATTCTGTGGGATTTTCCCTATCTGGAACAGTGTCTGTTTTCCTCCTCCATTGGGATAACTCTTCTGTGTGAGGCTCGGGAGGGTTTACCTCTGGGTACAGAAATGGCCACAGACAGACAGCAATGGCCGCAGGCAGGTAGGAATTACAGCAGCCAGTTCAGGCAGACCAAAGTCTTGGCAGTTCAATTCCCTGCTTGGTTTAACAATATGGTGGTAGTCCTGAAGTACAAAAGTGCAATATTTTCCATAAGGTTTTGAGACACATATTGCATGATTTCTTGAGGGTGGAGGTATTTCATCACTGCAAGGTAAAATACTACTTATCCCAATTCAGAAGGATCAGAAACCTGCAAGCCTGCTCAGCCAAAAAGGATTATTTATTTTTAAATTTGCTGCAGTTCCAGATCAACATCTATTTACTATCTTCCTCCCAGAACAAAGAGAAGACACCTCAGAACAACCCTTCAAAGGAGGTTGACAGTGCCTCCAGGGAATCAGGAGGTGGAGGAGCTGCTGAACCCACTTCCTCCTCCTCACAGATGAATTCACACACACAGACAAAACATGCTCTATTTATCACAGGCTTTACAGCAAAATTCGAAATGCAGACAGGATTTTTAATCACCTACAAATGTTTATCAGACCTAAAAGTTAAAGATCAGGACCTGCAGTTTCTTCCTAAACTGAGCAATTCTGTTGATCTACCAATGATGCTTTTATCCGATGGACACAGAATTCCTAGTTCACATAAAATTGGAGTCTCAGCATTTGTAAAATTTGACAGGATTTATACCAAGTGCTGAACTCTCCAGAGTGTAAAATGCACATATTAAGTAACCAGAACTCAAGTGTGGAGCATCTCTTATTCACACAGAATATATTATGACTACATGACAGCATGGTAAGACAATGAACTATTTCACCAAGACTTCAATTTCCAACTACATTGCTTGCTTTTATTGCAACCTAAGCTTTATTTTTCAGAAAGTTTCTGGAGCTGCCGTTTATCCAGTCTGTTGTCACTGATTATCTTCCCTCAATTTCATCACTTGTGAACCCAGCCTAGCAATGGACAGGTTATCAGCTGCTGGTTCTATCCACAGGCAGTCCATAATGTGAGGGTGGACAGATATTCTCACTATACTGACAGGTACATTCATCTAAAGGCTGAAATGCAATGCTATGAGTTTTGCATCCTCATATTTCTTTCTTTTAATGACTCCTACAAGCATACAGTACTTTTCAATAGTTGTATGTGGCTGGTGATGGAAGAAAACAATGTTTGAGTCAATAAATAGATTTGACAATCTCCTTCAGATACACTAAATTCTAAAAAAACCCAAACAAACAAAACCAAAGCAAAAACTCAAACAAACAAAAAACAAACCAAAACCCCAAACAACCAAACTTCAGGACTAATTGATAGAAATAATTAGAAAGAGCAGAACACTTAAAAACATGACATGGAGATTTCATCTTCCACCTCCCAACAGAAGAGGCACTGATTTAGTCTGGGCTTTATACCGCACTGCAAGCACAATGGCAGCTCTGCAGTTAGCGTTGTGTTGATTCGATTAACACAGGAGAAGCTGTGCTTGAAATTCAGCACAAAATTGAAAAATGGGCTACCCACCACATGCATGCAGATGTTGTCAAAGTGAACACGGGTTTCTGCAAGACTGATCTTACATGCAGCAAGAATACAAACCCTTTGTAGCATAAGAGACGGCTAAGTGATTTTTTTTTCCTGGCTATTAATGCAAGAAACTGCAGTTAATGTTAACAGAAGAAGAAATCTCAGAGGAACTCTTTCAGTTCAAAACAGCTGAGGATCCAGCTTTTTGACACGTCTTGTACTGTGTTATCAGAAAAAAATATTTCATTAGGAGAGGTTTTCCTTGATGACTGATGGATTCCTGAGATCCAAATATACTGAAAATAGGTATCTGTGGCTGCTCCCAACAGTTACAGGCAGAAGGCTCCGATGTGTTGCAAGGCCCCATCAATACACAGACCTCTTCAGAAACAGCAAAGCTCAATGATGTGCAAACAGAATTTCAATGTTTTGAGAGTTGAGTTCACTACCACATTAATACACAGGTTTCCCCTGAACTGTCCCATACTATAAATGCACATTAGCATGCGTCACCTACAGAGTTTTCCCAGCCTCTTTCATTTCTCCTGCCACCTTACCTTCATGTGTTTCCTTCAGGGGAAAACTGGCTCTTTTTTTACCTACTTCCTCTTCCTCAACAGGTTATTTAGATTGCTTTGTACATGATCCTTAATGAAAAAGTTAATAGTAAACCCAGAAAAGGAGAGACATCTGTACCTGACCACAGGACCATTTGCTGTATCATTAAAGAAAATATGACATTTCAGCACACTAAAGTATTTTCATTCATGGGAGGGTGGTGAAATTACTCTATTCTTCATACTACACATGTCATATTGTAATTGACATTCCTCCAGACATGATACTGACCACAATAAATTCATTCTTCTTTTAAAAATAAGCCAAAAATGAAATTGGGGGATCTGTGATTCTTTAAAAATGATCACATGGTCATATAAAAAGTGATATATATGTTAATTAATCACAGCACTCTGTAAAACCATAATCCCCCTCTTTAAAAGCTAATAGCTGTTACCATCTTATAACCATAGTTTTATAGCTTAGGTCTCTTACATAAAAATGTTAGAATCAGTAAAGATTTCGGGGACTCAAACACTGACATTTGAATATCAAAAGAACTCCTGCATGAAATTATAGTGCTGTTTCCTCTATGGACCATACACTCTTGCCTCTTCAATAATAAAGAGATCAACTTACACTAAATAATAACTTGCTTTTAAAACATCACTAATTCCCCAAAGTTTCCCACTGTAACTGCTTTTTTACTGCCTTTAATACTTTACCTTTGCCCATTAAAATAATGCTTTGTGAAACAAAGATACTAAGAATACATAAACACATGAACATAATCCTAGAAGAATGCATTCTTTCCAGAAAACTGATAATGCAGGAAAGCAGATGTCTTTGCTGTAAGAGCAGTTTGTGCCAGACAGACCCAGACTCAAATGAAATATCCATATTAGAGGTGGAATTACACTTCTTGAGAAGGGATGGGCAAAAGACAACTCAAATCCTAGCTGGGTCACAACAGTCTGTGGAGGCAAACAGAGCTCCCAGTTATCCATAAGGAAGCTGCACAGCAGCCAACTCTGCCTGGACACCACAGCTGCCCAGGTGCCCAGAACCTACTAACTAGGACTGAACCTGTGGCTCTCTGCAGACAGAAACGTATGTCCTCCAACATTCAATGGGGGAAAAGCTGACATCACATAAACTCAGGAGAAAAACATGAGAGCATGTTCTGCAAAAGTTATTTAAGATAACTTTGTCACTAGAACAAATTAAGTCACTCACATCCAGGCTTTACAAAGCTATAAAGCGAGATGTAATCCAGATAGACTGTGTTAAATCCTATTTGCCTCCCATCTGAACCCAAACACCTTATAGGCAACTGCAGGAATTTAGAAGTGCTCTGAATGTCCTGCCAGTTGAATTTCTTTTCCTTAGCATGACAGTTCATTGAACTCTACATTATTGTTTGGACATTTAGCATTCTCTTTTCTGCATCACTTTAAGCACGTATATTTTCAATTACTTCTTTCTGGGCAGTAGCAAACACACCAGCAGAACGCAAGGGCCAAAGCTGGCTGCCTCCAGGTACTTGCCATCTCCCTCAGCAGGTACATGACCGGAATTGTTTTACAAAAGGAACGATAAGAAAACCACCTAGAAAGTGCCTGGAGCAGACTTACAGAAAGCTTTTTAGATAAACTAGGATCAATAACAGAAAATGCTTATGACCCAGTGGTCTCTCCATCTAAACTGCTTCAAAGGAAACTACGGGGACAAACGGTTGTTCCGGTAACAGAACCCACCCATGCCTGCCAGCCCTGCTCACTTTGCCATCACTCTGAGACGTCCTTATTTATAGTCATGAGCACTGAATATTATGTGTTAGTTTGGAAAAGCATTTAATTATAATCTAACCTTAAAAAACCCCAAAACACTGGGGGTATTATGTGGTTAAGGAAGTCAACAAGGCTTGCCACAAATGTGAAAAATACAAGACTTGATCCTGTTTCAGTTATTTGTGATACTCAAAAATAGGTGTTAAGAGACAACAGATAAAAACAGCAGAAGAATAATAGAAGTATTTCTAACTCAGTGAATATGTTTATAAATAGAGCAGGGACAATAACCATGACTCCCCAGACAGACCACTGAAAGGCCACTGGTTGCAGGGCACAACAAAGATGAATGTTCCAGGCTCAGAACAATTCCATGTGAGAAAACCATGACCTTTACAGAATTTAATTTAAATAGTAAAAACATAATGATCAGATAAAAGTAATTAATTACATTCATAGAACATTCATTCACATTGACCATTTTGGTGAAAGCCGTAAAAAAACCTAAATTTTGTTTATACCTCTAGGAACAACTCTTTGCTACAGCAGCCCTGAAAAGCTAAAAGCATATAAATTTCAATTATTTAACTAATATTTTCCCCCTTTAATATCTATCAGCTTTTTTAAAAAAGAGAGCTAAGAGTCTGCTCTGCTAGATACAAAGTATTGCAATTGCAGTCTTAACACACTAGTTCTGCAAAAGTTATAATTTCATGAAAATAGGGACTGAATACTCCACACAGAACCTCATCTGTAACATTCCAGTGCAATGCAAACACACACATTACCACACTTTCTGAATATATCTCATAGTCTACTCATGCTCTGACAGGGGATGAGAGACTGAGAGCAGCCCTGCTGAGAAGGACCTGGGGCTGTGGTGGATGACAGGCTGGACATACCTGGCCATGTGCACTCACAGAAAAAACCAATCATGTCCTGGGGGACATCCAGAGCCCCACGGGCAGCAGGTGAGGGAGGGGATTCTGCCTCCCTGCTCCGCTCTGGTGATTCCACCTGTAGTGCTGCATCCACCTCTGGGGTCCCCAGCAGAGGAAGGACATGGACCTGATGGAGCAGGTCCAGAGAAGGCCCACAAAAATGATCAAAGGGCTGGAGCACCTCTCCTAAGGATACAGGCTGAGAGTTGGGTTTTATTCAGTCTGGAGAAGAGCAGGCTCTGAGAACTCATTGCAGCCTTTCAGCACTTGAAGGGAGCTCATTAGAAAGATAGGGATGAACTTTTTAGCAGGGCCAGTTGCGATAGGACAAAGGGGTTTTAAAAAAGAAGAGGGTAGATTTAGACTTGCTATAAGGAAGAAAATTTACAGTGAGAGTGGTTAAATACTGGCACAGGTTGCCTAGAGAGGTGATAGGTGCCCATCCCTGGAAATATTCAAGGTCAGGTTGGACCGGGCTCTGAGCAGCCTGATGTTGAAGATGCTCCTGCTCATTGCATTGGGGTTGGACTACAGACCTTTAAGGGTCCCTTCCAGCACTGACTATTCTGTGATTCTAAGTCACAAACATGAGACTTTAAGCACAAAACACACAGCACCTGTGCAGTCACTGCATCCAACTATCACAGTGTGGCACCAGAAGTAATTTAACCACAAACGTCTCAGGGGTGATTTGGAAATGATTGATGTGACAAGACTGGCAGTCTCTGGATAAATCCCAACAGCTGCCACTATGGATTACTACTCAAGACATAAAGCCACAGCACTGGTAAAGAAAATATATGCAAATCAATATATTTCTATTCTACTCCCAGTAATGACTATGACATCAAATGTTATAAATAACAACAAAGACAGGTGAAGTAGGTGAAGGTGTTTCTTGTGGATACTGTAATTAACACTCGTGGGAAGACTATCACTTGCAAATACAAGGCCAATACCCTCTCAAAGCAGGCTCTTGGCCTAAGCCCATATTAATAAACCAAGTAGGACTGTGGTAGAGACTGAAGAGTGAGCACATGACCATCCATAGTGCTGAACAGTGACCATGCATCCCTGACACAGGGGGAAGAGTTGGCTGCACGGCTGTAAGTCACAATGTCACTTGCTCACAGCTGCAGAAAATAACCCTGCGCTGTTTTACCTACAAGAACATGTGCAGCTTTTAACTTCCAGGCACAACATATATGGAAATGCAGAAGCACCAGTTACCTGTTGTGTGTCAGTGACTGTATTATATTGAATCTCCCTCCCATGGCATCTCCAACACAACCTGTCCTTCCCCACAGTGCAGAAAACTGACTTAGAAAACGCAAATTATGAATGAGAAGCAGCTGTTATCAACCAGTCCTAAATAAAACTCAAGCTTCCTTTCAAATGTTCTTTTGTATCACCAGCCTTCCTATGGATCATTTCACTCCATCTTTCTGCTAGTTCCGTTCTCCATAAGGAATATCATCACCATCATCTCTGTCTCCACCACAATGCCCCAAAGGGAGCCACTGCCATCCCAAGGTCACAGACTGCTATACTTGCTGTATCTGAAGTCACTGCTGGGGCAATTGAAACCCTCTTGCACCAAAGACTAAGGCTCTGATGTACTGAATGACCCAGACAGCCTGATGCCACACCAAATACCAGATAACCATACCAAATGCAAAAGCTTTAAACTGTGTTGCACTGTCACACTATTTCCACCTGTTCAGAATAGTACTTCTTGAACCTGTTTCCTTTTACAGGAGAAGAACAAAACCTGTACGGGTGTGTTTGGCAATCCTTCTGTAGTTTACACAGTGAAAAACTTGAGGGAGCTGTCGAGAGAATCATTGTTTTCCTTCCCTCACATTTTAGCAAGCCTCAGAGCAGGATGTTTGAAAGCTGCCTCTGCCACGTAAGGAAAGAGCACATCAGGCATATTGATCCTCAAACTCACCTTCCTGAATCTCTGAAATGCCTGAGGTCCCTTTCATGCCTACATAGCACTTCTGTTCCTTCCACGGGGAAAAGAAAGAGGAACACCTGCAGTTCAGAGCCACTCACTCTGTCTTGAGGTGACAGCTTAAGGACACCAGCTGTTTGTGATGGTGAACTGGACTTCATATTTTGCAAGTAAATTGTTTCTCCTCTGCATAATCTTCCCTCTCACCACCTTCCTCAGCCACTCCCCTCAGAGGCTGCTTGTTTTCTGGAATACATTAAGTTCATTTCTCATTACTTCAGTTTTGATTCCTTTGATTCTGCCTTCTCAGGGTAGAGCCTACAGAATTTCTGTGTTGATTTTTGTCTAAAGCAAGTAGAGTTTCCTTTGATCATCCTTGTTTTGCTGATTTTGGATGCTTTGAGGGGAATTAATGTCTGTTTTTAGAATGAAGATGAGACTCTCCCCCACCCTTCTT
>JAOXXN010000102.1:9416504-9459786 GCA_026770055.1 Myrmophylax atrothorax
ACTAAACTCAGGTAGAGTTCAGAGATAAAACTGCTACTTTCTTGGAAAAGTAGGAGATGCTGAATCCATAGAGAGGGATTTTAAGAGGAATAAATGACCTTAATGTTGAGCTACTAGTCTGTGGACACACAGTAATACAAAATTCAGAAAAAATGCTTATTCAAGGCCTACCCTTAAACATAAGCACAAATCTGGCAGACTTTGGTGAAACTATAAATAAATTTATAATTATGCTCATGGAAAAAACAGCTTCCCAAATTAAAGCATAAGATGTTTTTCTTAAAAGATACAAATCTTTTTGCAGAAGGAATTTGCAGAAGGAATCTGAGGCCTAACCCAGCTGACTCCCACTGATTAACATTAATGCAATTAAAATGGAAATGCTCCCTCTGCATGAGATTTGTTTGCATATGGCTTGTTAGTGATGCTATAATCCTCTGCACTTCGCCCTCCAGAGATGTTACTGGTGAAAAGATAAGTAATGTCCCTAAGCTCTGACTCTGCTGGGGAAAAACCACAACCAAAGCCCTGGGGATAAGTGCACGGTGTGCACGCCCTGATCACAACTCATCATTCCACATTAGTAACTCATGTTCCTTTTCTTGCCAAAAACACACGAGAACTTTAGGCCAGTTGTGACTGTAAATCCTAAAGGATTATTGTAGTTACTTAGCAGTTGCTTAACATAACTCTGTTAACAAGCATCATTAGTCCTCATTGCCAGAGCTGGTTCAGTGCTTCTCAGGCTTGCAGCAAACATTCTTTCCCTCTCCTTGGTAGAGCAGGACCTAGCAAGCACACAGGTACTGCAGTGTATCTGTGGTGGCAATTGAGTACTGTCGGTGCTCCAAACATAGAACAGCTCCAAGCCAGAAAACCCTGTAGTGACCTAAGTCAGCTTTAACTCAGTTCCACACTCAGTTTTCTATCAGCCTCCTGGAGCTTTTCTGTATCTCAGAGCACGAGCAATAGGTAGAGGAGAGTCAAGAGCGATGTCATCAAGGTCAAGAGAGAGATTTGCAAGTGTCTCCACCAGGGGTGAAACAACCGCATGGCCTCTGAACAGTCTGGCAAAGCTGCCACTCTGATGAAAAGGAACAGGGTTTAGGATATGAGCAGAATATGCCAACACATGCTCTCAACACATATAAAACAAACCATCTCACAGGGGACATTAAAAGATGTGCAACCAGCAGAGAAATGGAAATTACTGTCCCTCTCTACTTGGTACTTGGAGGAATACTGTGTGTGGTTTTGGGTTCCAAGGTTCAAGAGCACAGAGAAAACGTAGAGTGGCAAGCACAGGACTACAAAGATGGTTGTGATGGAGCAAATGTGACCTATAAGAAGAGGCTAAAGGAGCTGGCCTTATTTAGTCTGATGAGGAGGAGGTTAAGGCAAGACAAATGTTACTATCTTGACTCACTCCAGTTCTAGCAGAGATTTTAAAGGGGCAATGCCTCCAAATTTAAGCTATAGCCATTCATGCTGGATGCCAAAGAAATCTTTTTTAGCTGGGACAATACTGCAGCACTGGAAAGGTTACCTACAGCATCTGCAAAATCTCTGTCCTTGAGGGTTTTCAGTAACATGCCTTACAAACCACACTTGACCAGGCAGGTCAAGTGTTGGTCCTAGTTGAGAGCAGGAGGTTGGATGCAAGCAGTATTCCTATGTTGTGATTAGTCTCCAGATGAGTTTAGATTGATCCATTCACACATTTTGTCCATGCTGGTCCCCCTGATACTGTTGTCTCTTTTTGGAGCTGCTGCTTCAAAAATTCAGGGATAATGCTAATGGTCTGCTGCATGTCATTACTGTGAGGAGTAAATATGACAAACCCCACATACTATGACCTGTATCTGTTGCATTCTGCCTCTCAGCAAAGCCATTTCTAAACATAAGAACTTTATAGTTACAGAGCTCTTTCCCAAATTTGGAAAATAAGGGCAGATTAAAGCATCAGGAATGCCTTAAATTCAATAATCTGGCACATGTTTACTGGGAATGTTAGCCTCTTCATTTGCTTCTCATTCTTGCTGTAACAGCGGCATCACATGCAGTGCTAGGAGACAAATTATATCTGCACCACAACAGGAGAAAGAGGCTGATGAGGAGCTAAGTTTGTCTTTGTGGCTGGCACAGGCTGGGCAGTGCCAGTGTCTGCAGAGCATGATGAGAACCCTGACAGCACAGCTCTTCCCACACCTGGCCTGGTGCTGCACTGCAGTGACACTGTGGCTGTACCTGAACCGCACAGCCACCTGCTGTCTGCCTGCACTGGGATTTAGTGATCTGAGCAATAAAAAAGGGGGAAAAAAAAGAGCAGCTGCCTGTAGTTATATCAGAGTTGCTTCACCATCCACAAGGTACGAGAGCCAGCCTTGCAGAGCAAACATGGTCACGTATCTGTGGAGCCCTTTGGTTTAAAAAGTGGAATCAGAAACTCAGTTAAGTGTTTCGGTGCAATTTCTGGCCTCTCACTAGAAATACAAGTGTCACTGGTGACATATTTATCTGCCATACTATGTGCTATAGCAACATATGCTCATAAACACTCCTTTTTACAGTTCCCAGCTGCTGCATAATTGCCTGTCTCTTGTTCATTGTATGGCAGCGGAACTGCTCTTTAATGAAGATAACCATGACCAAAGAACATATATCCTGCACTCCTTCTATCAGCTCATTTGCAAAGTGCAAAGTCAGTTGCAGCTGATTTTAAGTCCAAACTACTGGTCCTTGAAACATTAGTTTGGGTCACTCAGGTGAACTGAAAATGTTGTTCAAGCCCCTCATCTCAATACATTGTGGAGCAACACACAACCAGAGAAAAGATACAAACATCCTTGAAGTCAAACTGCCCCTACTGGCAACAATACTGATGGACTACATGTACAAGAATATGTACAAGAAAGATGAGGCAATAAATTTTACTAACAGACATTTTAATCTGCTTTAATATACCCTGTCTTTGGCACCAGGAAAGTTAATTGTCTTTATTATTTTCTTGATCATTATCTTCAGTTCAATCTTTTTTCCTGTAATGAACTCCTGAAATGTAATTTAATTTTACCCTATGTAAGCTTTTTTTTTTTGAAGTGTGCTGTATAACACGGAGAGTAACTTGGCAAGATTCAATGATCATTTCTAGAAATAGGAAGTTTTAATAATTATTTTTAGTACAGGGTGTACAACACCTCTTGAAATACATGTATTGCTGTTATATCAGTTAATCGGGATAAAAATTTCTGCCAAGACCTACAGTTAGCAGCACTGCAGTGTACAGTGAGGTAAAGAGTGGGAGTATTTTTATTTTTTTTAACTTACAAGGAAGATTCATTACTGTGAGGCTAAACAGGTGGTAGAACAACTCACAGCTCTTTAGGGACTGATTGCCACTTTGATGCTTGGCATCAGAGTTTCCAGCAAGCTGATACAACATCCTAGGATTCGAACCTCAGCTTCTTTAGGGGATCATATACTTCAAGTGGTAAGATAGTTAGTTCTGTTTCATCAAAAAGCAAAAAACAAAAGAAAAAATAGTACACAACAGAGTAGCTTAGCTTCCTATAAATCCTGGTGGCCTAAGGGAGAGCATAGCTCTTCCATTGGAAGCTTGGCTACTGACAGTCCTTACAGAGTTCAACTGAAGACTTTTTATTTCAGTCACACAGAGACTCTCAGTATTTCCAAACTGCCCAGTGGATTTCCCAGCACAACAAATCTTCAGCTGAAGAATTCTGATGCAACTGAACAGGAGGCTGGCACTTCCTAGAGACAAATCTAGCCTTCATACTAGCAAACATTACCAAGCACTACTACATTATTACCTTTTCCTTCACATGCATTTACCATTAATATTTGTCCAGCTGAAATGTGAAGCTACTTTGGGAAGAGATTTCAACTTTCACTGTGTATATATGACACTGCACAAGGCAATTTCTTCCTTCCTTAAACTGAAACATGCTAAGAACATCCCTAGAATACAAATGTACATCTAAGATCAGTGTCATTTTTATAATGTCCAGTAAAAACACTGGAAAATGCTGTTCCTTTGAGCGACACAGTCAAGTCCCTTGGTTTATCGGAGGGACTGATGAAATGGATATTCAATGCCATCCAGTTGACTTGCCTTGACATAAAGGAAGTCTTGCTTTGAAATATGCACTGGATAAACAGGTACTCACATTCCATAAAGTAGGGGCCAGGCTCAATTCGCCACACAATTTGTCCTTTTTGTGTGCCAGTCACTCCCCGATTCTTGGAATCCCAGAAATTGGCTGGAGAGTTCTCATCTGAAAGAGGGAGGGAAAAAAAATAATTTCAGCAATTAGTATTTATAACAGTAGTTTTCTTGGTTCTCTGTTCCAAGAGGCCCAGATACAAAAAATTACTTGTACGAAATAAATTAAACAAACAAAGAAATAAATAAATAAAACTAACCGGCAAAACATAAATGGCTTCTCTTGTACAGCTGACAGATCAATTTATGCAGAGAGACCAGACATACACACAGCCAAAATAAATTTATGGTTTCCTGTAAGAGGTGACCTGCCAAGATACAGTATTAAATTCCCACACTTCCCTAACTCAACAGAGAGGCTTTTGGGAGTGTGTAGCTGATAGAAGCTTCATCACAGAGTTGCCACACCAGTTCATACCCCAGTCCTGCTCTGTGGCATGAAAATGTACCATTCGTTCCCTACTTGGACACACGGAATTGCAACTAGAGGTATCAAGTTAGAGGCCAAAGCACAGAAGTGTCACTCAGTAACAGCTAGAAATGAGAAATCCAGCAAAATACATTCAAAAGAGAACAGAGAAGCAAACAGGATCTGCAGAGCAGCTTAGCAACGTCAGTAATTTTCCCCTCTGAAATTAAGATTTTAGTCCTAATAGTAACAAACAAATACCAGCCTGTATTCAGACACCCAGAAAGCTGTATGGATGAAAGAAAATCGGAGTGAGAAGCTGTTTGAAGGGGCACAAAGGTTAGTTATGATGACACAAACAATGCTGATATAAATCTAATTAAACTCTTTTGTACAGGAAGTTCTTTGGAATTATGCATTGCAATGTTATATCAATGCATTTTGGCAGCTGTTTCTTAACCAGACAATTTTACCTTTGACCTCAAATACACCCTAATTCTTTCCAGTGGTACTGGATAGTCTTTAGTCTTAATTTAAAAAAAAAATCCTGTTTTGTTGTACACATTTGGGCGCATTCTGCAATTTTACAATTCTTCACTAAGAATCTAGTCTACCGTGGCTTTGTGCATGAAGCTCCCATCCATTCAAGCACATTCCTTTGCACCTCAGTAGGAACTGTCACCTACATTTCAGAAATACGGTATTTATGGAGGAATAATAAACAACGCAGCTTACTTACTTCTATCTTAACAATATAAATGTACACTAAAGCTTCTCCTTCTCCTTTTTGTTCTGACTGCTCATCTCAGAGTATACAGTGAACCCTCTGAATCCTGGTCACTGCAATCTGTACATCACACCCCACCAAAATGACGAGCAGAGCATTTCCAGGCACATGGTAACTGATACACAACAGTAACTTACACACTCTGCCCAAAACCTCAAAGAGAGTCAAGAAGTGGCCATGGCAAGCTACTGACATTTTTATGCCTCCAGGCAATGGTGACTTTAGAAAACTGTGGTCTGAACACCTCAGTATCATGACAAGTCCAGAATAGTTTTATAACTACCTCAATGACAAGAGGAAGGGACAGGAGGGTTCTCCCAACACCTGTGACCCTCAAGCTTGCAATACCCCCAGGCTTATCTCTTCATGCAGAATCAACATGGTAGAGCACAAACCATAAAGTCAGGCATACCAGCAGTAAAATCTTAAACCATGCATATTTATTTTTATTTACAGCAAAAAACTTTTGGAGCAAACAAAGCTGTATTTCACTGTTATGGGTTCACCCAGGTGGGCCTAAATTTAGGTTTTAACGTTCAGACTGGGCCTGAAGCTGTCAGCTGACTTGAGCTGGGCTGAGCTAACAGCTGACTTCTTCTAGCCAGTAATTTTGTATTCCATACCATATTACGACATCATCTCCAGGGAAGTAGGAACCAGTGTGGGAGTGGTTAAGGCAGTTGCTTCTTAGCCTTCCTCTTGGGAGGACACACGATGCTGCCACGGGGGGATGGAGAGGGCCAGGCCCACCACTGGCTCGCCAGTTATCTCAGGAAAGTAAAATGTGTTGTTCTGGTTCTCTCCTTTCTGCTTGGGTTTGTCTCCCTGGGGACTAGGTTTTTTAAAGTACTGTGTAAAGATAGTAGAATTTGTATGTTTGTTAAGAAGTGGGGAATTGTTTCTTGTTGTTTCTAACTCGTGTGAGCGTGTATTGTACTTTCTTCTAATTTTCTCTTTCTGTCTGTAAAAATACATGTGGTGTTAACATAAACGCAGTTTGAAGGGGTTTTTTCCCCCTCTCCTTCTTCCTTTCTTTGGTGAGCGGAAAGAGGCTTTTCTCACTGTATTTGGGGGTGCTGGCAGGTTGCTAGCTCAAACCAAGACACTCACCCATGGTTTTGGGGTTTTTTTCAAAGCCATATAAAGAGGAACCCTGAACATACAGCTGTAAACCATGCCACAGGCCTTGAAAAAAATCTCTGTGGTTTGCAATGACACTCTCACCAATACAATACACTGTTGACGAATTTATTTACTTTACTCATAACCATCCTAACCCAAGGCCCTGCTGTTATCTTCCAGACAGAACTCTAGGAAGCCACGAGGCACAGCTTAACTTCCAGCAAAACCACACTAGTGATTATTTTGGTCCACCATACAAATTTGTTTATGCAAAACATCTCTAACAAAAGCAAGCAGGTTCTTTAGAACTTCCAGTTATCTGAAACACAGAGTTTTAAACTATTCAGCATTCTCATTTCATCTAGGTAAATCAAAGAATTGATGACAACAAACACCCCACCTAATATGCTCTAGGTCTGACTTTCTCTAGTTAATCAACTGGAGCAGAGTCTGCTCATAATTCCAAGCAGAAGGACAGATGTTAGATATATTAGAGCCATAAAAATCAAATTTTTAGTTCTTATCTTGTTTAACTAATGCTGGTCCTCTGAAGCAATGAAATATGCCTCTAATGGTGAGATTTCCAACAATAAGGCACAAGCAATTGTTCTTTGGGTTTTTCAGTCTGCCACTACGGAAAGTCAGGGACATTTGTGAGCCTCAGAAAAGGTCTGCCCTGAACCAAGTCTTGAATTCTGAGCTGACAGTTACAAGAATGCAAAACTTTTTCTTTCACCGTAATTAATAAAATCCAACATGGAAGTGCCTGGATTTTCAGCCTTTTCATGAAGGAACAGACTTCTTTGCAGCAACGAAGACTAAATCACTGATACTCTGCCCACAGGCACGCTGCCACTGCAACAGAAGGTGGTGGAGACAGAGGGATGCAAAATGCTGACAGACCACTGCTTGTCAGAAATCAACTCAAATTACAGAATTTATTTTGGTCAGCTTTAGTTTTCTTCTTAACCAGATGGGTTTCTTTCTACTTCTGTGATGTTATTCGTATAGAGGGAAAATAACATTACTAATACATATGGGAAAATAACTGCAAACCTCAGTTTATGGATTTTAAGAAGAGAAACTGAACAGGAAAAAAATGCATAGCATGGAAACATTAAAGCACATAATACTGAAAAAAATTATAAAGGAAGTGTTTGAAAGCACAGAAAACAATCTCAGAATTATCACTGCCTCATTTCTCCCCTTCCCCAAAACATATGTATGTGTATATACACACACACACTATATATATATATAAATATATTCCATAGGGAACTTCAATTTACGCAGTTCTATTCTCCTTTTAGCACATAATCATTGCTGTTTGTGAAACTGGCAGTTGTTCCAGAATCTGGGCCAAAGAGTAGATATAAATATCCCTTCGTAGAACATAAAATATGCAACAAAATACTGTCCTACTGCATCAGTATCTTGTCCACTGAGTCTACACTTCTGAAAAAAATAAAACAATGCAAGATGCACAGTATCTTTCTACCTTCTTGGACATAAAATTTTACAGAACATAACTTCTCAGAGCTGCAACCCCTATACAAATCAGCACACATGAGACAATGTTCTACAATGAAGAGTGGGTAGTAATAAATGTATCACTGTGTGGAACTCGACACTGAGTAGTGCTCCTTGAAATCACTGCAAAACAAACGCGCTCTGAGTAATAATGTTTTCTTTATTTAACTGCTAAGCAATCAGACAAACCTGGCATTAAGAACTGCACTCATTTTTTGCCTCACTTTCAGGCTTCAGCATCATTACACCACCATTGAAGGTGAGTTAGACACCAACAGCGTCTGTAATACCCACAGCCTGAGCCCTCCATGTCAGCACTGCAGTTCTCCCCCTGTGTCCACAGCCCTACCCTGATGTGACAGTCAGTGCAGCTTCAGGATGCAGCCCCCTCTGGCATGTGCCAATTCCAGACAGCTATGGTATGTGAAAAGCAATAAAGAAGTACTGAACACTGCATGAACAGTGCCATGGAAGAAGGTACTGTTTCTACAGAATTAGTTTTTAACGGTAGAATTGTGCCCATAGAAAGAGTAATTGCCCTAAGAAGCTCCAGTATGCCCATGGCTTCCCTGTACTGCCCAGAACTGGGCACAGCACACAGATGTGTCTCACCAGTGCTGAGCAGAGGAGAAGGCCCAGCTCCCTCAACCTGCTGGCTAAGGCTCTTCCTAATGCAGCCCAGGATGCCAGTGGGTGACCAGGGCACACTGTCGGCTCTTGCCCAACATCTTTTCCAAGAAAGACCTCAAAGTGTCTTTCTGTAAAGATGATTTCTAGATGGCCAGCCCTCAGCCTGTCCCAGTGTCAGGGGTTATTCCTGTTTGCCCATTTCTCCAGCCCTGTGCTGAATGGCCCCCAAACCAACTGTTTTATCAACTGCTACTCTCAGTTTTGCACGAGGATGTTATGGGAGCACTGAAAGCCATGCTAAGCCAGTACCTGACATCAGGGGTCAGGAGGCTTCTGAGGAGTTCATATTTTGTTCATTGTGTCCTGTATCTTTCATTATTTCTGTCTTAGGAAAAAGGATAAACTACTGAAATCAATCACCTCACAGAGTCATTTGAATAGTTTAAAGCAATAAATAAATAAATAAATAATATACAGTCTAAGACAGATAAAGAGCAACTGCTACAGACCAATTACCTGAAACAAGCCTTACAGTCCCAGTGCATAGACTAGTCATATGCAAACCACCACTCATCTTTTGGTCCCAGTTTGTGGTCAGTAGCATTAGGTTACATGATAAAAGGCTTGCCTGCATGAATACAGATGATTTTTATTCTTCAAAATACCACATTATAAAAGTCCCAGATTCCTGGTGTGACAATGTCACTGATTGCTTACTGCAAAGGATAAAATTTAAAGGTTCCACATAGCAATCTAAGAGGTTCACATTTTTGCATACTGATCTCATTTCTGTAACACGTTTATAAAGATGCTCATGTGCTGAGCTCAGGGAGAAGGTGCTGTTAACAGACTCTGATTCTCAGTGAATGGCTTTAATTATACACAACTTTACAATTTTCATCTTTTACTGCCCTATATGGGGTTTCTAACTCACAGCTCTTGAAATACCCATGCAGTTTAGCTCAGGAGAGATCAATCCCGTTGGTAACACCATTGTATCCCTGCACAATTCTGTTATTCCCACTTGGGGCTTATATCCCAATCTGTTTTTTCATCCCTTTCAGGAAAATGCTTTACACAAAATCTTTTGAAGTGTTTGTACTGTTTAGTCTTAATTTAAAACTTTAAATTAAGTTCAGATTGTCAAAATGCCGACTTCTTTAGATTTTTAAGTTAATTTCAATAAATTCTCGAGCACTGAATATGATGCATGAGACACATCCAGTTATTAAGCGGGGCAGGAAAGGTTCGTGCTCAGCACAGAGAAGCTTTCAAAGCATCAGTCTAATGTTCTTTCTCTTGTCAGGTGTTCTCTTACAGTGTGTATCGGCAGAGCTGGAAGGCTGGTATACAGCAAGGCTATGTCTAGTTTGCTCTCAAGATGAGATTCATGGATCTGCCATCAGTTTCTCTCATAAACATGCTATCAAGGATGGTCATCCTCCACCCATTTTATTCTGTCATTTCACTTAGTCTTTAAAAGTAACAGGGATTTGGTTAATCTGCATCGGAGGTTATTTCTGAACTTAAACTTAAGTTTCAGCCAAGCATCAGGAGATCTCTAGGATGGCATTTCCAACGTAAAACAAAAAATTGATTTATATGCATTTTACTGCATTACTTCCAAAACCTCAAACCCAATGCCAGTAACTGCACTCTGTTGCTTGGTGTGAGCCCAGACCTCCAAGCAGCACAACAGACTGTCACCAAAATGTAAGACTAGCAAGAACATTCCAAAGAGCACTGACTGTGGATTTTGAGCACCTGACTGGGAAAGTTTCTAACACTAACTTTTGTGCAATATTTTCACTTCGGCAACCTCTGATAATTTTAATTCTATAAATACTAAAGATCCACGGGTAATCATTAAAGAAATAGCACAGTGTTTACTGAAATAATGAACTGAATAAATTTCCTTCTTATACTCAAAATATTCTTAAAAGCAACTGAACACTGAATCAGGACACCTTTTAAGGAGAAGACAAATTTTATCACCTAAGGCCTCACTCCTTTTCTAGAAAGCCAGCAAGTAAATTAACAATTTCAAGGCAGAGTTTCCACTACAAGCAATTGCTACAATAAGTCACATTATGTCAACCCATTTAAAACACTCTACATATCAGTTAGTACTGTACAAACATAGACCCACTGCGCCAGAGCTGATGTTCTGTGATCTTCAGAATTCCCCATCTCAGTCTGAGAACAGTTCACAGGTCCTCTGGTGGAGCCAAAATATTTCTCATGAAGGACAGCACCAGTGTAAGCAGCACATGGGTGAAATTAAAGTTCAACACTCAGTTGTACCTTCTTGCCTTACCTGGCCTTTCCAAAGGTTGCCTGTGGATCTTAAACTGCATTCCTCCATCAGAGCCCAATTAACAAACTGAAGAATAAAAAACAATAATGTTTTACAGGGTGGATACTGAAAACAGCATTCTTGTTCCCAATCACAAACAGGATCTTCTACAGAGGTTGCCTTCTGCACCCAGCCTGTGCAGCTCAAGTTTGGAGGCTTTAGACCTCTATTAGCACTGTTGCATAATCTCAGCTCCACGAGGCACGTCTGTCCTCTCCCTTCCTCTTGTCATTTGAAGGAAAAGGGTTTCAGAAGGATGTTCTCAAACTCCGCGGTAGTTTCTAGCAGTCACACACCATCGTCTGCCTCTTCTCCTTTAATCAAGGGTTTATCTAGGTTCAAACAGCCCGTGTTAAAACATATAAAGTATTACGTCCTTCAAACTCAGCTATTTGCAGCCACTCCCCTCTGAAGGGTACAGGATGCCGAAGCCCCATCCTCCCTCCACTTCCTTCCTTGCCTTGTCCATGGGAAGATTCCTCCGCACGGCCACAGCCCCGCAGCACGGGGCGGGCTGATGGGAACGGGAGGGTGGGTAAATCCTGGGAATGACGGCAGGGCACCACAGCAACGAGCACAGCAGGGGCTCACTGAAGTGCTGGCTTTTGTTTACACAGGATTTCGCTCTCCCGCATGACTTCCCCACAAATCCAGTTATTGCAGAGAAGACGAGACTGCTCCATGACATTTGGCTGGGATGGAGCTGCCTTTAGCCCAGGGTAACTCTGCACAGGGCACTCCTGAGCAGGTGGCAGAGCTTCTATCATACCTCTCCTCTGTCACGTTGGTAAACGCCACATCAGTGCAGGCGCTCGGACAAGGCTCCAATTCTGCCAGATGTTCTGACTGCTCACAGTGGATGCTGGCAGGGGACCTACAACTCCTCCAAGAACTCAACCCATACCAAAGCAGCCCCAGTACTGCAAGAACAAAAAGGGTACTTAAAGGTATCTGGTCTGTGGTCTGTAGATTGAGTCTTCTGCAGCACACATGTCATGAAACTGCATGCTTGGGGAGCACCAGGTTCAGGCTCTCAAAGCAAATTTCGGGTTTCCCAGTAATACTCAGACTAAAAAAAAAACAACAACCAAAAAACAAGGAAGGGGGTGGCAGGGCAAAACCCCTCTACCTCTTATCGGAGTAGCTGTTCTTACTTGGCTTAAAGATTTTCAAAAAAATGGCTCCAGTCAAACAAATTAAGATGGACTCTTTGCTAATGAAGCTACTATTATTTCTTTATGTTTGCAAGAGCGCCTCTAGGAGTTGTATTTTCAATGGACAGAGGGGGAAATAACACCAGAATCAACTGCTGTAAGAGAAATTCAACACACTCCTGTTACTAAATGGCTGGAAATTATTCTCCCTTGAATGCCAAGAGAGCAACTCCAAAAAAGGTTGAGAAATATATTCTTGGACAGTATTAAAAGCTGCCTGAGCAGCTACTAGATCCTACTACGTGCTGTCACAGTTCTCTTTGCTCTTCAGAACAGTTTGGAAAACTTGGAACGTAATGAAAATATAGGAGACAATTTTTCAGCTGAGAAAAGCAAGAACAGAAAAGAGGCAGAGAAAGGTACAACAGATGCTCTTACAGCCTCACATAGGAGAGAAGCAGCTGTTGTGGCTCTTCCTGAAGGTAATCAGGCACTGCTGGAGGGTGCAGGGCAACACTCTGAACTCCAGCCTGGATATAAATATTGGCCTTCTGGTGCCACAGTCCTGCTATATTAGCAGTGAAGGATCCTCATCATCTATAATCAGGTAATTAATATCATGATCTATGGTCAAAAAAGCAAAGAGGTGTTTGTTCCTCGCTGCACAGCAGCACTGTTTCTGTTGCACAACCAAATTTAAGGTTCCCATACCTCCACTTACTGCCCCTGAGCTGGGGGCAAGAAGCACCTCGTGTGCCCTCCACGACCCCCTGCATACCACCAATATGTTGATGACTTTTATTGCACTGTTACTTTACACAGCAAGAGCAATTATTAATTTTTCTACCTGTGACTGACAGGATGGTCAGGAATAACATTTCTCTAACACTTCACTTCTACTTCAGCTGCAGAAGCAGAGCATAGAAGCCATACCATACACCCCATGGAAACACTAAACCCTGAAACCTTTTTGCTACTGAAACTTAAATTAGTAGAGTGGGAGAATTCTTGCTCTCATTTTTATACACAGCCTTTATTCTGACGCTGGCCATTAGACTATTTCCTTCTTTTTCAAGAACTATACTACTAGATTGTTTCCTTTTCTATGTACACTAACACTTCAGCATGGGGATCAGAGCACCTCCATATGCCCTCACACAATATAATCTTCCAGGCACAGCAGCAGCTCAAAGGATTAGTTAACTAGAATGCAAGACACAAAGATATTGCAAAAAAATACAAGTAATTTCTTCAGACATATGACACGGTACAATGGCAGGAATAAAGTGGAATTCCACTCCTCTGTATTCAAAATAAAGACATCATTGAAATTCAAAGCATTCAAAGACAAAAATAAATCCTTTCACCCATCTCACTGGCAGAAATTCAAAAGCATAACAAGAGGAAGGAAATGACCTCAAGCTTAACCTCTTTCCTGAAAATCTTATTAATCATTCTCCATAAAATATGTGCATTTCATTCCCATCTATACTTCAGGTTTCACACATGTACCAGCCCCACGGCACTGAGTCACCTCCCAGCTGACCTGGCTCACCTGGAAACCAGATCCTACACAACACACAGACACAATGCTTGGCTGTTTCTGTAAGGCACTACAAAAGTACAGATACTACGAGAAAGGAACAATGTTAGAAAAAAAAATTAAGCTAGACAACTACACTGAATAAAATCTGACATATGGCACTGCAATGCCCTCAGACATAAAGACTATTAGATACTTAATCATATTGCAGAAAACTCCCAACATCTTTGCAAAATAATCACCTACCATGTAGTTCACTGAGGTCCAGCTGGCTGGGGTAAACAAAGCACGAGGGGTGGTTCCACCTCCTCCTGAAGGAAGCAACACACAGCTGAGGCAAAAGCTGCACTCCCTCTCATGTCAACTCACAGTCGTCTCAGCTGCTGAGGGTTTGGAGAAAGGGATGTCCACAGGAGATGGGGACAGCCAAAACAGTAGCCACTAGGCAGGGAACAGTTTGGAAATTCAGATTTAGCCCACTAATGGCTACTGAAGTTGGGCTACAGCTAAAATCTAACATACCACACTAACTCAGTAGGCTATTATATTACAAAGAGCAGAAGATAGGAGGATAACAAAGATGCAAGCAGTATACTAACGAAAAGAGAAGCCTGTCTCTCTCCTGTAGCATCGTATCCCTTTTTGTTAAAAGCACTTCACCACATCTCACCTCTTGTTAACACTCCAATACAAACCATATTCACAACTGTAATTCCTTTTCATTACCCTCCTCTCTGTGATACCCGGTTCCCCCACCACGTTCACATCACTCCCACAGTCTTGTATCCTAAAGGTGTTTTTCTTTTGCTTTTAACAGTAGTAAGTCCAAGAAAGAAAACAAACAAAAAACCCCAACAATAACAACAAAACACCACAAAAACAAACCTCTGTGAATCACTATTCTAAAGACTGTTATTCTGGGACAGGATTGTTTAGCATATTTACCAACACAAGTCATTTTTTCCTAGTTAACTGTAAAAGGTTAATTTGGAGGTAAATACTATCAGAGTGAAATTAAACAATGGAAAGAAAAGAATAATCTGTATCAAAGCTCTTTCTGTGCCATATTAATCTGACAGTCTAAGTTTATTGTGGAATGTTTTTCATCATTTTCCTCCTCAACCACAGCCTTATATGGTGTCAGATAAGCACTTGTTTGCTGGCAGCACACGAGCTGCTGAGCTGGCTTTAGCCGCACGCAAAAGGGGGTTGCAGCTTCCAAGGATAAAGGGCATGCACTTTTATCTGTGACCACATTCCCATCACAAGTCTTTGCCAGAAAAACCTCAAAAATACAACAAAGTATTCCTGCTGTGGAAGACATGACACGGGCAAAGCTGTGCTCTTGTCAACATAGCCTATCCTGCCCCTGGGAAATTCTGTTGGTAAATAAACACTACCAACAAAAGCACAACTTTGCTAGCACAGCTGCACTTACACAGAGGGCTTTCTCTGGTCCAGCTGTCTTGATACAGATCATATGTAATCTCACAGCCAGCAGAAAAAGTGAGGGGTCATTTATTCTGTGGCCTTCATGCTGTTTTTTTTATTAACCACCAGCCATCTAGTCATGTATGCAGACACCCAATGCAGAAAGGTCCCAGAGAAATCGGGGGATTTGCTTTGTGTTTGTTTTGTTTTTTCTGGTCAAACATTTCTGAAGTGGAAACAGTGGAAATCACTTCAGGAAGGGCCAGATGGTTAGGGCAGTCATGTCAGAGCTACCGTTAGGGTCTGTAAGGCCATCCCTCTTCCCTGCCTCACAGCCCTGGAGCAATTCCTCCTCTCAGTAAGACCATTACTACAATTCAGTTTGCTGCTGCTCCCTGACAATGGTCACATTTTCATTTTCTGGGAGCAGAAATGTTCAGGCAAGGTGAAATTTGGATAAAACTGAGTGGCCTGTAATACATAGTAAATCAGCCTGGATGATGTAATGATCTCTTCTTGGTTTAATTTCAGTAAAATGTAGCCTCATTTGAGACTACCAGCTCATAAACTAACCTTAAGCAGACTTTTTTCCACATGTAGATCTTCTATAACTGACTTGCCTCTCAAAAAGAGGTTTTTCTTGTCGAACTGCCAGCCGTAACTGAGAGGGCTTTAAATAGAGTCAAGATGACTGTGTGCCATTTTTACTTTTTTTTTTTGTTTGCAAATCTAAAAATAAAACACCCTTTTGAATCATTATGAAATGTACATCTGCCCCTTAAACACCATACCCCTCACTGCAATGCACATATATGAAAAGCACAACAGACTAGAAGAGATTGCTAAAACATATGCATGTTATTTTAAACCTGTAGTTTGAAACCATTGCAAGTACCATTTCTTCTGTTTATTTTTATGAAAATTTTAAAATCAGATACCAGCAAACAAGTACTCAGCAACTGTCTACCAGAAGTTACTGATTAGGCTTGAGTACTCACCTTTATCTCCAGATAACGTTTTGCAAATATGCCTCACATTGGCTACCCATGAAGCAGATAAAATTTATTAAGAACATATTGCTGTTACGGGTCTGTAGGTTTGCACAGAACATTGTCCAGTTTCCTGCTTTCCTTTTTGTCCATCCTTCTGCTCCCTTTCCCTTTTTCCTCCAGCTGCTCATATAGCAAAAGAAACTGCCCTACTTTTACAGGATTTACAGGAGTAATGGCTTGTCATTAACTGAAACCCAGTCAGTGGTAAGACGGGTACCCAAGCAGCAGTTAAGGCAAATATCAAGCCTGTTACTACTTCATAATAAACTAAAAAACTTCTTGCCCTAATTTACAGGAGCCATTCCAGCCCTAATTATCAGCAGGCATTCTATTTCCCTTGCCCCACAACTTAATAATGGTATGTTTATAAATTTACTTTATAAAGTATTATAAAGTACTTTTACTTTATAAGAGTACTTTACAGATTCACATAAATTTTGAAAACACTTTTTGACAAGTGCTTATTTCCCTTTTTCACCCTCTGGACTTAAAAGTGAGGTGACAATATATTGTAAGAAACTATAATTTATTAACATAGTTTTTAAGTTAATAAATTTATCAATTCAAAAACTCATCTAATAGATAATCCTGAAAATGGTTGAAAAAGCAGAACTGCTTACTGATCACAAATTCCTAAATGTCTGCAATTATCTTCTACAAAAACTGACCTGAATTCACTGGTGCATTTGATGAGCCTCCTTCCCCATTCATACTCTAACAGACATTACTGGCAGAAATATTTAGATTTTACAGATGCTAGAAAATATTCATACAGCACAAAGGATGAGCTCAGTCACTTCAGATCAGTCACCTACTATATGTCCAGTACCTTGGCCAACAAGACCATCGAGGCACTGCGGAGATACAAACACCAACCGTAAGCAGCTAGACCTGGAACTCCATCATCTTCAGCCAGCAAAATAAAGGAAGACATCAGCACCAGAGCAGTGTCATTCAGCAAGAGCTCATAATTCTAACGCTCCAGTTATGTCACGGCTTTCCATGGAAGAGCCACAGGCCCAAACAGATTCATTAGGTATATATATGAATTCTGAATAAATTGTAGAAAAACCTTTAGTTGTATATTGGCAAAAGGCCGAGTTCAGTAAATACATTTCTTTCCTAGAACTGAAGGAGGAAATATGCAACTGAGAAGAAAGCAAAAGGGATTAAAGGTATTGCTTCCTAAATCCCAGTCAGGGCGTCAAGTATCCTAATGAGCTGAAATCTCATTCGTGGGAAGCTCTCAGATGCGTAGTGAGCAGGAGGCACTCCCTTGCCAGATGGCACACGCTGCTGATGGCCATGAAGGAGAATGAGTGTAACCACGAAAACCAATTGTTTTAACAGCCCACATATTCATTCCCTCCAGCAGTTCTAACAAGTAGCTTTCTGTGCCAGTGAAAGTTTCAAACTGAGTCACTGAAGGTTTTCCATAACATTTTTATTTTAAAATAAGATTAATCCATCATTATCAAAGGTGCTAAACTCAGAGCACAAAACATTTCAAATCACAGCCAACACCACTGAAAAACTGACCCAGCCTTTGCACACAGTGATCCATCAGCTGCATTTATGGACAACTAGTTGGGTGTTCTTATTTTGCTTTTGATAGCAAGTCCCACCTTCACATTTCCCAAAGCTCTATTTTCTTTCCTGGAATGAACCAGCAAGGACCAAAGTCTGTGCCAAACACTGCCCAAGAGTCCTGTGGAGGTTCATTACCACTCAATCACTTCTGCATTTTCAGCCCTTGTTTTACTTGGTGTTTAGATTTATTTCTTATAAAATGCTTTGCATGTGTGAAAGCGCTGTTTATTGCTAGGGATGAAGGGCTAAAACAAGACAGCCTAGATGAAGCACACACAGAGAACAGATCAGATACGCAGAAAGAGTTTTCCTATATACAACAGGCAACATCCAGGGATCCAGGAGGTTACCTTGGGGTTTGCCTTCTCAAATGTTTGATGGTTTGAACTCTGGACCTATTGTGATGGCACAAATATCTCTGAATTTCCAGCAATGTGGCATCCTTCAGCACTGGGTGGGGACAACTGATTCGTCACTGAAAGAAAAGGAAAGACTGCCCCTGGAATCTTCAGCTTCACTTTGGTTTGCACTTCACTATTGCTTGCAGTTTCTGACATTGTCTGATCAATATTCTTCTTAAGCTGTTCCAGCCTTTTGACAGTCACAATATCAGCTAGCATTTCACTCTCACTGTTCAAGTCCATTCCCATGTCAAATATAGAAGCATTTCTAAAAATTGTTCTTTTTTTAGAGAAAAAAAAAAAAGGCAAAAATATTTCCTTGCCAGTTCCAAGCAATTACTCACTGCCTTTTTGAAATCCTTCTGAAAGTTGTCAAAAAATACGTCTCTGCAGCACACATCTCTTAAGGATCTTGTGGGATTTTATATTCCCTTAGCAGCTGCTGTTTTTTAAGTTTATCTTCAATATTATGAGTGTTTAGGCAGGAATGCAAACTAGTCTATTGTCATTTGACATTAATAGGTTTCTTACGGAATTTATTAGAAAGTCAGGGAGCTTCCTGGTTTGGGATATAGAAAAATATTTATATTTAAACAAGATGCTTTTGTCATACCTCAGTTTCTCAATAATCTAACCCAAATGTAAAAACCCACTAACAAAAAGAGGAAAGTGCCCAAGAATACAGGTGCCAACCCAAGGTAGCAACAGCATTAATGCTTCCTTCTCGTGCCTTTATTACAGAGTGAAACCATTAACTGTTATATTGTGAATACCTCTGCATAAGCATTTTCTCCTTTCCCTTCCACAAACCACATAACCTCTAGCTGGAAGAATAAGTAACATCCTCCTATTTTATTTATATATGTATATGTTTGCTAAGGCATCCAAATGGCTGATAAATAATGCTGCAGAAAAGCTACAAAGAATAAGAGGTCGGCATAAAGAGCACAAACAACCGTGTATGTAAGCACTGTGCTAAGGGAGACTTCTAAAGGAATATGCTGAATAATGAGCCTTCACTACCTTTGTCACCATTAGCAACTCATTTTCCTCGCCAGCTACACTTTCCACCTCCCTTTCAGTGCCTCATGATGGCAAGATCTAATGGCAGATCGCTGTCTTCTGGAGTTTCCGTTGCTGAAAAGCTCTTCCAGGCTTTTTACAGCCTCTTCACCTAAAATGGGTTTATTCGAAAACTCTGTTCTGAACTGGCATAAAAATAGACCTGAGCATTACTATATTTTCAAAATTATTAATGAGGCCACTGCTATAACTTGACTTCAAACGTGCAGAGATGGCTGAATGCTGGTGAGAAATATTTCCTGCTCCTAACTCTAACCAGATGCCTCCTTTCATCCTCCTGCTTTTAATGTAGGGAATCAGGATTCGCTTGAGATTTGGCTCGCTTGGCTATTGATAATTTGCAGAATTAATATATTATATAGGATAACCTGAGTTCATTATGAAGCCCAGCAAAGCTATACAAAGCAAACATCTTCTCTAAGCACATTTACTACTAAAGATGCACTTGAAAAAAAATATTTGAAATGTTTCCCAAGACATATATTATTCCAGTGAGCATAGCCAGCACTATTCATTGTGATAGTGTATATCAAGAAACAGTCAAGCAATATACAAAAATAACAAAAAACAAACCTATGGCTTTAAAAGTATATAAAAATGCAAACAAAAAATCCTGTTGGGATTGGTATATCACACCTGACTAGCCACAGGTTTGTACAGTGAGCTCTAACCCTGAAAACTTTGTTAATACAATTTGTGAATGAAGTCCCTGGAGCGTAATTTCCAGCCAAGCTGTGGTTTCTGCATTTTTCCATAATTTTATATCCTATGTCACTGATTACTTGCAAACACAGACTATCCTATCTGGGGGTCTGGCACTAGCATGCTGACATTGCAGAATTTAACAGCACAATTAAGGAAATATTGTAGACACCAGAAGAAGGGGTTTTTTTGATAAGCATATGACTGAAGACTGACCCAGTTCACTTTACAGAAGCACATCATGTTTTCCCCAGTCCTTTCTACCAAGCAATGTAGTGTGCTTATACATTGTATTAATCTTCAAGCAAACACAGGCTAACCCAGAAATAGATCAGGATCACATATTCTTTCAAAGACAGTATTTTTGCAAGGTATACAGACAGAGGAAATATAATTTGCTCAGTTCTGCCTCAGTACCTGCCTTTTTATATTGTTCCTGACCTGATTCAGGTTCTCTTGGACTGCAGCCTGGGACTTGTTTACTGAGAGAAGTTCAGAAGTTTTTAATTTGTTCTTTACCATGACCACCAAATCCATTTTGTGACCATTTTGTCACAATGTGCTGGCAGTGTGTCAGGGTGGCTGTAGCCACCAATATTTGCAGATTTTCTCCATCTCAGGATACCATCCCCTATGGCTCATGCAGGAGCTGCAGGCAGGTATGTACATCGACCTGCAAAAGGTCAAGCATTGTTTCTCTTTTTCCTTTCTTGCATTCCTGTCAAATCAATCAATAATTTCTGCAGATCCTTCAACAGGGACACTTCTACTGATACAATGCTTTTCTTTGTTTTTTAATTAACAATGATTGTGCCCTTTTGCTTGCCCTTGTTAAGAGGAATGCAGCACCCATTCCCCACCTGTGAGGTTGCAGAAGTCCAGCCTTGAGACCTACTCAAGGACTTGGAATTATTAAATAAAAAATTAACTACAAAACAAAGTAGATGGACTTGATATGAGAAAAGCCCAGAGGACTGGAAATATTTTTAAAGAGTTGGAGAGAAACTATAACAGATATACCACATAAACATATCACAAAAAATGGATGGAAAAAAAAAGCCATTGCTATCCTAAATCCTGAACACAGTGAAGAGGGACTGCTTTACAAATGCTTATAATCATAGTTGTTTCTTGGAGTCATTACCTTGCTCTTTCCACCACCCTTTCACATTTCAGTCTCTTCTCTTAGTTCTTTCATAACTGAGAAATACCCATATTCCTCCCTCAGAAAACACTTCAGCTGCACTAAGTGCCAGGGCAGAACCACTGTGGCACCTGCAGCTACAGCTCCTCATTCACACTGCCACTTCACTGCCAAATGTCCTATTAAAAAGCTTATAGATCACAGTATCAAACTACCATGGCCAACACTTACACTCCAACAAGAGAAATGTAGCAAGTTAATTGTTCATGACTGCAAATCATGGGCAGACCCTGCTGACAAGCAGAAAACCAGAGTCCTGTACCATCTTCTGACTCCCTCCATCGCAGCTGGATTTTTTTGTGCCTGCACTTATCCAACTCTCTCTGTTTTGCAACAGTTTACAAACCAACAGGGTCACCTCCCTTGCAGATGCTCCGTGCTTTCTTCTCTCCATTGTGGTGCGCATATATTCAGATTTCTCCGGAGCACCTAAAAAGCTGACAGTGCACATCATCTGTTTGGAGATGTGGTATTTATTGCTTGCATCGGGGACTTGCTGTGTCATACACTAAAGCAGGGCAAGCTGGCTCATTACTTGCTGCCTCAAAGTTCAAAGTTCAGCTCCAGATCCAGATGTCAAACTTTTTAAACATTAAGGATCATCTGGTTTTACTTTTAGTTTGGCTTATCAGAGAGAAAATCCCAAATGATGGTGTTTGGTGCTGGCTTTCTCATTTCTGTCCCTGAGTTGCTGAGTAATCCTCGGGAAGCAAAGAAAATCCTGAAGCCTTGCCTACCTAACGTATAAGACAGACATGTTACTAAAATGGTGTCCTCTTACTTATTTTTAAACTAACTCTGTAGGACTGCAGTCAGTTGCCAGTGCAGTGACTCAGCAAAGCCCTGTGCAGGGAAACCCTCCTGGGACTCCTCTCCAGGTCGTGGGCCTTTCCTCACGGAACAAACACACCTGCTTTGGGCACCAGCAGCAAGGGCTTCTGAAATCAGAATGCAAATTGTTTGTGAGTAATTAAATAAGGAGCAAAGCACCTTGCCTATGCAGCCTTCAGATTTCATGATGTTATTTTATGAAAGCTTGGCAGTACTCAACACAGCATCTTTATATTACTCCTTTTAATTTACTCCCAAGTCCAGCAGCATCCTTAGTTTTGCATTAGAGAGTCTGCCTGACCCTTCCCACTCTGCACCTCTCATGCTAATATCTGCAAGTCTAAAAGCACAGCCTGCATTCCTAACAGCAAAACTGAGGTTCTCCTTTGGCCTATTTGTGTCCCAAATCCTTTTGGAACATGGAATATATATAAAGATTTTCAGATACTATCTATTAATCAGCATCCACAGAATTATCAAGGCTGTCTGTGACTTTGAACACAGTATCCTCTATTCAGTAAGCAATTTATTTCAGGAGGTTGACTCATTTCCTTAAAGCTTTTTCAGCTATCTGTTGTGACTGAAAAAAATTCAGAAAATTTAGAAGTACTCAAGGAAATGAGCCAACACATCCTGGAAGAAATTCATCCAATATACACACACAATAAGATAAGTCAGTCTTAGATTTCTAAAGAAATGAGCAGGAAGGAGTTCTAAAAGAACCTGAAATATTTTCTGTGAAGCACAATGTTTGTTTCCCATCATCATAACTATCCTTACACCCACTTGAAAAGCAACATACTATGCCTGATCAGGAAGTGTTTTTTCCTCAGTTTTTTTTTCTCCCTGCAAAGGAAAGAAACCTCCCCTGAAATAGTTTAGTGAATCTCCCCCGTATCTAAAGTAAAACCATTGCTGCCAGTATGCCTCATGGGAACTTTAAGATCCCTGGTGCTTACCCCCGGAGGTGCAGAGTCCGTGGTCTCTACACACCCAAGACAAAGCCTTGTCAGTAAGATGTGTAATGCACCACTGAACTAACTCATCACAGTCTCATCACCTTCACGGGTTTCCAGCAATGTTTCAGGACACTTGTAAACATTCCTGAGCATCAGGTAAACTCCCTCAAAGCAGCTGGGAGAGTTTATGCTCTAGCTAAACTGAAGACAGTTTTCCATTGGAAATTGAAATGGAATTTTATGACAAAGTCTTGATTAACTACATTTACCAGCGTGGCAGTGCCAAGCGAAAAGATGTTATCTAAAAAATAGCCCCTTCCTAAATTGTTCTTCATTACCTGTCATGCAGTAGACGGAGAAGAGGGAAAAAGGAGGTTGGAAGATCATCCAGGACTTCTGCAATCTAGCAGGAGACAATTTAGAATTTCCAGGTTAAACTAACTACAGAGTAATGTACTGATGGCATAAACAGAGTTTTCTCATAATAACCAGAGAAACTGCCAGCTTCTCTTGAGCACCATCCTATCACGTTCAGAGTAATAGGAATGATTTTTTTTCCCAATTCATTGCCAGATCATTTTCCTCATATATATGCTTTATTAATTTTTGTAATTAGATGGATGACTTCTTCAGGGTTAAGATTTACATCTTGAACTAAAAGGATACCAATATAGTTATTTCTAATCTCAAATCTTTAATCTGATGTCATGCAGATGAGAGAAATGAAGCCAAACACTGCTTAATGACAAGTACAAAATAGCTCTGAAGATTAAACTGGGCACGACCAAAGCCAAAAGAAGAACAAAGTTCATGTTGTAATTCTTTAGAAGCAGTATTACTTTTACCAGTGCCAAAACCCAAAGCAAATTATATTAAAATCATCACTAGAAGTCAAAAAAAGGAGAAAACCATTTTGTTTATTTAACTTTTGAGCATGAAATCTCAGAAGTAAAAAGCTTTCTCTCTCTCATGGTGTTAAGAGGCAACAGCAAAAAAAGGACACAAAACTACATAGACTAAGGAAGGTAAAGAGGTTTTATTAATTTGTGTAAATGTCTTGAAAGCACCTACAGATAACAACATTTCCATTATTTCTTTTACATTCCTAGCAGAATACTTTTAAAGAGCATTAATTCCCTGGGACTCTGCAGGCAAAGAACAGAACCTAGAATTGAATGCAACTAGAAACAAAGGCTCAGCAACTCAGCCACTCCAGCAGCAACACAAGCAAACCCAACCCACAAAAAAGTAATGGCAAAAAGTAGGTGCAATCAGGCTTGCACTCCTATTACAGCAGCTTACAAACCATATTCCATCACACCCTCTCTGCTGGGGTCACTGCTGCATGGTGCATCTGAGCAGGTCCAGTGGCAAATGACAGTCTCCTCACTCCTGCAGGTCCCCCTGCTGCAGTCCCTCAGCCCAGCTGAGATGCTGAATTGGCACAGAGTAAATGCCCTGCCGTGTTGGTGCTGCTCAGCCAAAGGGCAGCAAAGAGCAGCACCCAGGACAGTAATTTACGTGAATCCAAAATGTAGTCCTTTCTGTTTAACTGCCTGAGCAGGGGAGAAGGAGCGCCCTCAGTTTAATGTGCTGTAATTAGGACTGCTTTCCAATCCCAAAATCTTACGTGCTAATGACTCAGAACATCCAGCAGAATGGACAACAAAAGCCAAAGCTACTTGCACCATGTGGGGCAATGGCCCCCCTGTCAGCTGGGATGTCTGTGATTTCTCTTGCTGAACACACTGCACGGGTGTGTTTGGGGGGTTTTAAGGAAACAGGACAACACACTGGACTTTTCATCCCATTGCTCAAATAATTTACAAGTTACAGAACACATCAAGAAAATGTTGCCTGCCCGTTAAATACTACCCCGTCAACAACTCCTAAAAATCTTATTCATTGTTGACATTGGTAGATCATTCCATCTTTATTCAGTATCTGGAAAGCAACTGCCTGCTGTCTCTACTAAAATTCAGAGATGCATCTATGGCGAAAAATTTGTCAAACTGAATTTTCCCCCACCCTGCAGGCTCCCATCTGCTGAACTATGTCATGCATGAAACTCTGTATTCAAATTAAACTACAGTGAACATACAAATTTTTTTTGCGTTTTTTATGAGGCCATTACTGGAAATTTATCTCGGTAGCATCAGAATGTGCCTGCTATTGCACTATGCATATTTCATTTTATGAAGCCAAATCCATTTAGGCATAACTGGCTTCGTATGCAATAAACTGCTTCCACATTGGATTGCAAAGATAAAACATTAAGGTTCTGGCCTTGCAAGGCATCAAATGCATTCAGTTCTGTTCAGTTCTTAGTCCTCTTCACAGATGACACCTATTGGGTCCAAGCTTTCAGTTTTCATCTATTGAGAATCATCCTCAAGTGTGACTCCAGTTACATTTTTGACCATCAGATAAAGTTTGAATTCTCAAGAAAGGAAGCATTTCAGGGAGCATGAAAGTTCAGACATATCTGAATAGAAATCTATCTTTTCCTCTTTGCCTTACTATAGTACATGCAAAATAATTAAGTTGTATTTATGGAAATTGTAGGTTCATTTTTTGCATTACTGCACATTGGGAGATAAGGGATTAATTTATTCCCAACATTGTTAGGGCAGGAATGACAAGGGCAATGAACCTACTAATTTTTATGAACTTTCAAGGACTACTGACACATTAGTGATGGAATGAGTGACCAGTGACTTGAAACACAACGGAAGACTAAACAGTTTGACATTAACTCTGAATGACTGCTAGACAAAGGAGGCTGATCTCATGAAGAGAGTTTGCCCAGACCTTGAAACAAAGCTCACAAGCACAGGATTTGCTTGCTTGAAAACTGGCTGCCCACCAGAGTGAGAGCAATGGAGTCCTGGATGCTGCTGGGCACAGACAGGAAACGCTGCCAATGCAGACGTCTGGGAGCTTTGCTGTCCCCAAAGAGTGAGGGCCAGCTAAGCACAGTCAGTTTAACTGCACTCTCACCCCAAAATCTTCACCCCAAATCAGTTCCTCTCTCAGCCAACCTGGCAAATTGTGCAAAGGCTGGGTACCACTCAGGCCCAGCTGAACATTTCTCCGCAGCAGAGAAGAGTTTTAAGATTGTCAGCTCTGGCCATTCTCTGGATCTTTTCTGCTACTCAAACAGCATACACTGCAAGGTAGAGCTAGATGAGCTTTGCTAGGAAAAGAGCCCTATCCAGATCAATACTGGCATCTTCACCAACCTCCTTCAGAACTTGTATATCCAATATCAGCAAAATTGTATTAAATTGTATTAAACTGTATTGTATTAAATTGTATTAAACTGTATTGTATTGTATTAAATTGTATTAGATTGTATTAAATGTATCCACCAATAAAGTGTTCTATTCAGAGTCCTGATATGCTTGTGCCGAATCTTTTCATGTGCCACTGGTTTTAACTGCACCAGTCACATCCTTAACACACCCTATTTAACACTCAGCTTATAACACTTCTCCATTAATTCAGATTCTTACAGTCACTGATAAATCCGTGCAGATACAGGAGCCAAGAACTTCATAAAAAATTTACACTACGTAAAACACAGAACTAATCTGTAATCTATTTCTCACATAAAAGAAATCAATAGATGAATTATTGCAACTCCTTTTTCAATCCAGTTGTCAGTGCTTTGCAATAACTGTTTTTCTCAAATTATTTTGAAGATACTGTGTGGCATGTTAATTTGATGATAGAAAACAGCACAGGAAATGTCTTAAAAAAAGAATTAAAACCAACTTCCTTCAAAAAAGTTAGAATACCAGCTTAACACAAAGCAGTTTTATGGTAAAAGGGAATATTACGAATTCAGAAATCCACATTGTTTTCCATTATCCAGTGTTTGTATTTGCCATCTTCCCATCTGCTACAACAGTCACTTCAAAAAGGAAGGGTGGGGAGAACACCACTTGCTATCCAAAGGATTATAAATGTTGTCATGCCAAAACCTCTTGCAGTGGAAAGATACTGACAACACAGCTGAAAGAGTCCTCCCTGCAGCTATGTTTGTCTGGTTTTCAGGTCAGGGGTATCTCAAAAACTTAAAAAACACAATTGACTGAAAAGTTTGGATGTTCTGGCAAGACTTTCTCTGTACCAGTTTAAACTTCTTCCATACATTTTTTTTTAGCAGGGAAATAATTATTTTCTTCTTAAAACAAATAAAATGTAGCAAGCGTATCTTTTAAGGTATCTGCTGCAAGCAATGAAAATACATAAAGAAAACATTTTCTATCCACAGCTTCTGAATTCTGTGGTAAAGAGATGGTATTATGCTGTCCATGCACTGATTTTTGAGCAAAGTTTACCACCTCACAACAGCAGAGAAGGAAGTACTACATTTTATGTAGGGGAAAATGTAGCTTTGCATGTGGGTCACAAACTAGGGAGAATTGAAAGAGTAAGACTGGAGAGCAGTACCTGGAGGGAAAGCTTCTGAAGATCCTCAGTTTGTTTCAGATTTGTTTTTAAACCACAGAAGCCTCACCAGGTATGATTAATGATACAATTCCTGTATTAGACTGCCTTCAGTTTTCATTACCCCGCTTGAGAAGTGGCCTTTCCTTACATGTTACTAAGTCACCAGCAAGTGAAATATTTCAAGGTGGCTTTTTCCACACGCTGTGGTTGATGACAAACAGCTCAACACCAGCCCCATATGAGTCAAAGGCAGAGACTCCACCATGGAGCCAACTGGGCAAAGTTTGACTCTTCTACATGAAAACTCAAGGCCACAGTTCGCAGCCTTCAGCAGCAGCCAGAATGAGGAGTGACCACAAATTAATAGTGTTATGCCTAGCAACTAGTCAACAGATATTAACAGTACTGCTCAGATTTTGAAGTACAGAAAAGGAGAGGAAAGAACAGAACAGGAAGGAGAGGAGGAAAGTCAAGTGAAAAATCAGACTTTTCTGGAAGATAATAGAGATATTACTTTGTGTGGTTTTTATAATGGAAACCAGATAAATCTTATGGGAATAAAGTATCTTAACATTTTATAATCTCTCTGTCTAACGTGAGCCACTATTTTAAGTGTATTAAAGGCAGTTTGTGGAAAAGCTTTTTTCTTTTTAATCTTGTCTGACCTGAAAAGGAGAGGCTCCAAACTCCATTACCCTGGGAGGCTTAGTATAAATCTAGATCCTATCTAAACTGCCCTATATAACTCCACATCAGAGTGGTTTTTTTTTTCTTTTGATTTTTGTTTTGTTTTTGTAATGCTATTTTGGATCCATGATGTAGGTATAACAAAAAGCCAAGCAGCTTGTGCAGAGCAGCTGATGGAAACAAATACAGTGACCTTTGATAGCCAGCATTTTAAATGTGCTAAGGATCTCTAGAATGAGGGCATGCACCTCATAAATAGGACTCCATAAATTAGAACAAAAATAGGCCAACCTGGGCAATTTGGCCATGGGAGATAATCTATTTAAAACAGAAGTAGGGTTTGTTTCTCTCTTCTGACTTTTTATTCTTTATTTTGTACTTCCTGTTTTCTTTAAATATGAGACTTCATGACAACCCATAAAACTCATCAAGATTCCACTTCCCTCAGCAACCCACAAGCAGTGCAGAGTCCACCTGCTCATCTTCTTGAGCAGTTCTCACTTTCCAAGGAAGTCCTGGAACCCTGTTGCTATAATAACACACTAGCAAGAAAACTGGAATGTCTCATAGTCCCTCCAAACTGAACATCAGTTTCTCTTCTTTGATTCTACCTGGGTCCAATATTCTGCACAGCCTTACTCACTGTAAGACTCCAGAGCTTGACCACTCTTGCCACAGCAAGATGTAGATTCCTCTTCAACAGGGCAAAAAAACCCCTCAACCTCCTATAAATTCAGTATTGCTCATAACAATAGTTTTTAAAACATTCATATACACAGCAAAAGCCAGGTCTATATTGAACAACAAAACCTCATGGGTCTAACAGGATGTTTGTTAAATTCTGCAGTCTTCTACAGCTTCAAAAGATGAAGATTTTTCAGTCTAAATACTAGTTAAAAAAAAAAAATTGAGAAAATGGACTTCTTCATTCCTTTTCATCAGGACAGAAAGACTGAAAACTTACCTTTACTTCCCAAAGTAAGCACAGGTACAAAACCTCTATTAAAGAGCATCCTCTTCAAATTTCTTCACACCCTGTTACTTTCAAGTGACAATGCTCATAAATGGTCATGCAAGAAGAAATGAAAAGTCCACTCTAGGCAAAGTTTAAAGCTGAATTTCATATGATAAACTTGTATTTCAGATTTGACAATTTCACATTTCATGCAACGCTGCCTGATTTACCTAAAGAGGGAAAATAACATTTCTGCCCTGCATGTGGTCTCCGTGGGACACCTCTCTGTGTTTTTATAGATGTGTTATCTGCATTCTCCACACATCTCGCCTCTGGAGGTGGAAAGCTGCTTTAACAAAACTTGATGGACAAGACTGTTCCAGAAGTGCTACTGACACTTTTAAAAGTTCAGCCAGTACAAAACCAGAAATAGCCAGGAAAAAGGATGTTTGCCTTGACAGAATACACTCTGTCCCTCACATACACTTTTCTTCTGATAATCCTTAGGAATACTCGGGAAAGGAAAAAGAGTGTCTGTACAAAGCAGTCCCTCAGCAAGAAAACAGACCATGTTTTAATTGTACACATTGATGAAACAGAGAAAGATACATGGTAAAAATGAGCAAACTCACACATATATTTTAAAAAAATTCCTTAAAACACAAAATTCTAGAAAAACTGAGCATGAATCTAGCAATGTAGAGCTATGTAAAATTTTTCCGTTAGGTTCAACTTCTCGCATTTAAAAATGAAAGACTGAAAGCTACTGCAGAGCAGTATCCTGTGATTTAATGTCTCATAAAATACACAGCCTTTGCTACAGAGTATTTGTTCATTTATGACTTCCTTCCTTTTTTTAAAAAAAATAACCAGAAGTCCAGAAAAAAACCCACATGGACTTCAAAAATAAAGTCTCAGTTCTTCAGACTAGGATGATTCTGTGTTTCCCCTCTTATGCTTTTTTATTTTAACAAGGTAACATCTATTTTCATAACCATTTAGCAGGCCAAACATTTCACTAAAGTTGTACTGCACTGGAAAAGGTCCATCTACTATTGCTTAGTGTAAGCAAATCAATCACCTGCAAACCCCCAATAATAAAAGCAGTGACTGATTACTGGCAAGTCTTGCAACCAACTGCACCACCAATGCCTGGGTGAATGTGTACAGTGACTTCTGGTCAGTCTCTTACAAACAAAGGTATTAAAAACCTTGGTGGGATTCCTAGTGGGTCACTGCAGTTTTGACCAAGAAATAAAACCACACTCAGAAGCACAGAGTGCTAACTGAGTAAATTAATTAATGAAGGGGCAAAACAGTTTCCAGTGTGCCATTTTCAATTCCTTTTATAATGGATGTATTCTACGTAACTTGACATGAAAATGTACCTGGATTGTTTCAGTTGTTTGTCAGATCTCCCTGTACTAACACCTGAGGTCTGAATGATGCTCATTTTAGGACGTTCATCTTCTCTTCACAGAATTAACAACCATATTTCACCCCCCTCTAAACCCTGTTCCAGCTTTCATGACAGTTAATTGTACAACCAACCTAAAGAGAAAAAGCCACAGGACTATGCTTTGGGTTATGCAATGTCAGGTTTTTTAATAAGAGCAAAATATTTGCCTTTTTCTGATCCTAACTCCTTGAAAAATGGTGCTTTAGTAGAAGGCATGGGGGAATATCGTAGGTACAGCAGCACACTGGCACAGCCCCAGTGCTGCCTTGTGTTGGTGAGCACACACAGTTTCCACTGCCCTCAGGAGGCTGTGCCAGGGAGAGACTTGCTAAGTGAAATGATTCTCGTTTTAAACAAAGACCAGGAAGGATAACCTCAAGCAACTACATTAAATGTTAATAACATGTTTGAGAATGGAAGTCTTTATTCTTAAAAATATTCACTCACTAACATCCCTCTCCTGAGAAAATAAGAAGTGCCCTCAACTTGCAAAGGAAAAAGTGGAAACTGAGAGCATCTCCCAGCAATTATTACAAAGGACTAAAAATCCTGGGCAACTTGACTTCCCCTAAGTGTGTCTGTAAAAGTTATGGAAATTAAAAGTTTTTTAGATCACACCCTTATAATTCTATTTTTAATTTTTTTTTGTTTTTAAATATTTGAAAGAGTTTATAAAAAAACTTGAGAGATTCAGGCATGCCTGTCAGGTTGAATATGCCCTTACCTCTCTGTTGTTAAAAAATGTGCACTTACATCATTCAGAACGATGAAACCACACGTCTTGAAAGGCTGTTTTAAATCGGTGACAAAACTTTCACCCCTATTCATGGATTTTAAGTGGCAGTAGAGACAAAAGCTTCTGGACCTTCCACCATTTACCAAGGAAACATTCACATACTCTGGTATTACACAGTAGCATAATGGGGGGTTTAGGCCCAAGAAGGCAGAAATTCAGCTGTTCTTCATAGGATTCTTACTCTGTGGTAACTTAACATTGTTTTATAGTTTAGGGGCTCAACAGACAAAGTGGAAATAATTTTAATCATGAAAGTAAGATAAAATCACTTGCAGTCTACAATCAGACCCAGTGAGAATATTTCTGATCTGTTGCCCTTTAGCATGTTGAATACCAATCCTGAAGTGCTGTGACCCACAAAAACACAACACGAACGGGTCAAACCTTTATGCAGATCAAGCTCTCAAGGTATTGAAATTAGAATGTTTAGGCTCCATTTACCAGTCTGTGCATGTTACAGCACAGATCACACTTCAGTTGCTAATGCTGTTGGGAAGATCCATTTCTGTCTATTATGGAGACACTTCATTTAGGTGGCTTAAATGTTAGTGTATATCCACAGCTTATTCCAGGAGAGACTGCAGCTCATGGAGCAACTGCAATACAGCTTTTATAACTAGGTAAGCACTGGAACAACACAAGTCAATACAGTTTGTGGAGCTGCAGTAATGTTGAAAAAAATACCTCACAAAAGTAAAAAAAAAAGAGAGAACTAGAAACAGCAGCTCCATAGCATGTAACATTAAGGAATGCAGAGAGGAAACATCCTGGAAAGAGGTGGCACAGCTAGTATCTCTCCAAAATCCTACTGAGGCCAACTTCATTGCACTCCACTTAGTCCCAGCACAGACAAAATTCCAGTGGTCAGAACTGTTTCCATCAGTTTCTGATATAGCTGCTTCTGGCAGCCTCAATCGACAGTTCTTTCTACATGAGTAATTAGGCTCAGAGAAGCAGCACAATTTTGAAACAAATCAACACATCAGTGCCACTTCCTGAGCACTGGTTAAATTCAGAGGGTAATTTGAATGCACATGAACTGATTCCTTGAGAAGCTGCCACTCCAGCTACCTGGGTGCCACCTGTGCTCCCGTTCCCAGTGGGGACAAAGACATCCAAACCACAAAAGCAGCAGAGATATTTGCATATAGGGGACCTGATTAAACATAACACAGTGGAAAATCCCAATACAAGTATGTTACTGATGCCAGGCTCTCAGCACCAACTGTTTTGACCTACTGATCCACGCCTTTTGAGTTGTATTATTTGCTAATACACACACAGCCCACAGACCCTTGCATGCCAGCCTAGAGCACTTTCCAGCTCCCTTCTTTGAAATACCCTGAACAGCACAAAAAAAAGCACCTGAAATAGTGTCTTTAGAGGATTTCGTTCTGCAAGAATTCCTCATAAACTAAAGTTCTCACTTCTTCAGAATTGACTTCAAATTTTCTAGTCTGTACACCAGCCACCAGCAAAAGTGAAAACAGTGAACTGTTCTCTATGCACATTTATTGTTTACGAATAATGTATTTCATCTTCTAGTGAGTCACTGTGAAACCAGATCTGCACTAATTAGAATCATGTTTTTGCACAGTTCACTGCCCAAGAAAAGCAGTAATCTAAAGCAGTCTTACCTCAGCTTTAGATTAATGATGTAGTATGCCAGAACACAAATCAGAAAAGAAAATATGAACTGGCAAAAGAGCAAGAAACACGCAGAAATATTACAACGTGGTTCTGACTTACCTATGTGATAAAGTCCTATCCAGTCAGTTGGGTCTACTTCTTCCTTAATATCCCAGAAAATGATGAGGTTCTGAGATTGTCCCAGGGTGTACTCGTACATGCTGGCTGTCAAACTCGACCTGCTATCCGAGGTCACTAAGTCAGTGTCACTGTTGGCACGCTGCAGGTTCATGTTCTCGGCCATGGAGCCCTGGGAGGCCAAACTCTGCAGGTTCTCGGGGCTCAGGGTGTAGCGGAGCTGCGGGTTGCGCCGGCGCACGAAGAGCAGGTGCTCTCGGGCTGAACTGGCCATCTCTGCTCCACTTCTGGCAACTCACGTAAAAAAGTTGTTGTTCAGAGATCTATCATGAGGAAACAAAAAAGAAAGTTTGAGTGAGACAGGAGGTTACTCAGTCAAATATTAAATGGAGCAGCCTTAGTGCAGAAATGTTCCCACAGAAGCCTAAAGTGGACTGAGTACAAACTTTTTCTCATTACCACTGCAAACACCTCAGGGTCTGTACATTTTAAAAAAAAAGTATGATTCACTTGCAACAAAATTCAGAGTTAGCCACACATCACGCAAGAACATTTGTAGGCCAGGAAATAGCAGAAAACAAATCATCCAAAACAATCTTTGAAGCAAGGGCAGCCACAGCAACAAAGCTAATTTAAGTCTGGCCTTAAGAGTGAAGTAGCCTTAAGAGTGAAGACATAATGAACTTCTGCTATCAAAATCCCAGCAGTACATGATGTATATGGTAATTCCAACAATATGTACTGTTTGTTCAGCATGAGGTAAGCTATGAAGATACTAAAAAGGTTGGACATACTTCAGTAGAAATACAGTATCCTAGATTTATGCTACTATAAAATCATTTTGTAAGGATTTTATTTTATAAGGTACAAAGTATAGCTTCTGAGATCCTCTACACCATAAAAAACACATCAAACCATTGACTGGGGTACTTTAGACTACAGGTATATATCCAATTAGCCCGTGTCAGTCTGTACATATAGTCAAATGTTGTTGTTCTTTTCCATACATCAGAAAACAGAGGGCTTATAAATTCAATGATTTTTCTCTGGCCCTGAAGAGACACCTCCCTAAAGTGTCTTCACTGAAACAGTCATGCCATTATCATCACACCGTACACTCAGTAGCAGAACTTGCCTCTCATTTTCCATAGCTACTAAAAGTACTGTCATTTGAAAATAAGCTCTCATATTACTCACAACTTGAGATAAATCATCAGAAAGGAAAGACAATAATAGCAAAATACTAAAACAGAGGGAACAGCTTATAGGAGGGCAGAATCCATGATGGGGATTCTCTTGCCATGGAAGGAATACCAAGATTTCCTTATCTAAATCACAGGACTCGGACCAAAGCTGTTTGCCTTTTACAGAAGTTACAGTTTGTATTAATTCACTGTTCCTTTATTTTACAGAGGAAATAAAACAGTCCTCCTCTGGCAGAACCATTTGCTTTCAGAAGGAACTGAATTTTCTGGGAATCAAACATGAGTCAAACATGTGAAAATGATCTTCTGTACTATATTCACCTGGCATGGGAACCATGTGTTTCCTCCAAAGCCAAACCAACCAATGCAGTCCTCCTGCCCTGCAGTAACTTCAGAGCTCACTGGGAAGAAACTGTGTCCTGGCCTCCCTACACTCTTCAGACAACCTGAAAACAGTTTTTCAACATTTCTGACCAGTTTGTAGCTAAACCAGTGACTTCAACTATTCCACTATAGTATCTTCCACTATAGTATCTTCTGTGAGGGATCGATAATACAGGAAAGATTTCTTTATGTTATATATATATATGTAACCACACAGAAGAAAAGTGTACCTGTGTATTATTGCAGTGTTTTCTTCTTGGTGTTACCGCCCTCAGCTGTCACACACAGATATATTTGTTCTCTTAGAACAGCCCCAGCATTGTCAGACAGTGCTGTGTGTCACCTGCCACAGTGTTCCCGGTTTCAAGCAAGGAAGCCCATAATGCACAATGAAGTAGAGCCAAGGAGAAGTAAATGGATTGGTTGGACACTTCCACAGTACCATAATTTTAATTAGACCTACAGTACACTACTGCTATTAATCAAATGTCTGACAATGGGTTTATTAGACAGAAACTCTTGCCTCAGAGGTCAAAAGACATTTAAATAATAAAAATAAAAAACAAGTAGAATGCTTGCAGATCCCAAGATTGTGATTAAGAAAAAAAAAAAAAAGGAGGGAGTGTTTGGTTGGGGTTTTTTTTTAAGAAAAGGGAATTTATATTTTGAGGGTTTTCTTTTCCTATTTATTCCTCCTTCCCCACATGATGCATCTTCAAAAACTGCCTCTTCACTTCCATTTCCTATCACTCATCTGCAATTTTCTTTTCAATAATATTTCAGTATATGGACTCTGAATGTAGCAGAAATTCTTCTGCTATTTTTCAGCTTTTCTCAAATGGGAGATGTTTTGAAATACTAAGAACTAACAAAGGGGGGAAATAAAGTTCAACTCATCCAGCTGTATGCAGTTCATCACACAGTGTACATGGTTCAGCATCAAATAACTCAGAAGAGGAAGGAAACAAAAATTCAGTTCAATAATTTAGATACACAGAAATGGCATGGAGATGACCATATTTACTTCACCAAGTACACAGCCCAGTCTTTCCCAATGTGAGCAACATTTTGGCTGCCTACACAAAGCCTGTTATTTCCAGTGCAGGATGTCAGCAGGGCTCACTAACTGCTCCCTGCCATGTTGCTGTGCACTCTGACACCAGTGTTGGTGATGAGGAGGACACTTTGGTATAAAAACCCTTCTTAAATGAGAGTCAGGGAAGTTAGAATCTTGTTTCTCTATGAGAAGTATTATTCACTAGATGTGAAACACCTGGATTTCTTTGGGACTAGAAGGGCAAATAAGAAATAGCCACCATTTGCCCTAGAAGCTGGTGAAACACACAGAGATCTCTGTGATCCCCCCCATCTTTTTTGTCCTCCTCCTTTTTTTTTTTTTACTTTGTGGTCTGAGTAACAACAGACACTACATTTAAGTGTTAAAAGGCACAGTGACAGACTTGTACCATGGACTCAGGAGGTCCCCATTTGCACCTGAGCCTGCCCACCACAGCAGGCAGCATGTGCACCTGCCTGGGTTCCTCCACCCTCCTTGCCAGGAGATCGGGCAGAATTAATTAACAAAATGACAGCATGTTATTAAGTTTATTTTATTCTGTCCCACACCACAGATTTATGTAATTTTGAACTACTGTTTGCAGTGGCTTTGTGGCAATAAAATCATGGCAAAATAAATGTCATACAGGAGGACTACAAGTTAAAGACAAAATTTTAACAGGAGGGATAAAGAATTTCCTTCAGCTGCAGAGCCGTATGCTGTACCCAGGGCAGCACTGGCATTTGTTGGAACATATTGAAAATTTATATGTGGCAGATGGACAAACTCATCCATGGTTAGGGACACATGAGAACTAACTTGTACTAGCCAGGACTATACCACAGCTCGAGAGATGAAACACATTAACTCCTCTGCAACAGCTCATTTTCTTAAGTCCTAATGGTTATCACTGTTGAATCAAGGACATCACTACAGTTTCTGAAAGTAAAGTAAACCACAAATCTGAGTATTTTGTCTGATCATACTCATAATTCCAAGTGCCTTAAAGTCACGATTTAAACAATGAACTCAACAAACCACGTAACTTAGAGCAACTGAAATCAGTTTTCAACCAATTGAAGGTAAACTCACACATAAATGAGCTCCTATTATGGAAAAAAAAAAAAACACTTCCAAAAATTCAGGACTCATAAGCTTTTACTGAATTTTCTAAATTCAGCAAATAGGTTGTAAAGGGGCTCCAATGCCAAATAGTACTCTGCTATGTAGTATCTCACAGTATACTGGGAGATTAATTAAGGATATTTGTAAAAAGAGATGTATGAAACTTGTATTTTTACAGGGGAAAAGGTGACCGCCATAAAACCCAAGCCATAAAGAGTGATGAAAGGGGGAATAGAGCCACTACTTGAATTATTTGCAGTCTTGAAATAAGATGAAAACCTTACACAATGCCATCCTGCCTACAAAAGACATTACATTATCTGACATTGCATTAACAGTTCCCAATGTCTGTCACTAACAACATAACTAACAGAACACTAACACACACATCCTACCAGAGACTGAAAATAAGAATTATCCTCCCACCTTCAATTCCTGCTAAGCACCACTGAAACAGCATTTGCATCCAGACTACATTGTAAGGCCAATACTCACAATGAGCTCCGTGCATCTGCCCTGCCATGAAGGTTTGGCTCACCAGGCTGAAGGTGATCAGGGCAGAGATTTCACTAAGGATCAGACCAAACTGGCAAGGCATATTGTTTTGTGATGGCAAGCTGAAATGTGGAAACTGAATCAAAAGCATGGGGAAAAAATAGGCACTCAAGGAATCAGCAGATACTAACTCTAGCAAACTATTTTAGATGAAAAGTGAAACCTGCACTAAAGCTGCTTATCTGTATCACAGTGTTTTCTTCAGGACTTGACAAGAAGCTTAGAGAGAAATAGGATTGATTTCCTCTTAATCTCTAAGTGGCACAAGTTCAGGATTATTTCTACCTAAATATGCTCCTCAATTATGAATCACAGAGGGACTAGAACTGGGAAATAGTTCCACTTAATATACAAAATACAGATAGAAAAGGAAAAACCCCTCGCCCAACCTTCTTCACTAAAGGAGATTGAAAAGAAACATCAGACTTTTTCATGCAGTCAAACAATCTAAAACAATACATGAATGGAAGTCTGAGAGTCCCGGCACAGGAATAGACAAAAAAAATCCCCCCACACCATGCAAAACAAACCAGTGTTTGCATGCTGCCCCATTTATCTTACTCATAACAGTGACTCATTTCTTGTTTATGTAGTGATCTTTGATGTGGCTTACGGGTCTTGCTAACAGCCTCTTCCCACAGTGTTTACTGTAAAACGCTTCCATAGGGCTGGCCCTGAGAGCATGAGCAGTCACCTTCTGGACAAGAGTTGTGCTCTAAGCAGGTGGCTGGGGGTGTTGCTGGGGAAGTGGTGATTAACCCGTTTCACTGAGGGCCTGCCTTCATGTCACTGCACTGCAGCATCACATCACCCCCGAGAGGAGCAAGGCGAGGAGGTGGCACTGCAGGAGCCCAGAGGCCAAGGCTCAGCAGGGAGAGCCCTTGGGGAGTCGTCTGCACCAGAGTGTCTCTACTGCTGTATGTCAGATGGGCAGGAAGAACTGGCCTGCCCAACTGACCCACAAACTTCCCCCATTCACAGAACCATTGAAGCATTTAGGATGAAAAAGACCTTTAAGAACATCCAGCCCAACTGTTACCCTAACACTCACTAAACCATGTCCCTATGTCCCATATGTACACATCTTTTAAAGAACTCCAGGGATGGGGAACCATTTTCCTGGGCGGAGAATTTCAATGTCTGACAACTCTTTTGGTAAAGAAATTGATCCTAAGATTCAGTATAAAGCTTCCCTGGGGCAGCTGGAGGCTGTTTCCACTGTGCCTTTCACTTGGTACCTGGGAGAAGAGACTAACACTCAACTCACTGTGACCTTCCTTCAGGAAGCTGTAGAGAGCAATGAGGTCCCTCTGAGCCTCATTTTCTCCAGACTAAACACCTCCAGCTCCTTCCCATAAGACTTGTGCTCCAGTGCGTTCACCAGCTCCATGGTTCTCCTTAAGACACATTCAGATGATGCTTGGTGTATCTCCCAAATGCCACTCCCATGCTGAGATAAGCAATCCACATAATTATACAGGCAGAAGAACACATTAAGAATTCAAAGAACAGAAAACATGCTGGTTTTCTAATTGCACACTGTGACATGGCTTTGTTCCATACAAAGTCTTACAAATGCTACAATATAGGGTTCAAACTGACCATCTCTGTCTGAGCTCAGAAAAGAAAATGCTTCATGAACAAATTCAGAATTTGTGGATTTTTTTCTGCACAGAACTCAAAAATAGCATATTTGCTGGGGTGAGGTAGGACTCCAGTCCACACACTGGCTTCAAACTTGCTAGAAATTGGCAAAAGCAGAATAGCCAGAATTCACTGTCAGCTGCAAAACCTGCTTATGAAGCTGGGTCATGGTTAACCATATGGTTCACTCATATGCTTAACCCCCCTGCACTTATCCTGCTTTCAGTCCTAAAGAGCTTTCAATCTCCTTTAGAGCTGCTGGGTACCTCTGCCAGCAGGACAGATGGGCCCCTCCCAGTAAAATGCAACAGCTACTTACTCAGCAAGATCATCAGTAACTGATTTTGTCTGAGACAAAGAGATTAACTCGATAGCTCTTTAACTCAATAGCTTCCTTCCCGGCCCATATTCTGATATTTCAATGACTATTTGGAAACACAGATTTGGTCTACGAAAAATAAAATTAACAAAAAACTCCAACAATACAATAAAATCGGGTAAAGCTGACATGAAGCATCCTTTTCTCTACAGAGAGAAATAAAAGTTTCATCTTTCTGCCCAGATGCCCTTTTCTTGTTATTCCTCCTGGAATATTTCCAAGAATTTCTACTCATCAAGTTCCCTGCAATCCACATAGTGAAATTCCTTTCAGAAGGTATTTCACTGTCTGATTAGCAGGACTTTTCTCTGTTAGCTAACATTCTGTCAGATTCAAGTTAAGCTAACCCATTTGGATGCTTCCTATTTAGTCACAGGTAACGATGAATTGAAAAGCAGCCACAGTATTCAAGAGCCAAGAAAAATCAGCTCTTTGGGATCTCTGTTTTTCTCCACTAAGTAGAGGGTAATAAGACCTTTTCACTTACATGCCCCATGGCAATATCCTAAATCTACAGGATGACTTAATACATTCATAAATCATCTTGTACCATGTAGTGGAAATTTAATTTTATTCCAGCAGATCATGAAGTTCAATATTTCAAAAATATAACTACCATTGTATTATGCAACTGCACAGTTCTGAGCATCAACATCAGGCAGAAACCTGATGAGATCCTTCAGCTAAAATACAACCATAGCTGTTCAACATTGCCACCCAGAATACCTGAGTGCTCATTAAGTCTGCATGTTTTAAATAACTAGTTATGCAGGTAGATGGTACAAACAAGTCCAGCGATGGCTGTCTTGGAGTAACAAAAAGTGATCATTCCAAACTTAGAGAATTTGGCTGAATGAAAACCAAGAGAGATGTCATAAACTTGAAAAATCACATCATTACACTTCTGACACCATTTTTCTTTTATTTACAGGGATACTCAGGATATATCATAAAGATTAAAAGGGAAAGATGTCTCTCTTTATTCACCCCAGTTCTTCTAATCTGAACATTTGATGGTAAATTTGCATTCCCTGTTTTTCCTTGAACAGCTAGTTCTGGATATTGCTTTATATTTGGGGAGCTCTTGAAAGATACTAAAAATGATTGGAAACTCCCATCATAACTGACACAGGACTTAGACACAGCTGAAGTACTTAAATGTTCTTTAATTTCTTTTTTTTTTAATGGAATAAAACTAAAATTACTTTAATTCAACTTTAAGCTAATTGGATAGTAACTGTCTTGAAATAGAAATTGTTCTTTCCAGAGGCACAAAGAGACAAGTTAAATTCAGAAACACTATTTTTCTGCTGATCTGCTTACTTCTTCCTTTAACAAAGCCCCCCAGACTTTCATAATAGGACAATTATTGGATACTCTTAGAAGCAGCTTAGCTTGAAGCAATGATGATGAAAGAACTTAATAAACTTGCCAGTTCCAAGAAAGGAACCTATATGCACATGATCTTTTAACCAGGTTTCTTTTCTGCTCAAGAAAACTCCCAAGAAGGTCAACTGAAGCATCTTGAAAGGCACAGCACTTTGTAGATCTTCTCCCAAGAGAAATGGTTTGACTTCTCCACTCAAACCATCTCCGAAGCAGTGCCAGACTAAATGACACGCCCGACACGGGGCAGGCTGTGCTAGGTCTTTGGCCTCCTAGGAGAAGAGTCAGAGTCTCTTCCAAAAAGTAATTCAGAGCACAAAACCCACTGCCTCTCTTGTCAGTGGAGTAACTCACTACTGAGCAAAACAGGACAGAATTTCATCTAGATGTCCTTTTCCTTTGTTGCCCTGCTCTGAGCCATGTAGGGAGTAACCTGTGCTAAGAATACCCTGCCCTCAGTCTGCTAACTCATCCTCTGAACTCACTGCTGGGAAATCACAACTAGCAGCTTCTGGAAACTGTATTCAGATGGTTTAAGGTAAAGCTAAAAATTACTGTGCTGAAATTTGACTGGGATGTTGCCATACAGGAGAGGGATGGGGCAAAGGAAATAAAGTGTGTGTGTAACTCTAGTCTGCTTTGGATTCAAACCTGGTGACTCAGTTCAGATGTCAAACATCAGCTCAGATTACAAAACCACCATATAATTTAGACTGGCTGAAACTCAACCCTAAAGGAAGAAGTATATGGTTCAGCATAGATATATGTTTGAGAAAACAGTCTATGCAACACATTATTTGGCCAGAGAATAGCTCCATTAATTCAGTATAACAGAGTATCTATTTTAGACCCTTTCAACAGATTTTCATACAGTTCATTTGTAAAGTGAGTCCTATACACTTTTGTATCTACCTGGAAAAAAACATTGCTCTCATATTACCCTAACTGTTTGTGTGAGGCTTCCATCTTCCATCCCACCAAGTGCAACTTCCTCATGTCAGGCAGAAGTTACTGCTCAGCCCTGTCATGAAGGCCACCAGTCTGAAGGGTTGTGTGTAGTTCTGACAGGTCTACACATCCTGCCCAGTAGTCCATCAGGCACTGCCAAGCATTCAGTTTTCACAATTTATCATATTAAATCTCAAGTAAAAGCTTGAAAATTAGAGCTAGCTGGTCCACAGCAGATCTGGCCACTGTATGCATAGACCAGCATACACATACACACAACATGTATAGCTTGATATGCCTAGTTATACCAGTTTTAGGGGGTACTTACTGACATACTCTGTTGGCAACACAGACAAATGTCCCATGTCCCTGCATGCTGTCCCCACACCTAGGATGGTCTCAGCAAGCCTAAAACATTTCAAGCTAACTCAGCCAGGTGAACTGTGGTGTTCAGTGACCTTGGATAACCTGTCTGAAACAGTACAGAAAAGATTATGGAAGGTTCATGTAATCCTTCCTGCTGCAGCTGCCAGGCTGGGGGATCTGTCTGGCTTGCAGATGTACCACAATATTGCTCTGCAGACATACAAGAGATGTCCCTTGCCTAAAACTCATCCCTGTCTTTCACAGGAAGTAGCAATATAAGAACTGCACATAAATTTAAGTTAAATATCCTGGATACATTCCTATCCTCTAGACTACTCACATAAGAAACAAAACTTGACTAGAAATTTTAGAGCAATTCCATAGCCAACAGGCTATGCTCCATATGTGTTATACCCCACATTAACATCTTCCTAGGTGGCAACTACTTTAATCAAGTTCATTTATTTCAGTAATCTTATCACTCCAATCACCACCACTCAAACCGTGGAGTTCACAAATGAAGCAGAGACTGGAGGTACAGCCACGTAGCCATTAAACCCCGCACACCATGAACCATGGCCTTGGATAACTCATGATAGAATGTTACTCTATATATACTTGAAGACCAGAATCCCCCCTGCCAGGGCTTTATCCTCAGTGTTCATGACACAGATATATCTGCTGTTAGCTGCGTTGATTGGTTGTCCTCACGAATTTACTGATGCAGCTGCCTTCAGTTTAGACTTTTGATGCCAGGTCACACAATCCATCCAGAATGCAGCTCCCTTCAAGTGTCTATACCAGAAAGACACAATAGAATCACTTTAAGAAGCTATTTTTGACACAGAATGGGAAAATGTGAATTTTTCTGTGAATAAACTGTAATATATACTCATGCTTACATACGTGAAAAACCTCAAGGAACACACTGTATTGTATGGCCAGACTTTGCGAACGCAGATTTGGGCAGGGCTCTCCCCACGTGCCCTTCCAGCCTGCACAGGGGATTTTTAGGTGAGGCTCAGCGTGCGCAGAACTGGCCCCACCGTTTAAGTCCTGAGGTCCATTTGCCACGGCCGAGCGA
>JAOXXN010000102.1:9471137-9499583 GCA_026770055.1 Myrmophylax atrothorax
AGATAGTAGTCACTATTTGTAGCACAGGGTATTGATTCATATGCAATGAGTATTTTACTCTAAACTGACCCTTATTTTTTGAATAACAAAAATTAAAAAGGTTAGTATAACATATGTCAAAAAACAAGCCCCGTGGGCAGTATCAGCCCTCTCTGCCTCTTCCACACAGGCTGTCTCTGCTTTCCTTTCTTCTGCTCCACTCTTTGGCAGATCGTTTCCTGTCACCACAGGCATGGGATGGAGAACCTTTCTGAGTGCTGCCTTCTCGGTGCTGTGGCCCCAGCAGGCAGCCAGCTCCCCACAGGAGGCTGCAGCTCCTGCTGCCCCTTCCTTTACCCCCTCCAGCAAACCCACAAGGCCCTCAGTGCTGCTGCTGCTCACAGCTGATCGCTGCTGGCAGAGAATACTCTGTTCTGCCACACCTGAACTATAACTGAGGTTTACAGTCCAACTACACGTGCCATATGACAGATTAAAATAGCATTTTGCTACCAGCTGAAATAACTTTGAACAGCAGAAATGGTTTAAATGAACTTTCACATCCTTTTGCTATAATTTTATAAGTTTATACCTTTTCTTCATATTAGAGCCAGTCTCTGCCACATCCATCTACTGCCATCACTCTGAGTTACCTCAGCACATTTCTGTGGCTCTTCCCATGCACGCTGCTAACGCAACCCAACTTTGGTCAGCTCATACTTCAGTAAGCAAAGCAAAACTGGCAGCTCTACATGCAATCATTAAAAGAAACCTGCCCAATACATCCAGGTCCCAGCAGAAATACAGTTCCTTGAAATATTATTAACACATAGAGCTCTGAATTCCTGAGATTTTATGTTTATGAAAGAACTTTACAAAGCCAATTTATATTCTTTCAATATAGTTTTGGGGTAATACAAAGAAACAGAAGCTACAGCATAAATTGTAACTACACATAATGCACCTCACCACATTTCATCCCCACCACTGGGAAAATAAAACCTTTGCTACTTTCTTCCGTGCTGATGCTGCAATTGCAAAGAAAGTTTGTGGTTAAATGGATGCAGCCAGCTCCACTTTTACTGATGCTTTTTATTGGTGCAAAACAATTTCCCAGCACTTCTCTTTGGAATCAAAACCACAACACTTAGTCATGTGGTTTTCCTACTCCCAAAATCTCCAGTGACAATTTATACTTAGTGTTCCCTCAGTGACATCACAAAGTAGCAAATACATCCCTAAACAGAGAGAGCAAGAGCTCCCTGACTAGAAGAATGTAAGTATGTTTGCTCCTGTTAAAACCATAGAGCCACAGAGTTGGAAGGGACGCACTGGGATCACCAAAGCCCAGCTCCTGGTCCTGCACAGGGAATCAAAAATCACTCCATGTGCCTGAGAGCATTGTCCAGGCATTTGTCAAATTGGAGAGTCCGAGTTAGCACTCCTGAGTGAAGGTGAGCAAATAGCAGTCTTTTCATCTGAAAGACTGTCTAGAGGCCACCATTCACTTCCACTTCTCTCTTTTCTCACTTGAGAATAACTTTTCTGTTCTGGCTTTCTGTAAATGAGAAACAATACCAACTGAACTTTCACGTGGCTTCAGGGTCGTAAGTACCAGATCAGTAGCATGGAAAAAAACTTGGATTCTAGTGTTGTTCCCCACATTTCTCAGAAGGACTGGTGTGAGACCATTATGGCAGGTTCCCTGCTCCAAGGAGAAGGAAAACACATTCTGTAAAGTCACCATCAGAAAGACTGTCCTGCTCCTTCTCTGTCTGAAGTTCCTGTGCTATGCAGGACCCAGTCCTGCAGCACACAGCCAGGGGGCTGCACTTAGATTTAATACCAGACTTAAGAGCATAACTCTGCTGCAAACCCATTGCCAGGGGAAAGGACCCCTCATCAGCAACAGGACCCAACTCGCTGCCACTGCAAGCAGGAGCTGCACAAGGAACTGTCTCTGCTGACCCACTGAGCTTACTTTTGATTTTGGAAGTAGTAAATGGAAGAAAATAATTAGGAAAAAAATAGGATTATTCAGGAATTTAAATGAAAACAAGATAAGACATCTGCCTAGGGGGTTTGAGAAGCTTTTTTTTCCTTTTTAAGCCAAAAATTTCAGAACACAGAAGAGTTACAAGCAAGCATTCTTTGGAAAAATTAGTTTTGGAATCTTCATTTTATCATCTGACTAAATGTTAGCCACATTTCACATAACTCAATTGACACTGACCCTAAGTAAAGCACAAAACCACAGCTAGCACAACAGATTGAACTAACACTTCTATTTGTTAGCAGAAGACTGCAGAATTTAGTCTCATGATAAACACTACTTGATAAAAATAATTGTTTAATCAGAAAAAAATAAAAGAAACAAACAAACAAAAACAACCTTAGCTACTTGTACTATGCACTCACTGCACCGGTATGATTATCCTTCAGAAAGATTCTTAAATAACTTTTATTAGTGGAATTACTGTAACACTTCTTTCCCTTTTAAAAAACATGAAAATTATGGAGACACAGCATTCTCAAGGAATAAATGAACTTATTTTACCTCAGATAAACTACTACTTAGAAGTACCTAATTTTTCATAACCTCTTCAAAGTATTCATTGCGAATTGGCACAGAACTTTCAGATGTGATTAAAACCCTGCTATGTTGTAGCTGGGATTTAAGAGGACTCCTTTCTACTTTTGGTAAATGCACAATGTAATGAGCTTGAACTCCGTAATCTAACAGAAGAACTGAACCTAATCAGCAAAAAATCAACAATGATTTAATTTTATCCTGCATCAAGGTATCTGTGGGTAGTAGCAGAGAAGCACTTTGTCATGGGCCTCTTATCTCAAGTGGGTTTTTTTGGTCTTAGTGCTTTCTCAGTAATGAACCTGACTATAGAAGCATTAGTTTCCTAAATGTATTTAAAAGGGCAGGAGAAAGAGGAAAGCATTAAAACACTTAACAATTCACTAATTCATCACTGATTGGAACTGGAAATCAGTACTTCCATCAAGTGTTATCAAGTTGATCTTTCCTTTAGGTCACTGACAGCATCATCCATTCTTGCTTTTGAACAGAACAGACTTAGGTATATCATGTACATAGTCATAAGGTATGATTACATAAATGCTAGAAAGAAAGCACTCTTGCTGTTACCTGTGCTGTCCCTCTGGACATTCTCAGTGTGTATCAGGTGCTTCCCAAAAATCAAATACAGTCAGGGCATTTTTCAATTATGATTTTTACTCTGAAGGGACTCCCATCCACTGGTGGACAGTGAAAAACCATGTGATAGTTTCTGGTAGCTGCAGATACTTTCCAGAGCCTCCTGACAGCAACAAAAGTCACCAGAACTCTGTCAAAATAATGTTGGTGCTACTGGAGGAAACTACCTGCAACAGGACATGAAGGTTCTTGACGACAGAAACAGTGTAAAAAAAGCATACCAGAAACCTCCTACCCTTCAGCAGCACTGGAATATTGAAAGCTGCAAGTTGGTAAAACCTGGGACTCAAGCAGGCAATACAAATAGGACAGCTCATAAATCACAATGGAATAGGCCACAAGCCTGGCTTTTCACAGCATCCTGCTGGGAATCCCATCAGGCATCTCCTTTCCAGCACTCAGAGTGTCTGGCAGTTGTTAGACATACTTAAGGAAACTATTGCAATACTAAAGTGATGTTAAGGACTGAAGTAAGACTAAAAAGCTTTGGGGTTTCACTGTCTTTCACTGCAGAAATGAATTTCTGATTCTTCATTTCTTAGGTGACAAGCATAGTAACATCTTCCTAAGTCATTTTCTGCCACACTTTAGAATAAGGATTACAGTACCTTATTTAATGCACACCATGGTTTTTCCATCCATATGTATTACAGAAACAGCAGGCTACTTGGAAACCCACCTTCACAGAGCTAAACTCAATTGCTATCTTTTTTCACATTGTCAAATTGAGACCCAAATGCTGCATAGGCTGTCAAATCTAGACTAAAACAATTTCTACAGTTCAATAAATGCTGTTTATGCTCACACTAGCCAGTCAAATCACACTGGGTTGCAATGGAGGAAGACTTTCTGTAATCAGAATGAACTCCACATAGGAATGTCTCTCAGGTCATACAAAGATATCAAGATAATACCAAGTATACTATGAAATTTGTAGTCACAACGCAATAGCAGAATAAATGAAAAAATGAAGTTTCACAACACATTTTGAAAAACTAATACAAGCTTCCAGCACAAGGATATCAGTAAGTCACAAGCAGAGTAACAAACCAAGGAAAAAAATGAAAGATTGAAGGTGCTTTCACAAAGCTGCAGATTTCAGGAGGTCTCAGATAGGACATGGCATAGATAGTAAATCCCAGCTGTGTTTAAGCTCCATAAATATAATAAGTATTACCATTTCCTTCCAAGAAGCTTTCCTTGTAAGGTGTTTTGCTAATTCCTTGCAGTGCCCACTACTTCCCTGTATTAGCCCTTGCCCTCACTTCTCTCTCCTGCTGTACCCTGGGGGCTGCCAGAGGCTTTCCCTTCCCCTCACCTTGGCTGCTGAACTGATGCATCTCAGAGGGAATGCTCCACTCCAGCATCCTTCACTCTCCCTTCTTTATGTTCACACTTCTAAAAGGTATTTCCTGAGCACAGAAAAAAGAACCAGGGTGACGTGGAAGTTGTTTTATGCATGGCTAAGTAGTGCAATGAGCAGAACGCCATCCTTACTCAACACTGCTCTTTAATTATGCCCCTTTTGCTGCTGCAGAGAGTAAATCATTCATAAGTTTAGCATTAGAGAACTGGCAATGAATTATTAGCTACAGTGTGCTCTGATACATAACAAAGTGTGAGCAAAACTGTTATGAAAATATTCATGCATTTTCCCATTTAAATACTATACATGGATTCAATAGTCCAGAAAAGACTTCGCCCCCGAAACTAAGGCAACAGGAGCTGCTGGGACAATCCTGCTATGCCTGAGTTCTGGATTTGAGTTTCTGCTGTAAAATGGAAAGGATGCCTGTGTTGTGTAGGCATTATAAAGAATGTGTATGTATACACGTATTTATATAGACATATATATGAATGGAAATTACCAGGGCTGAAGGTGTAAATTTTTTTTTTAAACATCAAACTCAAAATTTCAACTAAATAAAAATGAAGATTCTTTCTATTTGCAGTAGAGGCCCTCAGTCTAGCAAAGCTCATCTACCAAAATTACATGGATCTATATTTAATAACATATTTATGATATTTAATTATACAATCTTTATGAAGCACTTACAAAAAACTCATGCCAAATGTTCAGATTCAGTTGGACATGGATACAGGCTCCTAGATATCATAAATAAATTAAACCCATTAATGTCTGGATGAAGGAAGGAACTCAATAGATATCTGTAAGAGTTAAGCCTCCAAAAATATTTAATAGTGCTCAGGAAAATCATTGATACAGCTTTATGTCATTTATCCCACACAAAGATTATTTTTTAGGTTCCTAAATACAATTGTGAAGAACAAAGCATTCCTTCCTTTTGAAGAGGGATTTGCCTTCACACTAAATTACCTGTACATTCATCAAATTGGATATATCATATCTACTTTTTCCAGGCTTAAACAGAAAACCATTTTCAGTGAGTGACTGATACATAAATACTTTTGATAGCTGCTACTTAACTATTCTAATGTTATTTTTAGGACATTTTCCTGGTGTAGCAGAAATTATACTAAAATGATAATAAAACACTTGTTATCACTGTTTCTGTAGAACACACAAACTTTCACCACCGCTAATAATTACTTTGTGGAGGACCTCCTCACTGAGACATTGCAACATCTGTCTAATCTATTTATGAAGCCTGCAATGCTATAATATTCCAGAGACACCTAAAGATTAAACATTTACCACCAGTGAGCCATTGCAGTATCTGCATTCATTGGTATTTATAACAATGGCAATGCACAAGAACCCCACATGAAAACAGATGGGTATCAAGGACAGATCATCATTATGGAAGAAAAAAAGAACTTCAGAACTACAGACATCCCTTGTACATGTATTGCTGCAGAGAAATGTGATGTGGTAAAACAATAATCTGTTTCCACATAATATGCTGAAATGAGAGATGGCTGAATAAAATCACATTCATTTAAAATGTTCAAAATCAGAAAGTGAAACGGAGGAACTCTGCTGGTAGGCAAGAAAAACTGGTCACAATAGTTACAGGGTAACACCACTGCAATATAGTAACAATCCTTGACCTTGCTTAGTGTTACTTTATTGCCTAAGCTCCATTCTAGAGCTCATCTCCCCCTTCATTTCCTGTAGTATTTTCTCTTTGTTTCTTTTACTGGTGCTTTACTAAGTCCTCTAACAATATGAAACACTATTACTATAATTCTATGATTGTCAAATTTTTGGTTCCCTTTATATATTAAAAATCCAAATCTATAAGGACAAAATATTACACTTACCAACAACACATGTATCAACCCAATAAGATTCATAATTTAAAATTATACATATAATATTGTAAAACATGGATTTAGACAAGCCCTGTACATCTAAAACTGAAGCATATAATAGTATAATACCCTGAAAGAAAATGAAAAGGTGTTCCTTGTGTGGCATTCACAATTACTAACGAACAATCAATGGAGAAAACTGGAATCTTTAAGAGGGAACTAAGTAAATTAATTATATATAATATGCAGTATCTTCCTGTTCACCTTGAAAATTATTTTCATATAAATAATATGTAAGAACACTTCTTAACCACATCCTAGGAATACACAGGCTGGTGTAAACCAAGGTTACTTCACCAATTTTCCAAGAAGCTGTTTCAGTTACTACGTGGTAAGGACCTGGCACTTTACCTTCTACCTCTGTGAGAATGGCCTGTGTTCGAGTGCCTGGACATGCCATAGTTCACTGCAGGGCAGAATTCACACCTACAACTGCTCATCATGAAGCCCAAAACAATGGGGGTCACAAAGAAGCTGACAGGTTTTGTTTGGGAAATGCCACCTGCTCTTCATTGACATTCTTTCCACAATATACCTGCACTCTCAAACCACCACACAGAAACCTCCCTTGTGAAATCCCAAACTGTTTTACTGGAAGGTAGAAAAAATGCAGATAGTACACATATGCTACATAAGTGGATTAGACTTCTTTGGCATTGGTTACATTCATCAATCTTCAGATGTGCAGGGGGGCGAGGGGGGGGTTCTGAAATAATAAAAATAATTCTTCTATTTTTCCATGCAAAGGGAAACTTTCTTGTTCACAGGGAACTGTCATGGTGGGCTTTGCTCTTAGTGCGTCTCAAGCTCCATTTGCTGTAGCCATGTTACAAATGTAGGAAAGAATCCAACTCTCAAGTTTTAATTGCTGTTCTGATGTCAAAAGATGGCCCAAAATTTCAAAGAATCATAAAATATACTGAGTTGGAAGGGACCATCAGGATCATTGAGTTCAACTCCTGACCCTGCACAAGACAACCCCAAGAATCCCACCATTTGCCTGAAGTGCTGTACAAACACTTCTTGAACAGACTTGGTGCTGTGACCTTGGGAGCTGCTTCCCTGGAGAATTTGCTACCATACATCCATTCTGTGAGGGCACAAACATCACAGAACTGTGGGGTTGCACACAGCCTTCCCTCAGCTTAGAGCCACAAGAAACAGGGAAAAGATCCCTTACTCTGACAGTGCTTATGGTGACAGGGGTATGATGGCAGAAGGCTGGGCAGTGTGTGCCAATTCTAAAAAAAATAAAAAAGAAAAAAGATTTTTTTTTAATTTAAAAACCCATCCATCTTCTCTAACAGGGAGAAGTGAAAACCTGGATGCCCTGGATGTTTTGGATGCTTGGGAAGAGATGGTCTGCCCTACAAAAAAAACCCTCTATCAAACAAAATCATTATTGACTGAAAACATGAATAAGCATCATATTTGGGAACCTTCCTACTTGGATTTTCTCATGTGAGGCTACACTCGGTTTAGATTGGTCTATCCAATTTTAATGGACTTGGGGAAAAAAAAATACCTTCTGACCCAGGGAGCATTCATGTGTTAAGATACTAAGGAATGTCCCCAAGCAAGGTGCTTGACCCAGACTGAGTAAGAAACAATTCCTGCCCCAAAGAATGTAAACTAAAAAGAATTAAAGAGAAAAAATACGTATCAAAATGAGAAGCAGCTGGCAGGTCAATAGCACAACAAAATCAAAACTATGTCCAGCTTGCTGGAGCCTGCACTTTAGAAAGCAGTGGGCTCTCAACAAGGCATTATATCAATCCAGGGCAGAACTCAACATCTCTCTGCAGGTCTGCCAGAGCAGAGCACTGTGTATGCCTGAAATACCCTGCTCTCAAGTGATGTTACAAATGAAGATAAAAGGCCAACTTTGCCTTCTTACCACTGTGGAAACTTTACCCCTGTAGGAGGCCTTTTTAAGCCTTGAACTGCTTAGCAGCTCCCTCATGTTCAGTAAAGTTTACAAAAGGCCAAGAGCACCTTAGAAGCTGAGAAAATATGTTTATTTTTATAAAAGCCTTAGAAGTTATGACTTGTAGAATCCATTCATATCCTCTTTCGCCCTCTTGCCTTCTCTCCTTGTATTTCTCTAGACTGAGGACCTATCCTCTTATTTTCTCATCTTTTCTCCCTTTAACAAAATAATATTACACATGAGAGCCTGAAGTACCTTTTCCTTATTTAATACATCAGCAATGCAATACTAACTGCCAGTTGTGCAGCCCATTTTTACATAAAAGAGGATGTGTGAAAATTCAGAAAAAAAGCCACCATGGAGACAGAAGTGGTAGGCTTGTCACACCTATTGTATAAACCAGCCTCTGTTGCCTTTCCCATATTTCATTTGTGGAAAGCTTATTTTTCTGCATCCTCAATAGAATCACAGCACCATCCAAGTTAGGAAGGACCTGAGGAGGTAATTCTTGCAGTTAGGCAGGATGAAACTCACTCCCAAGGAGACAGGCATACATTTTAAATGCTTTAATTCTGTATTTTCCGCTTTGTATAAGGATTAATAACAACTCTTAAAGGCTTATCCAGCATTGCAGAGGAATACAATCCTTCACCAGGAAGCGTGCATGCTACTATAAGCATTACACGAACAGTACTCCACTAAAGAGATGCCTCTTAGGCTAGCAAACAATGGAGCTGGAATTATTTCTGGTGATGGCAAGGGTGCTCCACAAACTGTGGTGGAGCAGGACCTGTGCAGCACAGTGAAAGGTTTACACCAGCAGTCAAAGAATGAAAACATGCACAGATTTCCCCAACAGAGAGTTTGGACTTCAAATTTCACCACTCGGAAGAGAGAACAACACTTGAACTGGAAATGATCCGGGAAGCATCCATATATAGAAAGAAAAGGAGGTTGGCCAGTGAGCAGTGGGTACCCAAATTATGATGTATATCATTAAAGCTAAAATTTGGACTGGAAAGGAAGTAGAAAATCATAGACAACCGTCAGACAGAATATTTGGGTTCAGATAGAGTATTTCACAGCTGCACAAACAAGTATGAAGACAGGCTGAGTGAGTTGGGGCTGTTCAGTCTGGAGAAGACAAGGCTCCAGGAAGACCTTCCAGTACCTAAAGGGGGCCCACAAGAGAGCAGGAGAGGGACTTTCCACAAGGGTGAGTAGTGATCAGACAAGAGGAATGGCATTAAACGAAGAAGGATAGATTTACACTGGATGCTATGAAGGAGTTCCTTACTGGGAGGGTGGTGAAGCACTGGAACAGGGAGGTTGTGGACTCTCCAACCCTGGAAGTGTTCAAGGCCAGGTAGGATGTCGCTCTGAGCAACATGGTCTAGTGCAAGGTGTCCCTGGCCATGACAGGGGGTTGGAACTAGATAATCTTTACAGTCCCTTCCAATCCAAAGCATTCTATGATTCTATCATTTTAAGTCCTTTCCTTGGAACACAGGGTACTTTTCTAAGTCAAGCTCTAATTGATTTTATGTTGCACAGACTCTGACGTGGTACCTGCAAGGCCACCATTATCCATTGGCCTCAACCAATGCTACGTAAAAGCTGAGAAATCAGAGCAATGCCACAGAAGTTCAGACATCTACAGAATCAAAACCCAACATCAAGTAAAAATTAACATAACATGCAGGAAGAGTTTACATAGGCTTTCATTCAATGAAAGGAAAGATCCAACAAAGGGAAAGATCCTGACAGAAAAAATTGTCTGGTATCTTAGCGAAAAAGAAGCAGAATTTATCTCTTCTGATGGATTAGAAGGCACATCACTGGCAGCAGTAAAAGCCAAGCCCAACACAAGAACGTCTTTGATTGATTCACTGTCTGGTCTTGTTACTGTGAAACTCTCATGAATTTACTATGGACTACAATCAGGAATATACAGATAAACATGATTCCTCACCTAGGGAAAAAACCAAAAAACAAACAAACACACACACAAAAAAACCCCCACCAGTCTTGTCTTCAGTTTTCAGGCCTGGAAAGACCCCAATATTTAGTTAGACCATGTCAATAGTCGATCATTCCTGATTCAGAATCCTCCATTAGGACCAACTGTGCAGCAAAACCAGTTTTAGTGGGAGTGTTAAGAGATGGATCACCTTGTCTCACTTCATCCAAGAGTATTTTCTTACACAAAAGTGCAAAGCTCATCGTGGGTTTAGTTTATCTTTACAATGATACTGAATATATTCATTAGTCTGTTATCTCCCAATATAGTAATTTCAAGAAGAGGTCAATTGCCAAATCCTACAGCACACTCCTTTTATCAGACTAATGAATTATCCAAAATTTCTGTCAAATGTGGTCCTGAATTTCTCTAAACAAGAAAAGAAACTTGAAAAACTAGGAGTGAGGCCAGAAGAAAGTAAAGGAAACCCTGATATGTTGATTAAATAGCTCATTACTTTACAGCTTTTTCACGTAACCTTTAAAATCCCTCAATTCTTCAGCCTAGTTAAATGTAACTCTGAGTCAGAGCTCACATTCATCTGTATTTCACTGTCCTGCTTATACAGTTTGATTCATAATTCCTTCTAGACCAAAGCTTCAAGTTTATTTAACAACACACATTAATAGTCATTATTATATATATTCTATTTGCAAAGTATCTGTAGTACTATTGGCATCCTGAAAGGCAATTTGCATTTCACTGAAAACAAAGCAGCAAGAGACAAAGACAATTTCCTCTGAGCTGAATCAGCTGGGACACTACTTTGAAGCGTGTCCATTTTCCCTACTGCTATACAGGTGAAAAAATAGAAAATCCACAAGACTTAGAAACACTGAAGGTGACTCCCATCCAACAAAATGCACAACTTTCGGCTAACAAAGTCTCCTTGAGCTACATTTGAATCGGATCTCCTAATACCTTTGGGATTTCCTAAAAACATGGAGCCTCTTAGTTTGCATAGTGTATGCAAATGAAATACCAGGATAAAATACAGTTCATGCTATTAATGCTTCTAGTGCTCCACTGCTGTCTCTGTGGCAAATAAATCCCTCAGCTTTGCCTTCAGTCTGTGATGCAGCGTGTCTTGGAGCAAGGGAGAGGCTTGGCAGATCCACAGCCTCACCCTAACCCTAAGCTCACTAACCAGCTCTACACCAAACACTTGCATGCTTGGAGACTTGAACTACATGGAGCTTAGGGCATATTTAACCAATTACCAACCAACCCCTAACTTCAGCAGTACTATGTACACAACAAAATCACACAGAAAGAACCCTGAAAGGCCTTTTTTTTCCCTTCACTGTTGTGCAGTTTTTGTTTGACACAGCATGAATGTGAGACACCCAATGTAAGTAAAGACAGCACGGATGTTTTTTTTAAACACTCAGCATTGGTGAGGCCACACCTCAAATCCTTGGTTCAGTTTTGGGCCACTCACTAGAAGAAAGACATTGAGGAGTTGGAGAGTGTCCAGAGAAGAGCAACAGAGCCAAGGAAGGGGCTGGAGCACAAGTCTGATGAGAAGCAGCTGAGGGAGCTGGGGGTGTTCATCCTGGAGAAAAGGATGCTCAGGGGAGACCTTTCCCTCTCTCCAGCTACCTGAAAGGAGGTTGGAGCGAGATGGGGGACAGTCTCTTCCCCAGGTAACTAGCTATGAGACAAGATGAAACAGCCTCAAGCTGCCCCAGAAGATGTTTAGACTGGATATTAAAAAAATTTTCTTCACCAAAAGAGTTGTCAGACACTTTAACCCTTTGCCCAGAGAAATGCTTGAGTCACCATCCCTGAAGGTATTTAAAAAATGTGTAGATGTGGTGCATAAAGACATGGTTCAATCGTGGGCTTCACAGTGCTGAGTTAGTGGTTGACTTTATGATCTTAAAGGTCTTTTCCAACTTTTTCCCACTAACTCTATGATTCTAAAGAGTAACAGCATCAACGGGTGTGCTGTTAATCACACAGGCCAAGGAAAAATAGGTATCTGAGAGGCTTGTGGTTATGTGGACATTATCACCAGTATCACCTTACAATCAAAATCCAGCTTCCATTCAAAAAGAAAAAAAAAATTCAAACTGATGAGATCCAAGTCAGGCATTTCATTTCCAAATGAGGAAACTTGGGCAGACTTTGTTTCCACTCATTCTTCAGCCTTTCCTGGCTTGCTTCCAGGTATCATCAGCTAAGTAGCACTTTTATTCAAATGAAAAAAAGTTACACCAGTAGGATAAGAGCTAATAATTGCTGGGAAAAGCTACAAGGACACAAAAGGAAAGCTGGTAGAAAGAAAGACCAGGAAAACTGAGGAATGCAGTAAATAAATTTTAACATGTGGTGAAAAGACAAATGATACCTGAAAATGCACAAAGTCCATGCAGAGATCCTGATCCCAAAAGCAACTACCACAAAATAAGTTACTAGGACAGAATTCAATGTAACCAGTCTGCCTTTCCATGTGACACAGGATGGAGGATGCACCCTTCAAATACTGCATCTCAGCTCCCAGAGGCTGTGTATTACCTCATCCAAGGAGACTGATAAAAGCTTTGATCTGTATTCAGGAGAATACAGTATATCCAGTCTTCCTGACCAGGCAAGAAACCTTGTGATACTTCCAGTACCAATGGCAGACCAAATCCTGAATTTCCTCTCTGTCCCTTGAACTTTTATGTGTGCACCAAAGTCTGTCCATACGTAATTACTGGGTTATGTGCCCTCCCCCACAACGCTTCTGAAAAGGGTATTTTGCCAGAGATCATGTGCACATGCACACCTCCTGATTTGCTCTGAAGTTGAGCCAAAAGCTAGGAACAGACCACAACTGCCCAAATTATTCATGCAGCATATTTTCTGGCACAGCTGCAGAGCACACAGAGTGGGCTGCAGGCTGGATGAATGGTTCTGGTAGTAACAACCTTCAATCACCGTTTTTCTAGAGCTATTCTTAGCCCTTCCTCTGCTACCTTACAAGTCCTTAAATTTAGAGCATTATAACACTACAGCTCTTTTTGTGCAAGCAGACTCTGTGCATCCATGACACATGTAATGGAAACTCGCACAAAAGTAAGTGGTCCCCAAATTAGAGCTTAAACCAACACTGGATACAGATGTATATGAGAAGCCAATAGTGTTGGAGAGGGGAAGTGTTTAAACATTTTTATATACTGGATATTTATTCTGTTTTTCTTAATAAGACATGTGTACTAATATCCTAAATACTAATTCCAAGAAGCATCATTCCCAGCACCTCAGCCAAGCTGTAAGTTTGTCTTAACACCTTCCTGTTTTACGGTCATTGCTTTGAAGGCAGTCACTGAAAATTGCAATGCAGTGTTTGGCCAAGAGCCACCTCCAACCACACCAGGCACCGTTTCACGTGCTCTGAAGGACTTCAAGGGCTTGTGGAAGGACCTAAAGGTCTATTTACATTTTCTCAATGATTCTGTCTCTGAAGTGGGAGATGGTTCATAAACATCATCTTGTTTGCTTTACGTCCTACGCTCTTACCCTCATTTGCCATTTATTTTCCTCTCCCGTCTGCTGTTTCTTAGGGACCCTGTCCATGTCAGCTAAATGAAGAGAAGACTGAGAGGTCATTTGATTACCAGAAATAAGCACTTACTCTCTGAGAAGGAGATCTGGTAGCAAGACCTTTCCAAACTTGCTGATAGTAATGCAATAGGATCCAGCAGCTAACAATTAAAGCTAGATCAATTCACCTTGAAACAGTCTGCAATTTCCTAGCAGTGACTGCAGCTGAACCTTGGAACAGTTTACTGGGAAAGACAGAGGGCAAACCTTTTTCACATGATGTGTTTGTAAAGTCAAGGCTTTAATTTATTTCTAGAAGAATTTTTATAAATATTGTGAAGTAAAACCATTTCCTTGTGGAGTCTCTATCTCTTGATCTACAAATTCATTTCTTAACTTGTCTGTGAGACACAGGGAGAAAGTACTTCTTAATATCCAAACCATGTTTCTTAGCCAAAAGTGCCAGATGACCTGCAGAACACTTTGAACACAGATCTGGTAAAGGAACAGACTATTTCACTCAGTCAGACTGTTAAATCTTTGGTTTGCATTGTAGCACGTGCTTTGGTCCAGGAGCAGGGAGTCAAGTAAAGGATTATTTGGGGTTTCCCTGTTCCATGGAATATTTGAGGATATCCCACCTAACAGCCAGGCCCTGAGCATTACTGACCACCCTGTTCCATCTGGTTTCCAACCACACAACTGGTCAGTCTAACTGTGGTCAGGACAGTGCCTGCCTGAAACCAAACTGACACTGAGTTACTGATTTACAGCAGAGCAGCCTAAAGACCCAGCAATCCCATTAAACCCCAAATACTACAAAATCACAAAAAAGAACATTCATCTGCATTTCACATAAGACATGAGTCAATCAAAAACTCCACATTACACTGGCCTGGAAAAAATATCATTTTAATGCACAGACATCCAAAGCAATCAAAGGAAAATAACAGATAGAAGAATATTCTGAGTAATAACACACAAACTTCTCTGTGTTTGTTTTCAAAAGTAATTTCCAAGATGGGAAGCTCTAGTATTCACTTCAGCCATACTCATATTTTTCCATATCAAGAGGAAATTCTCCATCTTATTTTTTTCATTTAAAACCTTTTCTTTAGAGTGAAAAAATCCTCATAAGAACTTACTTTTAAACAACAATCTAGGGATTCTGTTTTGTAAAAATAGAGCTGATTTTCAAAAGAGGAAGGAGTCTGACTTAAATTGCTCCAACATCTGCAACTGCAGATCTGATTATGCATCTATGGAAATTAAGTAGGTACTTCAGCATTCTGCCAAACCAGGCTGAAAAGTATCCTTCAATGCCTGGAGGATTTGGGATTTCACCTTCAAAACAGTTCAGGTCTTCAATGCACTCCAGTATAAAACACAGTCAGTTTTATTGCTCAGTGTTCAAATTTGGCCCACAATTATTTGGTAACTTTTTACAAGGCAAGGAAAATATTTTCTTTTCTTCCGGCCAGAGTTTGCCATAACACCCCTAATTTTTAGTCCCACATTTCTACCACAGAAGCAGTTACCTTTTGAAGGGTGATGAACTACATTACACACTTTCTAATAAGAAATATTATGCAGAGCCCCAGTGCTGCACTAAGTCTTTTTCTGCAAGGTCTACATGAAAATGAGGAAAAAAGTCTGAGAGAGAGAGTTCAAAATTAAGTTTGCAATACCCTCTCAGTGTCTGACATGAAATTAAGCTTTTGCTTCACAGTTCCACTCACATGCCTAAAGATCAATTTTAACAGAAATATATTTTAAAACTGTTGAAGACTGCTTTCATTTTATGAACCTAAGTTCAACTACATAGCCCTATAGATCTGGGTACTTGAATTAAAACCGATTGCTTCCTGAAAAGTACATCAGAGCCAGAATCAAAATGTTTGTGGTGCTTATTAAACCATTTATTTTCCCTTTCTTAAAGGAAAATTTTTACATAAATTCTCCTATACAATTTCCTGTTCTGAAAACTATTATTAACATAAATGCTTTATAAATACACTAAATACAAACATCTCTGAGAGTGAGCTACCTACACATTTCATTTCACATACACATTCCACTAAATGACTATTCACATGTGAAAATGTAAACACGAGCACAGCCACGATGTCACCACAAGTTCTTATGATTACAAAGTGTCCCTAAGTACTTGAAGTTTTCCCTTAAAAAAAAAAGGCGACCACAGTTGTCCTGACTTGGAGCCAACGATGTTACTTTATCTTAGGCTCTGTAGCAGATAATCCTGAGAAGTCAAAACAAGAAATGGATTTCTCAAAAATGAGCATGGTTCATACTGTCCACGCTATGGAAGCAACAAAAACCCATGCCTGTTATATTCACATTCTAGATGAATGCCAACATTCTTTCTCATCTTTATTTATCTTTTCTTCTGAGCATAGCAGCTATTTACTTTTTGCTCTCAGCCAGTTAAACAACCCCTTTCCTCCCCACCAGTTTTTCTCACAACATTTATTTTCCTTATTCTGAAACACCTCATCAAACAATCATAGTAAGTTATATGAGGTATTTTGAAGACCTCTCTTAAAGAATCCAGTAGTATATTATGTATGTATGGCCAGATTTTGCGAATAAATATATTAACAAGCTTAGAGTTTTCCTCAAAAAAAGTACATTTATTGAACCACAACTGAGTGTATTTAATTGTCTAGAAAACACTGTGGAAAAAACCAACTGTACATCTTAGCTCAACTAAAAGTCAGCACAGTGTAGGTCTACCTGTACCTCAGCCCTGCTGCAGGTCATGATGAGTCACTGCTTTCTGCCAGAGCAGCCAGAGCACCACCTGCAACCTGTCAATAGGCTGAAATGTGATTAGGTTATCCAAAGCTTGTCTCTAACAGCAAAGTCTTCCCTTACACAGAATTACTGCATGAAAGCACTGACATAAACCAGCATTTCCAAAGCAAGTATCATTTTACCTCCACACTGAAAACAATGCACAGAAAGAATAAAAGGTTCTCATCACAACGGAAGTCAATTTGTTTCTCTGCTCTTAAGGGTATTTTTGGGGAACCAAGAATTACAAATTTCCAGTCAAAATCTGCCTCTTCCTTTCCCCCAGACCTTTCTGTCACTTTTGCAACAAGGACTGGCCTTGAACACAGCTGTTAGGAAAATTTAATACATTCCTGCAGGCCCTAATCACAGGGGCCACTGCACTAATAGGAAAAAACATCATGGGCGTCTGCTACGTGTGAACTCTTACTAATCTTCCTTGGATTTCTTTCAAAACATCAGGCTATTGAATTATACTCATAAAACTGCACAAAAAACACAGTAACAGTCCGGCAACTGGAGATACAATAATTATAAAATATTACATATATTTCCTGTACCCTCCAATGTTCCGACTTTAAGAGTTTCGAGATATTTATCTCAGAGGCTCCTTCTGAACCACAAAAGCTGACAAACCTTCCATCCACTTACCAAAATAATTGCAGTTTTCACTTGCTAAGAAGTTAAACAATAAATTAGCTTGTACTCTATGATCCTAATGAAAACAAATGAAAACATACAGATTCCTTCAGGCTTGCGACAAACCTTATCTTCCTTAAATTGCTACCCTCTTCAATAAGCCTTTGATTCTTATCCTTTAATCCTCAAGATCCAATCCATTTTGTTGAACTACATCTTCAAAATTCCCTTCTTCCCATTCCTTTTACCTTTCTATTTCCCAGTGCTAAGTGGCAACCAAGCATAACTGTAGAGCAACGGTTAAGCATCAAACTACACCAAGTATGTAGCATGACTCTGTGACTAATGACTTCGACCTCGCAAAAATGGTTCAGCTCCCATGAAACTGCTTGTTTGCCTCCACAGATTTCCAAAAGAAAGGGTATTCTAATCTTACTAAGTGATCTTGTTATGAATGATACACCTGGTATGTTATTTTGCAAGGCAGAACAGCTGCTGCCCTCTATTACCCAATGCTCAGTTCCCACCAAGTACAACAGCAAGTCAAGAGCATGGCCTACAATCCTGTGCCTCAGGTGAGACAACCACAGTCCAAGGGCAATGTGGGAGTTCAGGCAAACCAAGGGAACAGAGAACACTGACACCAGTTAATGACTGGAAACCTTTATACAGCAGCTTTCTAAATTCTTCACTGTGAGCAACTGACTCCAACAAGACCATTGCACAGGAAAGCCAAAAGGATCAAAATGCAGAATTTAAGACACAAACACATCTCAGAAGGATCAGTTTGGCCAGTGAAGTTAGCCTATGTGGAGTTTCTAAGTGTTGATGCTAATCATAATATTCAAAGCTAACACTGCAAAAGAACATACAAAAGGTTTCTGGACATCAGAAGTGCCAGAGGAGTTACTTTGTCCAGTAATTCAAACAAACACAACTGTCTATGTCTAAGAGTTCTAAGGTCAGATGCAATTAAAGTATCACTGTCCTAAAAGAAACAGAAAAGGGTTTTCATTATTCAGGTATCTCAGTTGCTGCATGTCAGTGGTGCTTCTATTTCTGCAACACTTATGTCTGCCTAAGTACATATAAATCACTTACATTTGCTTTTTACTCACACTCCTGGCTTCTGATAAAATTACTTTTCAAAACCTAATAAAAGCACCGTGGATAATTCGAGACTGATGCTTAAAACTGCCATATGCAGAAAGCATTTTTAAAATTTTACAAATGTGTTCTCAGCTCAGAAATGGCTCTAACAATTTCATGATTTTGCTAAGAAAATCCTACCTAAAAATAGTATTCTGTGTGTGGGCAGACCAACATATTTTTAATTTTTTGAAGAGACTAAAAAAAGTTCTGTGTACTAAACTCAATCTCTTACGGCCAAATTCTATGAGAAACCAGTAAAACTCACTCCAACTGATTAAAAAAAAAAACCAAAATCATACCTGCAGCAAATGAGTGTGCAGAGTGAACCCAAACACTCCTTGTTCCATTTGCCTTGTTTTGGAAAGCAGCATCCCACTCTTACAGTAAGGAAGAGAGGAAAAAAATCTCAAGCGAATGTTCCCCCTCATTGCCAATGCACAGGAGCTGCTGGAGGTGAAAGCAAAGCTCTCATGTGCCACCTTTTCCTGACACACGGAAGAAAATCTGACATCAAGGACTTTCAGTCTCTCAGATGCAACGTCTTTTAAAAAATGTTACAGCACTAGCAGAGTTCAGGAACTGTTAAAAAAAAAAAAAAGGTGACCCACAGCAGCAATCCAAGAAGAAGGGAGATGGAGCTGAATTCTAATCACATCCCTTATTTTCTGAGTACAGCCCTCCTTCCAGTTCACATTTTCACAGTCCTATGCTTGGCCAGTGTGGCTGTGTCCAGAGCTGTCCCCAACAACTGGAGTATTTCCTTTTACTGAAAAATTTTTCTATTACCTTCTGCAAGGGTAATCAAAACTTCCCTTCACTCTCCAGGCTCCCATCCTTACTAGACCAAAGAAGACCAGAAAAGGATGACCAATGCCACAAAACAAATGTGTCTGCAGAGAACCACAGAAATCCAAAATCACTGGAGTTCTGAGGAAGGATGAGAATGGCAAGATAATTGCAGAGATGCCTGAAGACAAACCAGAGAGAAAGAGAGATTGGTGAAGAAGGAAATCATTTTGGGTCATACAGGATGATAAGATAGGAAAACTTCAAAGAAAGTAATCAAAAGAATAAAGATAATGAATCCATGACATTTCAGAGTGCTGTTCTGTGGTTAAATTGATTAAAGTTCTGTGGTTTTGCAATTAAAAAGCCACATTAAACACACACAAATGATAATTAGAGGGAAAGAATCTCACAATCTAATATTACGTAAAATCACTTGGACTCTTAAAATAAGCAAGTTTAATTTAAAATAATCAGTTCCATAATGATTGAACTATCACTCAAGAATTGGAGGGCAAGTCAAGCCCAACTCTTTATAAAACACTACTTCTAGAAAGGTATGATACTTCTGAAGCTTGATTGTGTTTTGGGGACCCATTACTTTCCCATCTGAAGTTTCAGAAGCAAACAGAAGGACTCATGCTGAGTTTGGGTTTTATGCCACCACCAAGATCAATATTACAGTATTTGTAAAACAAAAGTAACAGTGAATTCCTTAACAAATTTAATGGAGGTTGTAACATTTAAGGAACAAAAGCACTGTTTATTATTCTACTACATGCTTTTGAAAGTGAGATTAATTTGAGTGTTGGGACTAGATGATCTTTAAGGTCCATTCCAACCCCTTAACGATCTGTGATAAGGGAGAGGGAACTTTTCATATTGAGTTATCACTTGTCACGAAAGGGCTTTCTTGGAAGCATTTTCAGGATTTCAGATTTCACTGATGTGATTTAGAAGACTGTTCCATAGCTGAATCCTTACAACCAAGGGGATTTTAGCCCCAGGTCTCCAGGTGTTAATCCTGGGCTTTGCTAACTACATTGTGCCAGCTCCACACACCTATGGGGCAGTTCACAGTCCGATTCGTTCTTTCCACTATAAAAGCCTGTACAAAAAAAATTTCCTGCATGGTCCAAGAGCAACAGTGCTATAAACACTTTTAGCTCTTTATTCCTTGGGACCTTTTCACGTGTGAATGGACAAAAACTTAAATCAGTTCAGAACTTAAAATTCAGTTTCTGCTAAGTGTTGAACAGGTGATACTCTGTTCACCGCAGATTTCTAGCCATGCTATTTATTACAAACTACAGGTAAGAGAAATATCACCTGCAGATGAAAACATGACTATAGCACCTAACTACAGCTTGGAATATTTATGAGCTAAGAGATTGCACATGGACTACTTTTAATTTCAGATAAGTAACAACAACAAGAAGTGAACTTTTAAGCAAAGTGCTACAAAACTATGATTACCTACCTTAGCATTTTAGTGACATAAAATGTCTTCACTCAAGTCTGCCAAAGATCACAGAGCATGTGCAGTAACAGATACCCAGTGAGTAACTTAGAGTAGAATATCCATATGAGAAGACCTTTTCCCCACATACAAGAATGCATCAGGCAATACATCTGCTGGTTTTCTGTGGCATACTACATTTCACCAAATTTTTAAACTACTTTCTTAGTACACTGCACAGATTGAAGGAAATCTGATCAGAGACACCAACAGGAACAGATTATATCCTGTTAATCCATTTAACAATTTAAGCTGTACTTGGCCTGATCCAAGAAGTCTGAATCACAGTAGCCCAAACAAGCATTAGGCCCGTCTACATTAGCTGGAATCAGGCATACAGGGATCTCCTTTTCCAGTAAACCTCAGTAAGTACGAAAACAGTAAGAAAAACAATAACAATAGTATTACACAAGACCACTTTCCTGTATTCAAATCATTAAGCACAGAACTCATTTGAGAAGACTCATTTTTTTCTCTCCACAAGATGCAAAAATTCCCTTAATTTCTCATCACGTAGAAGACACAACTTCTAACCTTCAACAGTCCACACTGGACTTAGCTTATCAATCTGACAGCAAAAGATATCATCAACGGTTTCCCAGGAGGTAACAAATGAGATTTCCATTCAAAATGTATTTTGGATGGAGGAGGAGCAGAAGGGCAAGGCACCCAGGACAGCAGGAGGACAGGCAGTCAGAATGTGCTGTGACCCTCTGTCCTGGCCCCGCTGCTGTCAGACGGCAGGGGCACAGCCCGTTCTGGACCAACAAGGAATTATTCCAATATTGATTTTTTATGGGGCTACTTACGTGAGTAAATATTAATCAATTTATGTTAGGATTGCAAATTAAGATCAAAATAGTTATTTGACCAATAAGACTTGCTTGCAGCCATGAGTCATGAAGCATATTCTGTAGAAAGCAAAATCCTTTACTCTTTCAATCCTGCTTTTTGTTTTCCAAACGACACATAACCAGCTAAGACACTAAGTTAACGCACAACATTTCACATATGGTTAATCAATGCATATTTCTGATAACAAAGTCTTTGTTTAATATACTGATAGCCAAAACTGTCTTAGGCATTATTAAAGGGATGTCATTGATTTAAAAATCACATTAATCTGTCAGAAAAATTTCAATGTATTAAAGCAAAAAACCCACTGAAATTACACAGAAGAAAGATTTAATGAAAAGTATTTCTGTTTTTCCAAACTGAGTCCTTGAGAGTTTGGCAGTGTTTGTATTTTGTTCTCCCACAGCAGCTCCATGTTGGTTTGGGTGAATTTTTATCAAAGCACTGGAAAGAAAAGCACATCTGTGGTAACAGTAACACCACAAACCTTGGAAAGGAGACACTGTGATGCACACAAGACCTGAGGCTTACATTTTCTTCTATGAACAGATTTGAAATGGACTGTATCACTTAAAAAAAAAAAGGCAGTGTAATAATGATCAACTTAGAGTAAGGGAAAAAAAGAGCTTTAGGATTAAAACAAACATTTCTTTCCAGTCAACACATGACAGTTCTCCCATTAAAAGAAAAACTAAATATATGCATTAGTTGTCTTTATATTGACTTTATTTATCCCACCCACTCATAAACAAGAAGGGTAATAAAATTAAATGTGTATACAGCAGAAACAAAAATTGCTGGCTTTCTTTCCTTAATAAAGGACTGTCTTCATATAGCTGACAATTGATGAAGCTTATGCTAAGAGGAGTTGAATGTCTTTCTTGTATCTATGGTACGTCAAACCCTTTACAAACTGAGATAAGCATAAGCAAGCTTTAGAAGAGGCTGGAGCAAGCAAGTTTTTAAAACCTCCCAACTTCATGTTCTTAAAGCCTTGGCAGTTAATGTTCCATTTAGTGATCTACCCTATCAAGATGAGGCAAGTGTATCTCAGGCTCAACACAAATCAAAACCAGCTTCTTTGTAGCATATCTAAGCCAAAGCCTTTTACCTATTAATTGACCTTGGCTAGAAATCCAGTACTTAACTCTATGCCTTTGCACACAGTCAGTATCATTATCAGTATTAAGAGGACATGAAACAGTATAAAAGCAAATATTTCTTTCAAAACAGTGAGTCAGTTTTTAAAAGAGACAGCATTTCACTGGAAAGGAGTGTCCTCAAAGCTACAAGGCAAAATTAAACACAACACCCAATACAGTAAAGAAATTTTAAAAAACACCCAACCTAATTCAATTAAGAAGAATACAGAAAACTTTTTAAACCAGCAATTAGCCCACCTCTTGGAGCATCAAGTCTGACAATTGAACTTTATTTACCTGTCTATTATAAAGAAATCCATAAATCAACTCTACAAAAAGCAGCCTGCCATAACTTGCAATATACGGTACGTTTCACACAATGCCTAAGAAGAAAAAGAGAACCCTCTCTCCCAAGAACGAAAAAGCTTACATATTTGTTATCAGGAACAAAAACTACATCTCAACTGTTCAGTGCAACTAAATACGTGGTACTGAAACTAAGGCAAGCAGTGAGAGTTCTCAGAGTTCTGTGGAACAGTGAGGAGTGTGGCAATCTGCAAGTGCTGAGCAGCAGCACCCCGGGGCTGCAGGGGCTCTACACCAACCTGGAGCTTCAGCATGAAAAACATCAACCTGTCACACTTAACAGCCCAACACAGGACACATTATCCAAGTTCAGAGCAAGTTCATAACACACACTTACTCAAGATAATAGGACTTGTTTGTAAAAGTAGAGGAAGGTGAAAGTTATATTTTGCTGAGTTATTTCATTCCATGGAATGAACCAGAGAAATGGTGTCATATCTACACACTCAGAGATTATTTGGTGAACGTTTGAGACAAAAACACTATGTAAAACAACCAAGAACTCTGACATTTATTCTAGTTATAATTTGCTACATATGCTTACAAGATCCTTATGGCATTTTGGGAAGGTCTGGATATTGTTCAACATGGCATTATTCAAAACATAAGAAGCTGGCATTTATATGAAATTATGTGTGTGTATGTATTTATTTTTTATACAGACACACAAATATGAAACAACCATGTGTACTAAACTTTCAGAAGTGTTGCTTCCTCATAACTGACAGTGGCTTCCTGTTTTTCTCTGGATAAACAGCATTCAATTGGAGCTTTTTCTTATCCAGAAACACGCAGCACCATCCCTATGGCTACTTCACACACACAGCTACAGGCAGAATTTTCCTATTTTCCTGCGCAATACAAGCATTTGGGAAAGTCTTTCCCCGTGACATTTATGTTCATGAAGACAATGTAGACATTTTTACTAGAGCAATGACCCACAAAGCATAAATTATGGTTTTCCTGTAGCTATGGCTACATTTTAAAGAGATGATACATTTACAATCTCCACTCCTTGTTATTTCTAGTAGGAGAAACCTCTTATCAAACTAGCAGCTCTAAATAGACTCAAATCAGTAATCATGCAGTAGAATAAAAAGATTAAACAAGCAGATTAGCCCTTTTAAAATGCATCTGAAATAAAGAAAACACATTCAACAAGTACCCCTTTTGAAGCTGGAATGCTGTAGTGGAGCACTCTGAAGCTCACATGCTCTTGAGAGAATCAAGTTAAGGAATCACTCAAAGATGGACATAGGCCTTTTATGACAAGCAGGATCCAAAGGGAGGTGCTGGTTTTTAACTTTTTAATCACTATTTTGCCAGTACTCAACATCTGTATTATTCAATGCCCTTGATACGATGCACCTAGTGAATTATCACTTTTGAGCACGTTTTCAGCAGGATCCTTACAGACCTCACTGCTTCCCACCAGGCTGTGGCTGATCCACTGCACTCACCATCAGGTGCTGTGGCATCAGCTGTCACATTTATTCCTGGAAAACACTTTTTTCATACTGTAGCTACTCTATCTGACAAGGATCAGTCAATGTTTTCTTTTTTTAAAGATGTTGCTGGTCGTTCCTGGAGGAAAATGAAATTTACTGCTGCATGCTTTGGGCTCATCTAATTACAATAGTAGCCTTCAGGGAATTTTTAAACTAATGACATTGGATTTGTCAAACACAAAAACTTTTAATCTGATTTTTCAAGTGGATCCTAGCCAATGGATCCTGGCCACCACAGCACTTAACAAAACACATTGGACTGTCCTCCATGCAGTATTTAGGTGGGTTTCTTATGGAAATGTTAATTTTTGTTACCTAATATCTTCCTCCAGTGGGGAATGCAAGGCCCAGAGGGATATTGGCAATGCTATTAAAGTTTTTATGACTAACACTCCACAAGTCAAATTATATGTGTGTGTATATACAGCTTCACAAATGAGTGGAGCACACACATAAGACCTCTGATGTATGAAGAACTCCCCAGTTTGTCTGCTGATCTCATGATGCAGCTTCAACAAACACTAGGCTCAATAGTACAGGGTTTTTTAAATTTCATTTCAACATCCTATGCTTTATTTTTAATATTTTTTCATTTCCATTGCTAATGCAGTAGTAATCCACAACTTGCAATATACAGTACGTTTCACACAATGCCTAAGAAGAAAAAAAGAGAACCCTCTCTCCCAAGAACAAAAAAGCTTACATCTTTGTTATCAGGAACAAAAGCTACATCTCAACTGTTCAGTGCAACTAAATATGTGGTACTGAAACCGAGGCAAGAAGCGAGACTTCTGAGTTCTGTGGAACACTGAGGAGTGTTCCACAGAACTGGGCAAATGCAACAAAACACAAAACAGTGGCACAGTCAAATGGCCAAATAAAAACCAGATTTAGCCTCAGTCACTTGTCATTTTATTCCCAGTACCACCAGGTATCATGAGAAGGAGGATCAACTCTCCACATGAAACACAGAGAGGTAACGAGGACTGTGAGTAGCCATTGGCTTCGAAAGCTACATTCATACCTCCCATCAGCAGAACTTGGAAACCCAACACCAACATTGTCAAAACAAGTAATAGGATTCCTAGGTGTTAGAAGGGATGACTGAAACACATACACTTGTAACGTGAGTGACTACATCTCCAACTAAGAGTCCAGGGCTTGCACTTCCAATGAGAATTCACAGTCTTACTGCAGTCTTTTAACACAACTACTCCCAAGTTGTATCGAAACACTCAGCAGACAGCATGCAACTACTGTGCTTCTTTCTCCAAGTGTGCAAGCAATTTTAGGAAAATACACAGATTTCAAGCATCAATGTCTACATTTCTGTAAAAAACATGAAGAAAAATTAAAAAGCATTCCTTGAGCTCTTCTACAAGTACTACAGTATATTTTAGCATCACATCCTACTTGCCCTCTCATCCCACAAAGACATGCCCTTGTAACACATGTCCATGCTACACAAAGCTTTATCACCATTTTCTGTCTTACTGCCAGAGAAACAGGTATTTTTAACCTTTTCCTCAATATCACAATGATGTTCCAACAGATCTCAAACAAGCTGCTGCAGAAGAACATCACAGAGGCCCTCTATCGTTGTCTGTATAAACCATGCAGTTTACTCCAACTTTAATGGAAATGACATGGAACTTTTCTCAGGTACTAAACTCAATATAAAAAAAATATAGTTAATCCCCTTCTCATTTTGCAAAGGATCCTGATGTAATTAGAGAAACACCTCATACACCACTAATTATCTTCAAAGCACCAAAACACAGGCTCACAAGTTTGCAAGAGTACATCCCCCTTCCCTTTAGGTAGGAGAACCTCACATAAAAGGTTCAACTCAGTTCCATCTGTTGGGCAATGCAATTAATACTCTTCCTACTGGTAAATAACTTCACTCCAGCCTCTCTCCCCCTGTAATACAGCCAAAGATCAGCAACAGACGATGTGAAGACAAAGGCCATGACCGTGCCATGCATGATGACAGCAGGATCAAACAAAATTAGGCTCAACTACTAAGAGCATTGCATGCCATGAAAGGCAGCGTTGTTGGATACAGTCTCAACTAAGGGGTTTTGAACATGCTACTAAATTTTAAGCATATATTTACATCTCATTTGCAATGATTCAGTAACATTACCCAAAGAGGTGTTTCACTAGCCAATGGAGTAAATGCAATATCCGAAGCATTCTGCTTAATTCAATTTCTTCTCAGGAAATCTGACAAAACAGTATATTGTTTCTGGCTGGCAGCCACAGTACTATCACATAGCTTCTTATAGGTGCAACATTGTGAATTCTACCAGGTTTGAAAAGCACTGGAAGTGTAAAACAAATAGAAATGTGCATTAGCTAAATTGGTACTAAAAACAAACAGCAAGGTCTTTAAGGAAGGCAGAGGGTCCTTGCAGAGCCTGGCAAATGCTCCAAGACAAACCAATTCCATGGTGCTAACAAACCATGAATCTGCACTGGCACCACCAGAAGGCTGTTTATAAAGACAGATGAACAGAAGGGAAGCTTTTCAACTTCAATTCTGTCAAGTCAAACTACTACCAAGCACAACTTTATAAGTGGTCTCCAGTCAACCCTATGAGCTCCATGGAGCCCATGAGCTCAGAGCCCAGTTTAAGGTGATGTGAGTAAGGACAGAAAGACATACACGTATATGGACTAACATCCAACATCCACTGCAGTAGCTCCATTTGACACAAGAGCAACCACCACTTTTGGAAGTCTAAAGCCTGAACAACAGTGCTGACTGAAAGGCACTATTAAGCTTGTTCCGTACATATGCTAATAATGACATCCTGCCTTATGCTGCAGCCATACACTATCATCTTATAGGGACATTTCTTCCAAAGAAGTCCAAGACCTGACCAAGGAGCTCACTTGCATATAAATAGAATGTTTTTTAATCCATCCATGACATAGATTTCTTTCTGTACCTTAGTGCTGTGAATAACTCCTACTGACATAATTCTAATGGTTTTATTTACTTTTCTTTAAAAAATAAGAAGATAATATAATTGCTCAGGGCAGGAGGAAAAAAAAAAACTAAAAAAAGAAGTTTTTGAGCACAGAGGAAGTCACCCTGGACATTGCTGACGTGAAGCAAGGTAAGGCCCCTGATGGGATTTCGGGAACAGGAGTGATTCAGGGCTGAATGCTTACAAACATTGCAATGCAACTTAGCGTAGTTCAAAGACTCCTTCACACAGCATCCCAGAAAAGGGAAGGGGAAAAAAAAAAGATGTTATAAATATTCTCTCCATGCTCCCAATATATATCCAAGAACAAAATATGTGATAATAAATTATGTAACTCGTACTGTCTACATATACGACGCTCCCTTTATTTCAGCATCATACAGGCCAAAAAAGGAAATTTATTTTTCTTAAATACCCTGGTTTGTAGTGATGCACACTGAAAAGGTTAAAAGAAAAACCCCAAATGCACTAACTAAAAATGAGATCTCCACATCAACAAATAAACCACAAAATGGTGAGAACATGAATATAAACCTATTTTTCTCACACACGCACTGTAATTGTGCTGTATTTCATGCATACAGGAATACAAACACATTAAGCCCCACTGTTTTGAAAACAAAACGCTTAAATTCTGCAGTGATCTTTCTTCCCCACCACGGCCAGCGCTACACGGAATG
>JAOXXN010000102.1:9502439-9543428 GCA_026770055.1 Myrmophylax atrothorax
TACGGCATTAAATTACAGATAGCTATTAGTGCAGGGTTAAAATGGAAGTTATCTGAGGTTTTTATGAGGAAACTTGAAACTTTAACAAGGTTTCATAAGCGTTAACATAGTTTAGCACTAGCTATAGTGTAGTTCTTCGTGTTTCAGATGTGTGTTAAAACTTTGGTTTGTTTCTTTTCTGGGAATTGCACACGATTTGGCACATTGGTACTTAGGTTTAAATGTGCTTGGTGTGCAAATGATTAGTGTGCAATTGATTAGTCTGATACAAATTTTCCCTGATTCCTTACTCTCAAGAGTATGCTCTGATGTTTGATTACAATAAATGTTTGGATTTACATTAAAGGCTCAGATTTGGATGATCATATATAGGTTAGTGATGATTTGGGCATTCTTAGACATATCTTTCTTTTCAGTGGTACCTTGACTTGACATCATTAATATAATTCCTATTTTACTTTCTGAAATATGTGCAATGCCAAGAGTTTCATAACATTTATAATTATTTATGCCTTGTTTTTGGTTATCATGACTTTTTTTGATGATGAGAAACTGAGAGATGAAAACCATTAGCTAATGAATTATTCTCAGTGGATCTGGAAGCTGTAAGAGCTCTTGGACTGTGTCACATGAGTGCAGACTTTAAGTTAAGGCTTCATCTGTCAAATTAAAAAACTACATAAATCCAATGCATTGGATTTTCATGTTTCTCTGCTTCAAAATGGATATTAAGTGTTCTTGTGTCCATGCTAGAAAAATCCTATTTCCCCTAAGCAAAAATGTCAATTCATATGAATGCTCATTACTTGCCCCAACCATAAATGGCAGCAGTCAAAGTAGCAAAATCCAAAGTATTTGTAAATATTCAGCACTACTGCTTTCCAGTAGTTACAAACCTGTTGATCTCCATGCATGCATTTCTGATATATTCGCTTTATATGGGATGCTACATGCATAGTTCTTTTTTAACAATGTCCTTGCTATGATTTAGGATTCTTTTCTGCTTTCCCCAGATGTAATTCTGGCTGCACCTGAATAGAGCTGGGTGCACACTAGAAAATAAACACATTTCCAAGAGGAATTGCTGCTTGTGTCTTCATGGCTGCTCCCACACAAGCAGACACTAAGCTAGTATGGAAGAGGGTAACTTTTCAGAGCCCTGCACTGAGGCAACGGACAGTTTGATATGGACTCAAAAATGAGAAAACCAGCCTGCTCTTCTGGAGCAAACACATGCCTTTTCTCCTCTTTCCAAATCTATTGCTCTCCCAGCCCTCCTTCCCCCTGCCTCCCTCCTAAAGTATCTCATCTCTCCTTTGCAAAACATGAATATGAAAGAAACAGAAACTCCTGCATCACACATACAATTGGCATTGCCCAGATGGGGGTTCCTACTGCCATCTCCAACATTCTGTTACAGAGACATGCAGTGCACAATGCACAGAAATGCCTTTCCAAAGCAGGAAATGTCTTTTCAAAGTTAAGTTACAAGGTATTTGAGGGGTATTTGAGTGTATATTGGTGTATTGGGTGAAAGTTGGAAAAGTTGTATAACTCTCACCTGCAGATTAAGACCTAAAAATAGCTGAAGTCATACTAGAACACAAAAACTTCCAAAGAACATTTGTGTTATGTCCTTGGTTAATGTTACACTGGAGAAAAAGACAGTTTTCAGTCATCCTCAGAAATCATTTAGTAAAAAAAAAAAAACAAAAAAACCAGAAAATGCTAGTAACTGTATAAATTGTTTATCATAAAGATAAATTAAATATCCAAAATGTCTAATTAATCCCCTTAAAATTCTGTATATGACAGGAAGCCATGACATAGTGAAATAAGGATGCACCCTTTACAGATGGGATTTTCGGCTGCTCTAACTTTGGATGCTGATAGCAAAAGAGGACTTAATAGAAGTCACTAGAAATTAATATTTAAAACAAACATACATTTTGCTTGGCATTCTTAGTTATTTCCCACAAAAACACTTAAGAGGTGACTACAGAAAAAGCAAAATATAACTTTTTTGTATATCATCAATAAAGAAAATAAAACTGCAGTATTTCCCATCTCCTTTCCCTTTCATTTTGTTAGCATTTTGACAAAATAAAGGACTTGATGAATTGTTACTGAAAGTTATCATCTAGTACATGGGATCAGCAGCAGAGTATAAAAGAACAGTGCCTTTGAGGGCACTCTCTACCACAGACAAAAGTGTTAAAAGACAAGGAACACTATTCTATATTATACAAGGATTTCATATTTTCCCAGCAAATCACTTTGCAAAACAATAGGCCAAGCTGAACACTCGAAATAGGAGTTTCTTTGCCATGACCATTAAAAAGACAAACATAAAAAGCCTAAAATCATTTGACATGGCAATGTAATATTTCACAAGACTTCTGGACAGATCACTGTGCAGCAGGTGAAAGTATTAATTGAAAGAATCACCCTAGGTGCCAAAATCTGCAGGACATATTCTCTGACCTGTCCCACCTCTTTTGTGCTGCACAAAAGACTTAATGAGAATAAAAACCATCTGCAGCTCTCCAGCTGGGGTTTTTTTTGTGATATAAAAGCATTCCTGGATCACTGTGGAGCTGTCTACCCCATGAGAGGCTACACAAACCTGCAATCTGAGGAGAGGAGGGAGCACAGTGAGGGAAAGCATTCCTGGGGTTTGCAGTTCCAGCCGCCTGCAGCTGGTCCATGGGCCCTCGGGAGATGTTGCCATCTGGTACTATGAGTGCCAGGGCAGGCATTTGTCCAGCCAGAGGCTCAGGGGGCTCCACAGCAGCTCTCCATGCTCCTGGAATCCAGAGGAGAAACCTACTGCCCCAGGCCATCTGGGCTAATCTGGTTAAAGCTCAGATCTGCAGACCCCAATCTGGCAAAATTCCCATGGATATCTTTGAGCACTTACTTGAGTTGGCCTTCTGGTTTTGGACTTAGAGGAATATTATTATATAGAGAGCAAATAAACACATGGCTGGGTTTTGGTTTAGAAACACTTAAACCTTTAATGAGACACATATTAATTGCCAATACTAAAGCAATCTCCTACCAATAACAACTAATGAAATTATTGAAATCATTCCTGAGTACAGGAATGAAATCTAGTGCAGTTCCCAATGCTATTAGATAGTTCTTGAAATGTGCACAAAGATCACTGAATTATAGTTGAAGTCATGATAATAAAAGCAATTGTCAGTTTCTGTTGGTACTTGCAGAAATTTAACTTCAGAACTGTACCCTTAGGCAGATAGTAAAGGATTAGACCCACACACACTGCATCCAAAATCATACTGAAATGTCATTTGGAAAACACACTTCCACCATCTTGCTATTTGACTTATAAATGCAGAGAAAGCCTGCACTATGCTCATGGATCATGCCTTTGTAAAACCAGGAAGCTTCCACAACTGAAGAAAACGAATGCATTGTTCTTTTGGAATATTCTTACTGAAGCAAGTAAATGGAGTCTGTGGGGACACACACCAACATCATGAGGCAAATGACAAAGATTGTGAAGTCATCAAGACATAAGTGAGGCTGAAAAGAGGACCCCAAATCCGTAGCAGAACCCTGGAGAATTTGAATATCTGTATTGACAATAGTGTAGCATCTGTTGGTTTTTCTCAGTGAAGGGAGAGCAGAAAAGGCTCAAGCAGGTGGCACAGAACTGCCACATCACTAATATCACTAGGATTCAAATCCCAGAATATTTATCTGGTACTCCTCTCATATCATTTTACACCTCTCTAGACATTGCCAATGGTTATTTATTTGAATTACACATTTGGTCAATAATCTGTCTAAAATCTTCAACCCATCTCTTTAGGAATCTTACTGCTTACCACAACAGCAACAATCACGGTGCAGATGCATTTAGTAACAAATACAGCAGATAGTGGGTGAGCAAGCTGTATGAACAATGAATTTTCTTTAAATGATGTTGAAGAAAGCAGTAACTTCTCTGGCAACCAGGCAGCAGGTTACCCTAGTGACATCAATTCCTTCTGCATCTACATAGGATTGAATGTGGAATTAGCTGAGCTTGAAAATGCCCCTGCAGCTCAGGCAGAAATAATTTACTTCTCACTGTAAATGGAGGCTTCTCTACAGGAGATGCTTGTGCTTCACTGCTCTTTATCAAACAGGTTAACATGAATATACATTTCACCAACAGCCATAAACAGCAATGGAAACTCAACTTACCATGAACTAAGAGAGAATTGTCAAACACTTGAGCCACATTTATCCTGCACAGGACAAATAAACATTAATGCCGGAAAAATAAAGCCACTCTGAAAGCCTGGAGAATCAACAAAGAGGCTTTTTGCCTGTGCCTAATCCTGCTAAACCTTCTTAAAGTCCCATTCAAAATAGATACTTGACATGATTTCCATGCACAATAGCTTTCTTACACATTTTATCCTCTTCCATTTATGAAAGGACTGTAAGTTTGTATTTAAGAATCTACAGAGTCATCTAAAGTACAGATGCTGAGACTATTATTTTGGCAAAAAATTCAATTCAGAATACTGACAATTAATAGGGCATTACTTTCCCAAAACCTTTTGCTTAATCTATAGAGAGAAGATATTCATTCAGTGAGGGCATAATATACAAATGATATGACCTTAAAGCCAGTGTTCAGTCAGTTTTCTGTGTAGAAGTGTCACCATACCTTATCCAGCACCATTACAAAGATAACCACAGAACCCTAACAGCCATGAATATAATCTCATTCCCTGTTCAGGCTCAAAGCAAAAGGAAGAGCTTGTATTTTAATAATTTTTACCTTGCTCTTACTGCAAGGTGTTTACACAACTGCAATTTTAATTTTCACTGGCATTTTTTCTTTGGCATCACATGTTAAAACAGCAGTGGTAAATCATTAGTTTTTGATAATGGCAACATTAATTCCATGGCAATATAAATCTAATTTATTCTATTTATTTAATAAAGTGTAAGATGACCACCTAGAAATTTTGCAGCATATCTATTCCCAATGAATATTCATTCAACAGTAGCTCACTAGGTAGCTCTACTGCATAAGACCATACTTTTGTCCATCAATTAAACATCCAAAAACAACTCCAGGAGTAGAAAGAGACCTGTAGGTGTACATTTCTCATAGAAAGTTTACATAAAATATTATACAAATAACATTTTTAACATGCTCTTCTGCCTTACAACATGAAGGTTTTCACAAAACTCAAAATTCTTACTCAGATTTTCAACATCTGCTGTACATATTATAAAATAAATTAAGCAAACAAAAAAATTACATTTTTTAGGTTTATAGATTCTGAATACCCAGCCCTGGTGATGTGGTGGTGTAGCAACCAGTATGACTGAGAACAGGGACCTCAGCTGAACAAGACATGAAAATAAGGGCTCCAAACTAAAGCCACAAGGAGGCATATCAATATGCCAAAAAATCGGAGTAACCTGGTCTAGTGAACGGTGTTCTTGTCCATGGCAGGGGGTTGAAGCTTTCCAACCCAGAATCCTATGATTCTGTGTAAATTCTCATACATTAAGCACACACTTAAACTCAAATACAAACTTAACTGTTTAACCGAAGAGAGACAAATGTAAACATGCACCTCAAGTTAAGCCAAACATCAACAAGCAAAACCATGGCATAAAATCACATGCAAAATTTACAAATTATTCAGGAGAAGAGTGTGATGACACACACAGGAGAATTGATAGTAGTAAAGAACACTGGAGGAAATATAAATACTTGAAATCTTCACATTGGCAAAGAACAACAAACAAATACTTGTGTTCACAGAGTAAATACAAACACAGTACAGAGTGTAGGACTCTGTAAGAACTCCTGAGTGCTGATCAGTCCAGCTGACTGCCAGGCCTTGTGCCCAAATCAGTGTCTGCCTGTGTGACCTGCAGGCATGGAGTGGTGGTGGGCACTGCTGAATAGGCAGGAACTCTTGGGCATGTCATCTGCACACTGCAAACTAAACTTGAAGCCCTGCAGGTGCTTTAGAAGAGCAGAGCCAAGAAGAACAGGAATGCTTGAGAGAAACATTAAAAACTTAAAGACATGAAAAAAATAGGTGGAATAGGACCAGTCCAGAGTATGGATGCACAAGGTCTCTAAAAACTAAAGCCTGGAGAAAAATAACTCTCTACAAGTGTTTACAGTTTTAGATATTTTGATAAGCAGATGACACACTGTAAGGATATCTGAAGTGCAGTTTGAACACATCAAAGTCACTCTCACCCTGGCATGGCTGCATCAGGAATACCTGTCAGGTTTCAGCTGAATTCACATCATTGTATTAAAAAATCATTTAAATCCCATGCATGATTTTGGGCTGGTATGTGATTTCAGACCAGGAATCCAAACTACCACATGGCACTTATGCCAGGAGAACAGAAAACACAAGTGTTTCTCTCACTGACAAATGTGGGTTTGTTTTTATAACAACATCACTAAGTTGAGGTAGGCAGCACAGTGCTCTACATTTGTGGCTTTGCCTGCTTTGCTTTACACAAAACCTGAAATGCCGTCTGTCTTCTTTATTATGTGGTAGAATTCATAGGACATAGAATTTCTGCCACATCAGCACCCTTCTGCTGTTCTGGTTGATAGGTGCAAGCCTTAATTTTGTGTTTTACTGCAACAGTTGTTTTACAAGGTGACATCAGAGACTTCAGCTACACTCCACTTTCCAAACTTGGTTTATAACACAGACCCACTTTCTAACCCCTGAAGCAAAGCACCAAACAGTGTATTGTGAAATTTGGATTTGCATGTTGACAGGCTGGAAGTGTGGACATAACACTACAGGGGCAGGTATCCAGATTCCTGCAGTGAGGTTTGCCTGCTGATGGACTGACAGCATCATGCACTTGCAACCTGCAGGAGCTCTTCTCCACTGTCCAGTGCCTTGTGTGAAACACCACCTTCCATTTTTCATGAAGCCTGAATGTGTTGTACACATCATAAATGTAGAGTTTTAAAGCACGAGTCCAGAGAGTGCCTTCATTATTCTAGGAAAAATAATCCTGCAGTGACAGAGTGCAGTCTACATGGGCAAAAATGTGTCTCACTCTAAGGACTCTGGTTCAGGGGACAAAGATGCCATTACTTAACAACAGAGACTTTTGATCATGTGAGTTGGGCTATGTAAGGGATCTGGTTTTTATGTGACCAGATTACTGCAAGGTGAGTATTCTGCAAGGTGGGTATTTGTACCTGGATTTTACTGGGGAATAGGAAAAGGACTCTAAATTCCGAAAAGTCCATTCCAATCAGATTTGAATAGCACACTGAATTCTAAATTAATCCATCTTGGTGAGCATGAGTGGAATTTCCTGGCAAAAAGCTGAATGCAGCGTGAAAAAAGAAGGCAATAAATGTTACTTAGCTTAGCCTTGATGGCTAATTAGGGTACTTTACAACACTATTATCAAAGATGCCTGAATTAGTGCAGAGAACATCATTTCCACATAATAGTCCTATGAATATTGAATGCTATTTAGTCATCAAGCTACTGCTGTCACATGAAGTTGTACCATTACTTCCACAAAGGTAAGTATGACATTCTGAGATAAAAAAAACATTTCAGGTAATATAACTATTTAAAAATCATTATGTTTGCAACCTGGTGTGTTTTGGAGAATATCATTACTGTCTATTTGTTAAACCTCATAATTTACCTCAAAGTGTACGTGATTTGGAGAAGCCTCCTGCTATTTATTGAATGTATTAGGACTATTTTTTTCTGAGAAGTGCCAGGTTGACACGTGAACAGAAAGTGGCAGGAAAAGAAATACTGTTCCTCCCACAGCAAACACATTACTATAAAGCTTAACAATTAAGCAGCTGCAGCACATTTTTGCATAGACCTTTGAACTGCACCATATGGTTGACGCTCAATTAAGCGAAGACTTATCAGTCCCTGATTGGAATGTGTCCAGAACTTGCTATTTTCTTAAATCTTTGAACCGGAGGACTAGAACTGAACATACAATTTTATTGACTCACACAAGATACCCCACACTTTCAAATCTTTCAATGAATTGAGGGAAATTTAACGTATATTTTCTTGGCTATATATTCTTGGATTTTACAGTTAAAATATACCAGTGCTATAAAAGCCACAAGGTGGCACTTTGATGTTACAACTTTAGCCAAGTTAACAACTCACCACCATCAAAAAGGTGAGGTCCAAACCTGTACCAGTTCTCCAAAATCCATCCCATCACTTACTTTACATCTGCTTTAGTAGCCACCAAACTGCATGGCAAAGAATATTATATTCACTAAAATGACAGAATGCCTACCAAGTAAAAGTGTTTTCTTGCTACATCAGCAAATTGAATGGGTTCACCTGCAATCCAAGTGGCACAAGCTCTGATGTAGCAGAGAGGTGATCCCACAGTTGGAAGAGATGGCAAAGGAGAGGCAATGAGACAACTTCTGTTTGAAAGCACAATGCTGTCACTTTTACTTCTAGTCGAAATACTGTTTTCTACTCCCCAGACACTTTGCTGCTTCTCTTTGCTGGATGCCTTGTAAGTACATTTTCATCCCATTCAAGTGCAGCACTAAATTCCTGAACAACAGACAAGTCCATGACTTCAAGTATAAAAGTGTTAAGAGTGGATTAAGAAATAAGAACTTCTAAATTAATTCAGCTGGAATTTCACCCAAGTGAGTATTGTAATAAGACTATCAAGGTCTGAAATATAAAACATTGCAATTGCATAGGAAAAGATGTAACTTTTTCCTTCAAGACTGTATATTCCATTTATTTGACAATGGACTGAAACACAGATACACTATTAGACAGAAATAGGTCATGTGTTTTTTTCCCCATCAGATTATTTGAGGCAATAGAAATGTCACAAGAAATTTTTTTCCTGTGAAAATCCTAACCCCAAATTTGGCAATAATGAAGTCAGTCAAACATAAAGCTTTTATTTTAAATCGTAAAAGCTTTATTTTAAATTCCATGTAAAGCTCTATGGTTAAATTCTGCTTTTACAGACAGATGGTAGGGTTTTTTCTTTACTTGTTTATTATAATGTACTTGAGTGCATCTATTCAGTTCACTGGAAAAAGACCTGAAAACATAATTTGCAGTATTCTAATCCACAAGGCTTAATTCCTTTGCAATTGCCATTTCAATGTAGCAGCTGATTTCACTCAGTATTGCCACTACAAAGGGATTAACCTCTCCCTGTTCATTTTTTTATACTGGGGGTGAAATTTAATAGAAGGGTTCAATCAGTTTTGAGGGGGTTTGTTTATTTGTTTTCCTTTTCCTAAGTGTGACCTCACCATTGCAATTCTTCATAAATGTGGGGATATTCTTCTGCAAAAATAATACGACAAAACATTTCTGTAGTCCTGCTTTTCATGGAATTCTAGAATGGTTTGGGTTGGAAGACACTTTAAAGATCTTGTAGTTCCAACCTCCCTGCCACTAGCTCAGGCTTCTTAAAGCCTCATCCAGCCTGACCTTGAGCAGTTCCAGGGCATCCAAAACTCTGGGCACCCTGTTCCAGTGCCTCATCACCCTTTTATGGTGATGGACCTCATGGACCTTTTCCCTAATATCCAATCTAAACCTACTCTCAGTTTGAAACCATTCCCCCTTTTCCTGTCATGCTCTTGTAGACAGTCCCTCTCCATCTTCCTTGTAGGCTCCTTCAGGCACTGCAAGGCTGCAATTGGGTCACCCTTGAAACCTCAGGGAATGACAAACACCTTCTAACATAGCAGGTGTAACACAGGAATGAGGAATACTACTTCAAACCAACTTCAACTACAAACTTACTAGCAGCACTATACAAAAAAAAGTATATTTACTGGTGTTCACACAGCTTACAGAATAAAACTGGGGCATTGCAAATCATGGCTGTTCTACTTTCATGACTTTTCCTATGTGCTCCAGCAAACTCTTTGATCAGGGAAGATGCTCTTCTTTGATTTGACAGATTAAAGCAAACTTTATTACCTTAACAGAGGGGCTCAATAAAAACTTGGCTGCTGCTCTGGCATAAAGCAATTTGATCATTATTTTACACACACAGTATAGTTCAGTGAAGAAGTTTCAGTTCCTCTGGCAAAACACAGCCTTGCTACACTGATAAGACACTGTAGGAGGTGGGCAGGATTCTTATCAAGGAACAAATGGGGATATCAAGTGATCTAGCTGGATTTATCCACAAAATAGCACCTTAGCTGGAACCCAAGAGTTCTGATATCAGATTCTCAGCTAGAATACTGCATTTTTTCTACAATCTGTTTGCACTGTGTATGTTCAGATTGTACTTCTTTTTATTTTTTTAACTACTGGAAGGAACAGAGCTTGTCTAGCACACTGCTTCCAAATCCTTCTTAATATCCAAGGACCAGATAGTACTTCAGGAAAAGAAATCTATGGACAAGGTTGTATTTTTTTTTTTGGTGGGAAGGCCCATGATAAATGTTTAGCATTTAGACAACAGAAGTTGTACTAATTAAGATGTTACCATATGTATCATCTTAATTTAAAATATTTATTGAAATTATAGTATTAATAACATGGGCTGATTCCTGACTTAGGTGGTCAAAAGTCAATGACACAAAGCTGCCAACTCACACAAAAATGTATTTGTATGAGGTTTATTTTGCTTTTTTTAACTGCAATTTTTACACATGAGGGGCCACCATCTTTTGTTTAGGATATTATCAGGGTCTATGGATTATGGATTTACTCACATTGGTCTGGTTCATCCTTCTGCCATAAGGTAGAATGAATTAGAACAATTTCTGAGCTATTTCACTCAGGACATCAAAGCAAGTGGTCAGAGCACAGTCTTTGGCCACAAACTCTGTAAAGAATAGTGATTACCTTGAAAAGGCATAATGAGATTACAACACATCATACACTTTTGGTGTACATAGTTATAAATTCTGATTATAAAGTACAATGGACAAAAAAAATGTGTCCTCAAACTCAGCCAGTAAGTGCTACAGATTTCCATAAAAGCCAAAGTTTCATTCAGCCTAATATTTCTATGATCCAGCAACTTTGACCACACAGGTCACTGTGCTCACTGTGTCCTGCAGCCTCTGTTACTGAAAGATATTCCAACCATTTCTTTAATGGTCTGACACTGCTGTGTTGAATGCAACTGTGCATTCTATCTGTAATCACACAAACCTTTGCAAGGGTCAGCAAAAGCCCTTTATCAAGTCTCCAGGGCTACAGTCCATATCTGTCTTTTATTAAAAAAACATCGAATTCCATATGGTGCAAGCAGCCTGTCAAAGGCAAATGTTAGCAGAAGGATTTTAATGTTCTCTTCAAATAAGTATGATTTATTCAATACCTTTTTTCACAAGCTGCGACCAGGGTGTTGCCTGCAGTCTGATGTAGAGAGTTAAGAACATAAAATCTGTCAGGAAACAAGGTCTGAAGGGAGAAATAGCAGTTTATAAAGCAGTATTTAGGGCAATTGCATTTTAACATAATTAAATGGTGCACCATTGGAAGTAAAGAAAACGCTGCACTGTTTGTGCAGCCTTTTCATCACCAGCACATCACCTTTTCATAAGGACACCAACAAAAATGACAGCCAGTAGATAAAAATAAGACAGTTAATAAAAGAATATTGCTTGGATAGATTAATTAACTTCAAGATGTTCAAAACAATAAGCACAGGGATGTCTTTTGCTGAATGTATTGTGTTTTGAATATAAATTAAACTCTGCTACTCAGTGTAGCTGCACTAATATCTCCAAGTGATGTGAGTTGTTTTAAGAGATAACAGAGCAGTTTCTCTGGTGTGGAACTGGTACTTGCACTGCACTCAGGTGTGCTCCATCAGACCCACAAGGACCCCAGTGTGAAATGGATGCTAACCATGGAGGTTGTGCTCCTCCTCTTCTTCCCTGCTGCTGCCATAAATCCAGGCCCAAACCCCTCATCATGTCATTCAGCCCCCACAGGTCAATCATCAATTTGAATCACACAGATAAATGACACTTTCATTCTCATTGACCAATTAATTCTGTACAATTAATTCTGGACACAAGAATCTGAGGTGAAGAAGGACAAGTTGTGTTCTCCTCCTGTGCATGCAGGTGGTAATTTAAGCACATGACAGTCTGCAACTCCCAGGATTTGGGCCATCCTCACCAAAGCTATGCAGCAGTCCCTGGTTATTCACACGAAAATAGCACAGCACTTCAAAGAGTGCAGAATGCAGGTTTCGTATACAACAAGGCAAAATCCCTCCCACAAAATATATGCTGAGTTCTGATTATATTCAATAAGAAAATGTTCCTCTCAAGGACTGCGCAAACAATTCCTGAACTCAAATATAAAGTGTTAATTAAAATTTAATGTACCCCGTGTGATGCCTTTGTACGCATCTCTGGATTAAATCTGAGGTTAGTTATCTCACTGACTGATGGGGCTCTCCTGCTCTGCTGTTCTCTGGTTCTGAAGGAGAAGTCATTCTTCCAGTAAACACAATAGTCATTTACTTCTATCACGTCAGCGTCTTACCCTTAGAGGCTTCAAAAATAGGCCAGCAGATACATTAAGCTTGTGTCACTGGTGTTAAGGCAGGAGGCAAACCCTTACTCAGAATTTAATTCTGTTTTATAAAAAGCACTTCAATAGCATTTACAGCTTTCAATTTTTGAATTTAAAAATGGGGGGAAATATTACTAAGAGCATTGTTATTGGTTTAACAACTGGAACTTGTGGTATTACTTACTCTGACTGGAGATTCTCAGTCAGGTAATCAGAACAGAGAAAGTCTTAATATGGAAACAACAATAGTTATTATAAATTTTTGCATTCTTGAAATGTTTTTCCTAGATTAAAAATCAACATATCCACTGCCAGCTCCTAAAACATGAGAAAAGGCAGAATAGTACAAAGAACAGATTTTTCCTTTCATTTTCACAAAATGTATGCAATTGTTTCACACTGTTAGATTACACAGATGTAAAAAGGACAGTTACTGTTTGTAGGAGTACTACTGACAATCTGTTTAAAAAGGATTCCAACACCTAGCAGAACTCACTATAATCTCCTTACATGAAATACTGTTCTCAGCAGGAGTGCAGGTCACTGTTTTATAATCTAAGTGCACCAAATGTTCTGCTGTAATTGCACTGGATTTCAGTTAGAGAGCTGCAAATATTGACAACTGAAATAATGAAAAACATCTCTGTCACTGCAGGACTATCATGTCTGACTCCTTTAGATTTCATTTGGACTTGTCATATCTTTAAATCTGCAGAAATTTATACATTAACTTGTTATGGACAGTGACACTTTGGGTACACTTTAGTTCCGTATGTTTTAGTTCAGTGCCTAAGAAGGGGGTATTTATCTCTGAAAGGTAAAAGGAAAGAATGTCTAATGCCACATTAGGTTTTTAAAGCCAGACCCCTGAGGATATGGAGATGGCCTGATAAGCTGACATGAGCTAATTAAGGTAGAAGCTGATTCCACTCCCATGTCTCTGAGTGAAAAGTGCTGTCATTATTCCTTGTGCTTCTACTTTCCTATTACTGTACACAGAAGTTAAAAATGGCAAATCATTGCACTTGCTGAAGTAAACCTGAGTGCCATAAAAACGTGTTTATTGAAAGCAACAGGATTTTTACATCTCCTAAAGGAGCAGATGCCATCCCATATTTTGCAGACCTCTCAGAGAAGAGTTGGACAGCAAACTGACACATCTTCCAGTTATTGATTGTCCCTTGGTCTAGAGCTTTATGGCCTGTTTCCTGATTTCTAAAAGTGAGAGTTCTGGTTCAGAATCAATGTACCACTTAAATTGCCATCTAATTGGACCCTTCTTCAAGTGAATTAATAGAATAGAGATAAAATGCCAATTTTTGTATATGTCTTCCACACTTTGCATATGTGCATTTGCACTCTAGAAATGTGAACATTATCTATTGGAATATTCATTATGATGAAGTTTGAGAAGAATGTTATTTATTCTTTTCACAAAATTGTGCAGAAAAGGCTGACATCCTCTATTTTTTAGAGAATATGAACATTCAGAGCCAGAACATTGCACATATTGTATACAGCATGATAATTGTTTAATTACTGAAATTGTAAGACACTGAAAGGACAACATAAGCAGGAGAAGCATGAGTCTCATTTTTGCAAGATTTTAACTAGAGACTTCTTATGTGCCTTCAAAGTAAAGAGAGAATACAGTTGCAGAACTTGTATTTATATTCCGATGTGTCTGACAGTGTTCTGAGCTACAGTTACTGGTGTTTACTGTGAAGATAAACTACATCTGAGAATCAATCAGATCTGTACTTATATGTATCCAAAGTTCAAGACTTTTTTTGTTTAAAGCTTGCAGTCTTGGCTCAACAGCAAGCACAAAAAAAGTGCCTTGTAGTAGAAAGGAGTAGGACAGAATAGTATCCAGCAATTCAGTAAGTGTGAAGACTTAGTTAAGTAACAACCGAGATACACATTAATTACTGTATTTTCTGCATATATGCATGTACACACATACACAGACATAATCATCTCCTTGCGTGTTTCTTATTAAAGACATTAGTCTTCATGCAAAGTCTGATGTTCCTAAATCTCAAACTTAAAACTTAAACAATTCTCAGCATGATGCCATTATCTGTCATTCTAAAGATGACAAAATATCTCAGACAGGAAAAAAACCCAGAAGAAATTAATCACACATGTCTGAATTTTGTTTTCATAAAACTGATCTTAATAACAAGAACATATTCAAGATGAATAAAATGCTGTTAATCACCTGATGTATTTATTTTCCACATGATACAATACACACAAATCTCTTGGACACTGTGAATGGAATTTGGTTGGTTACAGAGAGGTGTCTAGTGCCATTTTAGATAACCTCAAGCATTCCAGGTGGCTTCCCTTGGCCTGGGCCCCCTTTACATTTTGCCTGACATCTGTTAGCCCTGTAAGAAAATCTTCAGAGGTCTGCAATACCCAAACTGGCTCTAGATTTCTGTGCTTAGGCTCCTGAAAGCCTAGTCCATGCTCCCTTTTGGTTTGGTGTACACTACACTGTATGAAATAAATGAGTATTAGCATGGCATATTAATTTTACACTGCTGTAAAAAACAAAAGTGGTCTTCAACTGAGTAATATTTTAATATAACAGAATCTTCAATAAAACATTATGTCCACTGGTTTGTAGAAGCATTCTTGTACTTCTGTGAGCAATACTGGTTTAACACTTGAGTTGGATATTTAGGAATTCTGCTATTGTCCACCTGTGTTGTTGACTGTTGTCCCTCTCTGTCCAAGACAAAGCTCCCAAACTGAAGAAATATTGCATTAGCTCACTACAAAAAATGGAGAGGAGGGGGAAATGATTGCAGATCAGAGGCAGGTAAGCACAGAGAGATAAAACCAAGGTTTTTCTTTCTCTGGTTTAAAGAATAAGGATTATATACATACATATATCACCATAAGCACAAGGAGGAAAAATATGTTGTATAGAATACTTAAGATGCTGTATTATTATGTAAAACTCTATAGCAGCTAAAACCCCTAAGTCAGGGATGATCTTTTCATGACACTACACCCAAAGCTTTCCCAAAGATCTAACATCTTGCTACAAAGAACAGGTGGATGCAAACAAACCAGAGACTTACTGCCAATAAGCCATCCCAGTGGCAGAAATACTGAGGAGCTGAATCCTCACTCAGTTTTGCAGACATAACAGTGTAGGAGACTTTTAAGGATGGATCAAAGAATGGTGCTTTCAGGATATTTATGTTGATACCCTTCTCATTATGCAAGTGATAAGAATGAATTAAAAATCCACACAGGAGTCTGTACAAGAATTAAAGTATGTTGGAGTCCAGCAACATGGGCCAAGCCAACTCAGAAGTCAGTATCTCACTAATGATAAAAACAGCAGACAGGATAAAGGGAAATCACAAGGGGTTCTGAAGTGGAAATTTTCAACTGAAATTTCTACAGTTTGTATCTGATGCAATAAAAAAGGGCAATTTAGAAGAACAGGACAAACTAATTGGAGCAACGTTCAGGGAAAGCAGTTACAGCAGAGACGGAATAGAGCTGAGCCTCTTACTCCCATGAAGTACCTTCCTTTGCAGAGTGCCAGCCTGGATGGACAAACTGATCCAGTTTAGCCGATTTGACTCCACCTCTCAAATCAAACTTACAAATTCCACCTGCTGCTACAGCATTCTTGCATACTATCCAAGCAATTCAAAATACATGTATTTGTACCAGTGTTTGCTCTCTGATTTACCTTCACATCCAAACATTCTGCATAAGCAAGGAATTGACTGAGATGGAACGAATTCTAAAGACAAGCACTGCAGAAGTGCTGGCAGCTCAGACCACAGCTTGGACAAGGACTCAGTTCTACCTCAAAACAGTAGAGGGAATTAAAGAAAGATCAATGAAACTATGAAGAAGGAAAGTTTTTTACATGTGCTGGAATAAAACGTTGCTAACTAATGACAGTTTTGGCACTTAATTATCTAAAAATACATGGCAAATCTAAGTAGAAATTAAGAGAAGTTATCAGAATAGTAAAAGGCTATAAATAAAAAAAATGTCACTACAAGAAAGGAACATGTAGAAGCACTTTGAGCAGTGAGCTCTACTGAAATATGGAAAAACTTCCCAAGGAAAGCCCCATTCCCTGAAAAATTTGATATCAGAGTAAAATGCTAATTGGAGACAATACAAGAAAACCCTGGAGCCATAACACTGTAGAAATAATAAAAACATTATATTAGTTATCTGGGGTTTATATACAAAATACATATAATAAACATGAAAGCTTTACTAAGATACGTGGGCTGCTTTCACATCACACCAAGTACAGGTGTTTTGGTATGAAACAAAAGTACAGCTGTGTTCTTAACTACAAACCAAAATATTCTTCTATCTTATTTTAGCTTGCAACTTCATATAGCAATGATAGTTCCATCAGTAGGTGTCAAACTTTAGAGGAAATTATACAGATTTGAAGAAAAAAAGGTAGGTGGGTTCACATCATAATGCACCTGCCTGCCCCACTTCCTATTGCCATGTAAAATTACATTAAAAATAATACTATTTTAGGTTATTTTGAAGACACCTGTGAAGCTCTCGGGCAGAATATTTGGAGCAGGAAAGAATATCTGATTGCTTAACTTCAACTTTCAGTGCTCATTTCTTTGATAACAGGAATCCTAAAAGTTTCCCACAGAAAACATGCTACAGACAGTTTGATGTATGTTTTACTACTACTTTTTTCATATATGAAGTCACTGAACGATACACCAACTTCTGAAAGTAAAATAAAGAATGTGAACAAACCCCTCAGATAAAGCATTTTTCTTAATGCAAGCTGAATTAAGAATAGTATTTGATCTGTTTGTTTCAAAATTTATGAGGTGCCCTCAGAATTAGTTACCATTCTGTCAAACACCCTTACCCTACCTCAGCTCATGAAAGGATCTCGGAAATAGTTTCCATTTGACCTGCATATCAGTTGTTCTTTTATGTTCTCACTTCCTATACATACAATTTTGCTGCATAAACGAGGTGCTCCTACATTGCCATTTTATCAATATCCTCCAATTAAATAATGGCCTAAGTACAACACCAGTAGTTATTAAGGAACTATACAATAAGAACAATGTTGCTTTTAATAGTCAATGTAATTTATGCATGCCTTCCTTAGGTGAAAAACTTAAGAGTTACTTAATTTATCATCTTAATCTTTTTCACAAGTGATCTTTATATTCCCTCACATCCTACGTTTCTTCACAAGCCTCCTTAGCAACATCCCCCAGCAGAGGCTTCCTGGAGCAGTTTCTCAAGTGGAGCAATGACATCCCCACATCAGCTGAGGATGTTTTTGTTACATACCCAGCACTGATCAAATGCAGTGTTGCCCTGTCTGCAGTGTCACTGTCTTAGCTGAGAAGAGCTCCAACCCTTCCTCCAAAATAAAACAGTCATGCCAGAAGATCCTTAAATCCACATATATTCATCAGTAAAATGCAAAATTTTCAGCATTAATGGAGAGCCACCAGGTGCAGTTGTACAAATGATAAAATGCATAGTCACCATATTTAGAAGTTCCAATAAATATCACTCCTCTCTGCTGCCATCTACAGAGAGATTGCAAATTTCTCAAAAAATCTACTTTTCACTTCCAGATACATATTTAGTAATAGCATCTCAACATGCCCTACAAGCCAGTTAACTCCAAACATATATCCAGAGTATTACCTTAAAATATTATAAGCTTAAGGAAAAGCTGAGCCCAAGTGATGAGTTGTTAAAAGGTACTTCAATGTTGTCACACTGAGTGATGTCTGATCTCCAGCAAAACCCTCAGTTGGGAATTAGCTCCTCACGTCCCTGTCTAATGCTTGGGAGTAGTTGAGCCGTACATAGAGGTCCCTCAGAAGCCAGATGAGCTGCCAAAAGTGAAAAGGAGATTCTGTCTCTAGTATGGACATCTTGAACACCTTTGCTTGAGTCCCTAGAATATCTAACGCTTAATGTTGTAGCATGATTTGCTGTCTGCTTCAGACGGCATTTCCAGTTTCACAGCTGTATGTTCCAACCAGGAGGCTACAGAGTCGGTTTCCTTCTGATTAAAAATGACACTCAGTAACCAAAGAGGTACATTTTTAAAGGGCCAACACCTCAGATGCACAGTGGAGACAGTGGGACTCAGTAAGATTGCTGATCTGTGTTAAGTGAGTGCAAGTGGTAAAAAACACTAGGTTTTCTTAAGGCCCAAAATGAACATACCATAGAACCTTAGAATGGTTTGGATTGGAAAGGACATCAAAGATCATCTATTTCCAATCCTCCTGCCATGGGCAGGGACATCTTCCACTCTTCCAGGTTGCTCAGAGCTCCATCCAGCCTGGCCTTGAGCACTTCCAGGGGTGGGACATCCACAGTTTCTCTGGGCAACCTGTGCCAGTGCCTCACCACCACTAAAGAAGAATTACCTGAAACACCTTTTAAATGTATGCTATTTGATAATCAAAGATATATTTCTACAGTGATAAATTGAAACCTTTTTTCTGTTTGACAGAACTCCTTTGTCATATTCCTTCAGTTAAAGAGCATTAATCAATAGGGCACTCAGAACATGGAAAGTTGTGCTTTTCTTGTATTCTTTACTGTCTAAGTTACTTTAATTCTCTCCATACCTTCTTATTCTCCTAGGGGTTTTTTGCTTCTCTGTTCCCTGTTGTAAAAGGTTTCTTTCAGCCTTCTATTTCTGTTGGTTTTGCTTTTAGGACAGTGGCCTCCTTGTGGCCACCTGGACAATTGTACTAATGTGAGCAGCTGCTCCTAGAAACTGTCTTGGAGGAATTTATGCCATTTGAATATTTGGGCGGTTTAAATCTGTTTTAGTGTTTCACCCAGTTGAAAATGTATACCTGAAGCAACAGAAGTTAAAATACTCAGGTAGAAAGAGAACATTGAGCACTTTTTTTGTTGCCTTTTTTTCCCTATGGGGTGGTGACATCTGCCCCTTTTTCCTCAGTGTGCCCAGCAGTAGGTGCAGCAGGTGCTGGCAGAGCCAAGTGACTGCAAGAATAAACTGATCTGTGACAAGGAAAACGCCAGGTATCTCTCAGCATCCTATTCTGCAGCTCAAAAAGGAAAGTTGTTTTTCATATTCATCTAAGGTAAGGTTGTTTAACCTGAGCTCTTTGATGCTTAACCTGGAGGAAAGTGCTTATTTATCTTCTCTACTTAACTTGTATAGTATCAAGCATATATATTAAGAGAGTTCTCTGTCAAAATCCTCTTCGACTCTGCTCACACTGCCATTAGGTGACAAGATGCTGTTCATGCAGCATCTCCAGGGCTTGGGATAATTAAGTTGCTTAACATGTGAAAAGAGTAGAATGGATAAGAGCCACCAGGGGGCATTAAAACAAAAGAGATGGGTAGAAATTGCTTGAAAGATTACAAACTTGAAAAACTCTATAAAAATATACAGATTAATAAGGCAAACTGTTGTGGCAATGAAAAATAAGCTGAAAGTAAAGCTTTACTTCATTGTGACCTGTGTCATAGAATTTCTGACAGTAGTGAAAAGATTCCCAATTTTCTTTTAAAAACAGCACAGAATATTAGTGCAATTATTAGAGAGCAAGAAAGCTGAATTTATGCAATAGTCCTAAGACTGATGGTAGTGACAGAAGGAATTGACCAAGACATCATATCTAGATTAAAACTAAGGGAATTTTAATCTTGGAATTACTTCTATGGAAGGATAAATTAGAAGTCATTCCTTTGCTGCTTCTCCTGCTATGAGACTCAGAGAAAAGAAAACCCTTGCCCTGGGCAAAGAGACATTGTCACTCTGCTTCTGTGTTCCACTTAAAATAATGCTTTTCTGTTTCTGCACTATAAGAAAGCTGAGCTATTTTGTCATATCTCTTTTCTCCAAGACTAAAGAGGAGAAAGAGTTGTGGGTGCATGTTTAGATAAGTGAGCTTTGCAAGTGCATTGCATAGAGACCAAATACACTCAGATAAAACAGAATTTCAACTTCATACCCCTCAGACATACCAACATATTTTCCTGAAGAACAAAGCATATGTTTAACTGTAGCATTCTAGTCTGCAGCTGAAAACAGAGCCTGGTTTCTGCAAACCAAACATGAAAACTGTGGCAGCTCAGCTGAACACAGCTGGTTTTCATTCAAACTTATTGCATGTGTTCAGGCTAGCAAACACACACTTTACAGGATTATAAAGATACTCCCCAGGTTGTATTATTATTATTATTTCCCAGTGGAGAATTGTTGCAGATAATACTTATCTAGCTATACTGTTGGGAGGCAGATAGTTATGGTGCTTCAGTCTGTTCACTCAGTGTTAATAGACAGAAGTACAGAGAAGAGCTGTGCCATTCTGGACAGTGAAACCAACCTTGTAGGTGTAGGACTGAAGTGAACTCTGCTCTGTTATGAGTTTAATCTCCAAAGCTGTAAGCCCAAGGAACTGCATTGAGACTTCTATTCACAAGCAAGAATGAATCCATAACAGTAAATACTTGCTGCATAGGATGAACTAATTCTTACAGTGAATGTGAACTCAGTTCTTCCCCTGGATAAAGAAATCCCTTGAAGAATCCTCCTCCAAACTGGCTGCAGTTTCTAAGGCTAAGAGGGAGCTGCAGCAGAAAGTCAAAGAGCTGCAGAAGTCTTTGATCAGTTACAGGGAAAAGCTAAAAAGGCAAAGAGCTCAAGTCAGACCATGCATGGCCTGTAAAGCTAATGCAGAAAGGGTACAGGTACTCAGGCATTTTTCAATAAAGACAGATATCCTACTTAGAACTCAAGCTCAGATTCCCAACAGAAGAGGAATAGATGGACAGCAGCTCCAGTAACTGTGTGGCTTCTCCTGTTGTCCCTCCCCTGCATTATACTACATTCCCTGCACAGACATCTGCAGAAATAGCTCCCAACCAAGTAATAACCAGTGAGCCTGAAAAATTACAGAAGTTCTGTTTCCCTCTGCAATTTTCAGGAGACAGAACCTGAACTGAGCAAAATAGAGGCAGTAAGAGTATCAGAAGGGCACTTATGAACAAGTGAGTTTTCTTGACCATTTTTCTGAAGAGACTGATCTGTTAAAATGTTACTGGACTTTCACCCCTGTATTGTCTTCAGTCACCAGACATCCAGAAATCTGTGTCAGAGTTGAAGAGTGTGCAGAGCAAGATGAAATGTGAGATGCGAGTGCAGAACAGGCAGCTGAAGACTCAGAAGTGGAAAGAAGAAGGCAGCAGCTGGAAAATGATTGGCAGGTAAAGCAATGACAGCATTAAAAGGTGGTAAGACACCCCGGAAGTGTTTTTGTGCAAAATCTATGGTGTTGCAGAGACATAGCAAAAAGACTTTATAAACTCACTCAAAAGATACTCCTATGTATCTTGCTGTGTCTGCTCCAGAAAGCCTGAGTGACAACGTAACACACAGTCACTATATATATCTGATTTTAGAGAGAGACAGGAGTTTTTATAAATGAGAGAACTCTAAGCTATTTACAATAAAGATGTTATTTTGAAAATTTTTTTTGTGCTATGAAAAAATTGTAAAGAATTTTCTTTCCAGTTTCTACGTGGAAAAAGTCAAACATCTGAAAAAATACAAAGAGGAGACAGAAGAAACTAAAGGAAGCCAGCATAAAGTCAAAACAGGTGAGACTGGTTAGCATCAGCATAGTACTTCACTGAAAGTAACAAGATACTAATTCAGCATATGCACCAAGTAATCCTTTCAATCTCAGCAATAAACCCCTGGTGAAGAGTGAGATGCATGCGGGGCCTTTTCAACTAAGGGGCACTTATCATACTTCTAAAGAGGTTTCATCTTTTCTGTGAATCATTTCAATTCAACAGGATTTGTAAATAGAGCTTTTGCCCCCCCACAGCATTTTGTTTTTATCAGGTTCAGGGTATCTGTGTTATCAAACAAAAAAAAGTTTGTGGTCAAGTAAGTTGCCACCCTGAGCAGCTCTTGTGACACTGTATGTGACATCATGCAAAACCACCCACCCCACAGCCTCGTCCCCAGAATCGTTTGTCCTTGCATCACCTCTCCCTTGCACTACTGTTTTACAATATTCAAATTACCTCAGAGTGTGTGGATCACTGTAGTAGCTCAGTGTGAAAATCTAGAGGTTTCAATGTTTATAAGGTATTAACCAGCATAAAGTAAAACAAAGAGTAATAAAGGTGCCCCAGTCTCAGGTCTTACACGCTCCTAATCAGTCCAAGTATCATTCTGTGATTAGAAAGAGACCCTAATAGCAAGAGAGTATTTCTACAGCATTTGTCAGGCAAAATAAGTCTTGCCTCACCTTTCTCAGGAGTTTGTGGTACTCAATACCCATATTTATCCACTTTCTTCCCAATGCCTCTGTATTTTATGCTGTGTTGGAGACCTATGTTGACTTCACTACCGCTGTGAGAGGGACAACTAACTGATCACAGCAATGCAAGAGGCATCCCAGAGAGCTCCTACCCTGTACAGGAGAAAGATGTGAAGGCTCTGCTGTTCTCGTCCCTCTTGCACAGAGCTCAAATGCTGGAACAAAGTATGCAATCACTGCTCCCTCTGCAGTTCCAGTTATACCATCCTGCCTTGATCACAACTGGCCTGGAAGCAGCAAGTCACCAGTGGGTCACATCCAGGTTTGACAGCCTGCAGCTACAAGTTGTGAAAAAACTACAGCCAAAGAGCTCTGAAGAGAGCAGCTCCAGAATAAGAGGTAAAGAAAGCAAGCACATTAATTTCAAATAAGGAAGCAAAGAAAATAGATCAGGCAGGTACTTAGTAGCTTATCAGTCAGGATTTCAGTTTTCTAGACCTTCTTTTGCAGCTCCTTACATGGGTGAAAAACAGACTCCCTCTTTTGGTTTAGTTTGTTTCTTCCTCTTTTGCCAAAGGACATGCTGAAGCAGGAAAGAACACAACAGGTACAAGACAGCTTCAAGGGACTGTTTCTATACTATGTATTGTACATACTTCATGCTTAGTTGATGTTCATTAACCAAATACTCATCTGAAAGCAAACAGCTGGTCTATTTTCCTCTGCGTTCACCTCCATTTCAGTGGTTTACCTTACCCTTGTCTATGCCCTTAACAGATACCCTTCCAAAAGCCGTGCTTACCTTCTTTGTGTAGCTTCATCAGCCTTCTCCATAATTAGTTCTTGTATAGCTGTGTAATTATCCTTTTAGAGATGCTGGTATTAAACTGCTAAAACTTTAATCTCTTCTTTTGTAACGACAAAGATTCCCCAAAGAGTCATCAGCTTCATGAAACACTGCATCTTCTCGCAGGAGCAGAATCAACAGGACCTTCCCACTCACACCTCCCTGCACACACAGGGCAGACAGACCTACAGCTCACCACTGGAGAGGCCCACGTGAGCTGTGCAGGAAATGAGCTCATTTGACTGGCAATTCCCAGCCCAGGGAGAGCTTCACCTGCTGCCCCGGAGACTCCCTGCTAGCACCCAGGTGCTGGAAGAATCTGGAACTTTACTTGATCTGACAATTAGACAGGTGGCAGCACATAAAAGGTGCTCACGAGGCACACATGTGTAGAGCATCTAGGAATGATTGCTTAAATCCTAACCTCTGACTTGAATTAACTCACCCCTCTCACCTTGTCTTTTTGACTCAGGTTCTTTGCATTGTGTGGCTGATATTAAAACTACTATTTATAAGAAAACAATTATTCTTTTTTAATCATCACTATAAACTGTATACTGTTGATATGCTACATGTTTGCTTTCATCACTTTTCTTTTACCAGCTTTAGACTAAGGCCTGGCAGGTGCTATCAAAACAAAGACTGGTTTGCAGAGGGTTCAGGTGAATTACTGAATACCAAGTCATGTGCCTGTGGCTGGATGCTGACGTGAGGAGCAGGGAAGAACTGGCAGGACTGGCTGATTACAATGTAGATGACACCTGGGTCATGAGAGAACATAAGCCTTGGGCTATTTGAAGAGCATAGAAGGAATTCATTAGGTGTGTGATGTTACACCACACACATTAGCTTACCTCCATAAGAATTAGTGGAATTTGTTCAACCTATCCTGCTATGGAACAGTAGTTAGAGCAGAAGACTTGTGTCACGGTATGCTGAAGATGATTGCAACATGGATGAGTTTCCAAGACCAAAGATCACCTCATCTTCATCACAGCCTACTCTTCCACATGCTGTCAATACAACTTGGCTGCAGGACATGTGGTGTTGCTTCAGTAGAGCTGTTCACCACCTCCTCCGTGATCCAGGGCACTATTGTTTCCATGGGACTTACACATGTTATTTGCAATTATGTTTAGTTTAGTAGGGAGAAAAGGATTGCATATGTCTGGAACCCAGCCCAAGAACACAATGGAAGCAGCTCATTCTGCTGCTCTAAAAACTTGGCTCTAAACCCTAACATTTATGGTAAGACTCCAGACTAACTTGTCTGCCTTCCTCCTTGAAGCCAATGGCTGTTCTAAGGAACAAGGGGTGGCTGAGCAACTGGTAAAACTAAACACCCGAGCTTCATTAAATTGTGCTGCTTAAAAGTAGATCTGTGCCATATAGCTTTAGGTTTGTCCCAGTTAAGCTGCTTCTGTCAGTAATCAATTGGTAGCTATGCCCCACCTGCTCTGTAAAGCTGATTCAGGTTTTAAGACAATCAGTCCTTAGATTGAAACTGTTACTAATTATTTTAATGGGGCTTGAGGAAGATTCTAAACGTGTTGACAGGTGAGGCTGGCATTAAGTAGCCTCTTGCTCTTAGTGATTTATGAAAGCTTTCCTGAAACTGTAATGGCTGGATTTCAAGCTTTCTCTGCCTTGCTATTTGTTCCCACACGTTCAAGGTGGGCTCTGAGTAACCCTGTCTAATTGAAGATGTCCCTGCTCATTGCAGTGGGTTTGGGCTAAAGATCTTTAAAGGACCCTTTCAAGCCAAACTATTCTATGATCTATTCTATGATCTGCTTTTACTTAAGCAGGTCAGGTCACATGGGCTGTGCCTGTTTAAAATACTCTTTACTGGGGAGCCCACATTCCTACAGCATCTATTTTGTCTCTTCTTTATCTGAAGTCTTGTCTAGTCTAACCTGTTACTGCTGCACCACCAATACAGACAATTCCACAAGACATGTTTCTTAATCGATCGCAGTTGTGTGAAGTGATTACAGGACACAAATATGTGTAAAAGTGGGCTGAAACAAACAGCAGGAAGCTGTGATATTTTTAAGTAACAAGAGTGCCAGGCAGGCAACAGCACAATCTGTTTTCCATTCAGCAAACTACCTGCCTGAAAAATACTTTTCAGCTTTATTTTGCTGGAGGGCATAACACATATCCATTTCTATATATACATATAACTATATACTCCTTTAATCTAAGACAGAACACTTCATCCTGCTTCTATGCTACTGTTCAAATGTCAGAAAGAATGAAAACCTGAGATCATGTGCAATGTATGTGAAATAATGAGCTGTTCGATCTATTATTTTTTGCCATTCAGTAGGATACATGTTTGCTGACAATAAGTAAACATCATCAACCTCAGAATTTTTATTAACGAGTTCAGAAGAAGAACAAAAAAGGTCACACTGATTTCAGTAAAACAAAAAACAATCCCTTTCAAACAGAACAACTGCTAGGAATATGAACACCTAGAAAATTCTGAATAATTTAAAGATCTTGAAATACTGAGTTCTTCATCCCCTAGGGATTAATATGAGCCCATTGCTTCTCTATTATAATAATTTAATGCTGCACCTTAAAAAAACCCTCATCACCAGTGAATATGGCTTATTCAACAACCTCACTGGTAATAGATCTAATACTGCACATTGTACATTTCCCCCCCAGCTAACTGCACTGGGACTCAGCGTTCACTGTTTGATTCCATATACAAGACTGAGTATCAGATTAGAGAGCAGCACACCAAAGGTGCAGAGCTAACACCAGACACAGGAGCATCTCAGTGGTGTGCTCAGGACAGACAGCTCCCATCCACATGGGATACAGTTGAAATGTCAGAAGCAGAAAAAGTCCAGACAGCTTCACACAGGCATGAGCATGGCTCTGATCAGCTACAGAAAAAGCTGCACATAAAACCAGTTTCCCCAGCACTGCATAATGCAAAGGTCAATACCAAGGGTATCAGTTGCACCTGCCAAAATACTCATCACACAACCACGTAGGTGTACAACATCTTCTGAGCCATTCGGGTATTGCCACTGCTCTGGTAAATAAGTGACAAGTTAAAGGCAGCATCTCTTCTCAAGTCTGTCTGACCAGTTTCTATTCCCTGTAAAAATAATTATTAGAAAAAGTTATCACTAGACAAAGATCGTACAAAACTTTTAGAATCAAATTACATATTTGTGGTTACTACAGGCTTTCAGATATATGGACACAAAAGAAATATTCCTCGTGCCCTCCCTCTTCAAAAAGTTTCCACATCAGGCTGTTGATCACCAAAGAGTTACAAAATTACACACACGAAACGTTAGCTGTAAGGTACACAGTCAGCTCATAAACCAGTAAAGTGCTCTATCCTAATTTTGGTTTGTATGCAAAGTATTTGTTTCTCCAACCAAAATGTGAATACTGCTGTACCTTTTTTCCTGGTCATGAGACTGCTGTTTTAAACTCCCAGGCAGACTAACAGCCACACTTCTTACTTTCCTAACTCTGTCTGTTTTCTAAAAACACTTGCAATGTTTCTACCTCCCTATGCCACACCTAGGCAAAAACTTTCTCTCAGCCCAGACTTGTAAATGTATGACATGTCAATTAGGATCTAATACAGATCAATTAGAGCTAAACCATGGCTCTGATGCACCTAGGCATTCCTAATACTGGTTCATCTTGCTCCAGCATGCTGTTCTGTAGCATAGGTGACTACACACAACTTCCAGGTCAGCTACTTCAGGTAAAGTGGTTTAGCAACCCTTTTGCAGTTACTTCAGCTTATGAGTAAATCCTTCAAAATTCACAAGTCTTTGAAGTTAACACATGCTTAAATGTATTACCAAGTGACAACCAGATTTGGGCTTCCAGTGACAAAGAATTACAATATAAATTGAAGGAAACCCAACTACACAGACTTTATGTACCTTTCTTTAGTCTATGACTAAGAAATTCGTAACATTTACCTGACCTTATTCTCTGTACATAACTCCCAAAGTTACAGTACCTCTAAGGTGAGGGGGGGAAGTTCAAGCACTCTTTGGTAGTAGTGGATTGCCAGGTGCAGTAATCCCAGCTGGTGAAGGCCACGGCCAAGGTTGTAGAAAGACTCTTGACATGGACCGCGCAGGTCCAAGTAGCGGTGAAGGAAGGAGAACCCCTGTACAGATATTACACATATTTGTGAATGTCCCCTTTAAGAGGATGGCAATAAAATACGCTGGAGAACAGAGGTTTAAATGTATCCATTTAGACTTTTGACTTTGCTTCCCCAGCAACACATGTGCAAGTTGAAGGCAAGGATGAGTCACATTTGATGGAAGATACCACAAAACCTGCACTCAGTCAGTTTCACTGGCACTGATAACAATGGGTAGATCTCTTTTAATAAATTAAACAGAGCTATTTAGTACAGTGACTTATGGCACTAGCTTGCTAAATATCTCAGTGTGTGTGTATCTGGTTGTGTAATATATACACAAGTAAGACTGGTTCATGTTTGGAAGACCTGATCACCCTAGAAAACATGCAGGCAAAGGACAGGCTACAGCAAGACCTTCTTTCTCTTAAAAAAATTAAAAGCTTTAAAAGATAACCCTTCCCCACCTTTTTTTTTAAATGGAGAAAAAGAACTTCCTTCACTTTCCCTTACTCTTTGTCTTGGATAGCACGAAGAAATGGTTCAATTCTACAACTTTTCAGAATTTCACAAAACTCTGAGGGCCATGAAAAGTATTATCAAAGTATTATTTTTGCAATGCAAGCATATTCTTTTCCTGATCTTGTGCTCCATGTAAATGTTTACTTCAATATCAGTTATCAGGGAAATGAGCAGTACCTATAAAGTGACACAAAATAAATATCACTGAATAAAAGCATGAAAAATCAATATATTCTAAGCAATAGGTGAGAGTTCATGTCCCCTCCTGAAGCCAGCAGGTATTTTACTGCCAACTCTAAAGCAGAATTTGAAAGGAAACTCATACCCAGCAATTCCAGTACTCTGTAAGTGTTGTACTTTCTTATTTTGCTTTTAATCTAAAATTAAAATATATCCTGATACATTTAAGCTGTATGAGTAGCAGAATCTCAGGAGTACATAATTTTGTTGCTAACCCTGCTCTGAATACCCACTCCTTGCACACTGTGATTCAGAGGAGCAGGACCCAACAGGTACTACACACCTGTTCCAGTGCTCATGTCCCAGATGTAAAACAGGGCAATGCACAAAAGGACAGTGACCAGGCACCAGTGGAACAAATTACTCTCATTTAAATTTTACTGACATGCTGTAAAGCAAGAGAAACAGTTTGTCTCTCACCTGCAGGATGTCACTGCTTGGTGTGTTATGCCAATCCTGACACAGAGTCGGTATGAACTATGAAAATGAGGGGCATTAGACCAGAGCTACCTCCCAAACACAACAAAAGGGAAAGACAGAGAGGCAAATAGCACTAGTTTACATTAAAATGTAGTGCCTCCTTGGACCCTGAAGGAGCCCTGGGGCAAACTTGGAAGGGACAAGCAGATGAGCTGAATTCAGAAAGGAGAAATGGAGCACACAACCCTTTCATGTCTCCCATGCATTTAGTTTTGTCACCACTTTGGAATGTGATGATTCTGTTTTAAGTAGAGGAACCTTCTTTCTAGGGAACATGTTGGTAATCAGAGAAGTTACCTCCTTCAACATGAGGAATTAGTTCAGACACAAGCAGCTAATGATCATAATTTAGGTCATCAGTGGGTCACTGTGGTTGAATTATTAATTAACTACAATAGCAACAAGAAATGATGTAAAAATACCAAGTATAGTAAGCAAGAAATGAGAAGAGAGGGAGGGAGCAGGCAACAGTATTGCCTGGGGGTAACATAAATAGGACATTGTTCAAGTACATTAAAAAAGGAGAACAGAACAGCCCATCTAAAAAAGCCAAGCTGATTATAGGAAAAAAAGTGGATAAAAATATTAAAATTAGGCCAAAGTTTGTAAATTTGAAATGTCTTAAGTTGGCCACTGTCATAACAGGGTTTAGTATTAGAGTAACTGAGGACCTGTAGCTTTTGCCAAAATCAGCACAAGCTACAGTTTTCAACAATTACAGAAGTCACAAGAGCTCAGGATCCTCATCATTATTGTGCTGACTGAGCTCAGCAGCCACAGGAATGAAATGGCATTTCAAGTTAATGAAAATACTTGGTGGAAAGTAGAGGAAATTACTTTCAAGATTCTGTTTGGGAATACTCGGTCTGTGGTTTGTAACCGGTTCTGGCAGATGAAAAAAAAATGTGAATAAGGAAGCTGAAAATTGAGGGTAGCTTAAACAGAAGCTCACAAGATCTTTACAAAGAGAGAGCTGTAAGAGGCACCTTAAAGGGGAAAAGAAAAGGAAGATGGGGAAAAACCCCACTTTCTAAGTCTGTAAAATTGGCTTCAACAATGCAGTTTACGAGATGTCTACGAAGGGCACGTGGCACAGATCCAGCTCTACAGAACTTCTCCAGAGCAAGGCAGGGCAGGAAAAATTTGAAAGAAAATCCAGATTACAGCCATCAAGAAATGAGTAGTATTTTTACAAACACCTGGCAGCTGCCAACATAGATGTGAGTCTCCCATAAGGAGAGGAGATTCAGATGGGTGTAACTATAGTTCAAAAGCATATTCATCTGTGCTCATGTTTCGTCACTTCCCTCTTTTGAAATGCCACATTAATTATGAAAAGTAAACACAGTATGCTGTAGCCATAATCGTCTGCAAGATACAAAGCAGGAAACACGATGGGTAAAAATAACGACACTAACTCACCTGTACTACAAGGGCATGTCTCTTCAGCACGTATTTCTGAGAGGCCATGTGGATGAAAGTCAAGCCAATACAAAGGCTGTACAGAGGTTCATCTGGGTTGACACGAAAGGCTTGCACATACTGTCCTAAAAGAAAATAACTGAATCAAGATGTTTGCTGTGAAAAGTACTCCTTAAGAATTTAAGGGCAAAAAAGAAAATCTTTGAATTTAGAAGTGTGAAATAAGAAAAGCTACATCAAAATACACAGGAAAAAACATGGAAGAAAATTGTATATTTTCAGCACTGTTTGGATTCAGAAGGAAAAATGCATACTGTGATGTAAAAATGGAAGCAGAAAACAACCAGACACAGAAGATAAACGGGGTCCTTGGTGGGATTTATATCCTGGAGGCCACATATCTGAAATGTAACACTTGGAGGGCTTGACTGAAAGCAGTAGGTTTACTTCAAAGGCCTGCTTAAATTGTGTAACCAGCTCTATTTGCTGTTTAAATTGGGCTGGTCCTGTCATTATTATTATGATTAGTCTTCAATTATCTTTGCAAGTTAGTTATATTTGCAATGTGTGCTAAATTTGAAATATGCCAGCTTAATTTTTATTAGCAAAACCCTTTAGCGATGCACTGATTTATGTACAAAATAATTAAAGCACCAGACTAACACTGTGAATCTGTAAGTTTCTGATGATAAAAAAAATTAATAAATCTGTCTCTTGATATAAACTTTTGCTGGATATCTTTGTTGATATTAGAACATGAAGAATATTACCAAGAGCATGCTTGAAGCTGCCAGATACAAAGGCATTGTGCCCGTTCAGGACACACAGCGCGTGATTATCGGGATTTTTCAGCATCAAGCGGAGACAAAAGCGATGGTGACGGACATCCTGAGACTGCATAGTAACCTGATTGAAGATGTTCCACAGCTGAGGCTTATTGACATTTTCCATTACCATGATTCTACAGAATGAAAAGTATTCAAGAAATCAGTAAGTGCTATACAGTAGATACTTTCTCTGAAATAAAACCTCAGCAGTTTAGGGAAGATAACAAAGGGACCCTCAAGGAGGAAGTCAGTGACTGAGGCAAAGATGAGAGTGAAACACAAAACCAGTGGTTCTGCCAAATCAACCAGCCTATTGGGTTGTGCATTCTTTGGAATCAAAGACTATTGGAAAGCTCCTTTAGTTTCAATGCCCTTATCTATTTTAGCTGAAGAGCATCAGCCCTCCTGCTATAGCAGCATTGTCAACTATACAACTACAGTCTCAGAGGAGGCAACCACAGAAGAGACTGCTCTCCCCTCTCAGGAGCCCACCTGATATAGTTGTAAGCTTTTCTGAAGTTCTTGTCCAGAATTGCAGCCGAGAGCCCGAAGTATTCCAGCTCTTTGCGCTTCTGTCTATCATCATAAAATGAGTAATATTCCAACGAGGAATCCACTAGGAGTTCTGCCTCCTTGTACCGGGAGAGGTCACACAAGGAATATATAGCCTTCAGAAGGAGGTTCCACCAGTCATCTTTTGTCAGAACACTTGTGAGAACAGCAAAAATTGCTAAAAATATTGGAGCCAGAAAGTTGAGAAAAATTAGAAGAATGATAAACTCTTATATCAAACTGATCTTTTCAAAGACAGCGTAGCATTAACAGCGAATTTGAAGTATTTACTTTTTCTTAGTTTAAGCGCAGCTTGTAAAACACCAGCAAAAAAACCAGTCAAAATGTGGGAACAAATAGCAAACAATACACACAGTTCAAGCTGTAAACAAACTACATGAAGGCAATAAAGTTACTCTTCCTAATTTACCAAACAGTGCTACAAATGTACCAGTTAAAAAAAATCACACCACTTTAAAAATGTATTTCTATTATGTTCTACATTTGCATGCAAGATATTTGCATTCAGGAGATGATGTCTAGAGGCCCTTCCCAATCTGAATTATTCCATAATCTTCTATTTTATTCTGAATGGGGATTGTTCCCTTAAGATAATATTATCTTCATTTTTGCTGCCTTCTTTGCCCTGGAAATAAAGCAATGTTAACATGAGCTGCTAGGATTTAGCATGCAAAACATTAACATTTGTATCATTTTTCAGAACTATGGAGTTCACCTTGTTGGTTTATTTTTCATAAACAATTAGTGTTTTGTTACCTTTTGCATCACAATTTGCTGTCTCTTGGTCATCATTGTCAGAAATTTTATCCCTCGACACCTTAATAAGATAGAGGTGTCTCTCTCCAGATTTGGAGCTAGATATCAAACACACCTGAGCTCTGCTCATTGCTACCTAGAAACAGATTTAAGGGCAGCATTTCAGATTACATTATAACATCCTGTGACAAAGGCAGCTTTATGGCCAACCCATCTTACTCATCCCAAAACAGTCTGCAAGTTAGAAACACAATACAGCAAGATCACAAGAGAGAACATTCCCAAGAGGAATATTATCTCAGCATTGTCTCGTGCTTCAGTGCCAACTGGGGTATGCAAAAGCAAGAGACAAACTGTTTAGATTACTTAAAAAGATTTCTCCTGGGATTGGATCCCTGTATATAGTGAACCCAACACTATTTGCATAGAGGCATAACAAGAACAATGCCTTTCTGTTAACAGTTCCAGAAGTATGTGGACAATCAGCTGTTCAACCACACAGTGTCATGCAACAGTAATGGCTCTGACCAGATGGATAAAACAGAGGTCTAAATATTCCCCTCCCTCACTCCCTATTTAAAAATGAGCAAAAAAACCCAACACAAACCACCACTGCATTTACTGGCTAAACAAATTCTTTTTTTGTCATTTGTCACACAAAAATAATTTACAAAATTAAAAAGAAAATTGTTTAAATCTACGCTTCAAGAAATCTCTATGCTGACTGCTAAAAAGGTGGAAAACATTTCTATTATTCAGTGTGATGTATGCACTGAGAACAGGGAGTTCAAGTCACTGTATCAATAATTATACACAAACAGTACTCTGTCCTGAACACGACATGCAGGCTCCCTACAAGATTATTATATAACAGAATTGTGAAACCATCCGCATATAAAAACCCATTAGCTTTGCTCCTGAGTTCATCTGTTGCTTGTCTTGGCCCAACTCACAGCTGTCTAATTTCTTATAGAGTAGCTGAAAAGACTGGCTTACCTTCAACAGCATTGACAGCATTGTGAGTAACGTGTCTATGTAGCCATACATTTTGCCTTGGGAATACAACAGTGTCGAACGATGCAGGAGTAGCTTTAATTCCTAGACAATATTGAACATTATTATTATTCAACCTCTTGCACACAGACTGAGTTTACAAAACAAACAATTTTGACTGAATACGCCACCAGTAGGATTGGTAAAAGCTTCCAGAAAGCTGTTAATCTCCTGCAGCAGGTAAGCTCTCCCTGAACTGCCTTGCAGTAGTTACTGATTCAAATTCTCCAATTTCAGAGAAACTTGACCCTAACCTACGGCAAAGGAGAGGGGATGGAGAACTGCTGGAGAGGGGAAACAGAACCTCTGCTTACCATCAAGAGAGGTCAAACCCTGCAGCTTGTATGTAGCAACTGCTCATCAACTTGATGGAAAGTGACTAGTGTCACAACTGGGTCTCATGGCCAAGAGCTTGTACATCCCACAAAATAATCAGGTGGGACAAGAGAAATCCTGATAGAATGCTCAGGGAGAAGGAGCCATGAGGATGAATCCCTGACACTGTAATGAATCCCTTGCTGTGTTCGGAAGGCTCACCATGCTAAGGTAAGTAAGTCTCAATCCCTGGCCCTGTGCAGTTGACATTGCTGGCCACTACCATGGTTTGGCAGAGTAGGACATCCTCAGCTGGAAGCACAGCACTTCACTCACCTGCTGGGCAGCATTAGCATCCTGAGCCAGTGTATCTGGATCATACATTGGTTCCAGAGCCTCCAGAGCTTTCTCAGGCCGGCCCAGCTGCTGCTGAAGGGTTGAAAGTGAGATTCTGGCATCCAGATGCAAAGGAGCAAGATCAACAACCTTGGCATAGCTCTCTGCAGCACGCTCCATGTGTCCCAAAGCCTTCAAGCACTCTAGAAATGCCACACACAACACAATACAGTTAAGTGGCAGAAAAAGGAGATTTTAAAGTTTGCACAATAGTTAACATACTTTTCAAATATCTTTTTAGTAAAACCACCCAAAACATGTATTAAGTGAAAATATTCAGAAATACATACTGATGCATTCACAGTTTCTCTTAAAACATCATCAGTTGACACAGGATAGAATATAAAATAGGTGCTGCTTCACTTACATGAAGAATTTTTAGCTGAGGTAAACTTCAGTGTATACAAAGAACAAGAAAATGCTCCCTGACAGAGTTGTCATAATAAATTTCAACTATAGTTCTGCAAATACCAATTATGGTTCAACCAGAGAATCTAAAATTCCTGTGATCTTGGAAAAAGGTCCCTGGAAATGCTCAGCACTGGACTATCATCTCCCAGTCCCCAGTGCTCAGCAATCCCACTTTCTCTCACCCGCATGCCGAAGCCAGACAACAGCCAAGTTGTATCGTTCTGAACAGACAAGGGAACTCAAGAGGGGCAGTGCTGAGTTGTACTCTCCAACATCCAGAAATGCCTCTGCCACATCCAAATACAAGTCACCCATTTCTTCTGGATTTTGTTCCACCAGAGTGGTCAAAAAAGGCTTTAAAAAAGACACAAAACATCAAAAGCACAACTAACCAATGAGAACATTTCTTTAAGTTATGGCTATTGCAAGCTTACATTTTTATGCTACGATTTTTACTCTATTTACATCCTAAACTACACTTCCTTGATTTAAATATTATTTTAAAAGTGAAAACTAAAAGATATTAATTTCAGACTTCCTGAAAAAGCTGTATTTTTCTATCCTAGACACTTCACAGTGTTCATCAGTGAGGAGTATCCTTTATGAAAGAACAGTCTTCAGATTTAGCACTGCTTTCAAATACAGTGAAAATGTGTTCAACAATTTTGCAACATGGTCCTGGGCCTGTCACAGCAAATAGACTGTGACTGACCATGCTTTAGCAATACTTCCACTGAAGGCACAATCTCTAAGGACAAAGACAGTATTTCTGCTATTATAGGTCTGTCAGGTTTCTCTCTTCAAGTGGGAGAGAAGCAGAAAGAATCTCTGCAGCTGTCTAAACAACCTCAGTCATTTGTGAACAGGAACAATTACTTGCTTTGGTAATTTCTTTCCCCACCTTCTAAGTTGGTTTCTACTTACACTGAGTGGCTCTAGGATGTTCAAGTGAACCAAGCACACCATCAGCTTGACCGTGATGTCTATGGGAACACCCTCAGGTATGCAGCAGTTGACCTTCTCCACAGCTGTGACAAGATACAGAATTTCTTTCTGAACCCACAGGCTTTACCAAGCACTTCACAAGCTCCACATCCCCTCCAGGCTACATTCAGTTCTACTGAAGAAAACATTGTTATAAACTCTCGCAAATGTTTGTGTAGGCCTGCCCCTCTCCCTTTCTTTTATACCTTTCCCAAGAGCTGGAACAACTTCTTCCTACTGTGTCTGACACTAATAATTCCACGTGAAGCATCAAGTACTGTCGATGTCAACAGCGGATTCCATGGAACGTGCTTAAAGCCTTTGTCTACTTAAGATGCACTTGTTTAATAAAGCTTTCCTTTAGCAATTTATGCATCTGTACCCTCTTCTCCTTGCTTTTTGAAGGAAATACCCTGTATTAATGTATTTGTGCTTACTAAGTTAAGTCCTGCGTACCAGGGATCTGGCTGAACACTTTGTCAAACACCATTAGCTGAAGAAGCTCACACAGCACACAGACAGAACACAATCTGATGAGAATGCAAATGTGAGGCAAAGCAGGGACTCATGACAATGCTGGCAAATTAAAGGTCACACAGCAAAACTCCACGATCTTATGTCCTTCACATGCAGCCATGACACCTTCTCCTTTAGCTCAATGCTTACAACCAGACATCCAAAGGGTGATTGCCATAACCTGAGCAAACTGATTTCCAACACATGGCTTCCCTATTACCTCCTCCATCCACACCCCATTACTGGAAATCACAACATGCAGATTAGTTCATCATTCTCTAAATATCTTAATATCCAGCACGAGAATAACTATTCACCTACTGATAAACTCTTACAAAATGAGAAATCTTCTTTTCTAAACAGGCAAGTCCTGGAATGCTTTCGGCTTTGGTGGCTGGCTGTGTTAGAAGGAAGTTCTGAATATGGAGGACAGTACAAAAGAAACCTTTTCTGGATGAAGTTCTATTTCTGTGCTGTTAGAAATCTCCCAGTTGTTGCATGGCTGCAAGCTGGTTGCTGAGCATATGATCAGTTCACAGACTTGTACAAAATTAAAAAAATAAATTACTTACCTGGAGCACTGGATTCAGAAACTGGGTGACTTTGGTCTTCAGTCACTGTCTCCTGGCCTTCCTGAGTTTCGACCACTGCACCTGTATCTTTTATAAAAGATTAGCAGATTAACCAGTAGCACCAGCTAAGCCAAAAGTTACTTGCTTGTGAATTTATAATCAACTGGTAGCTTGCTCTGAAAAACTTTAGTTTGGTTTGGTTTTTTTTTTGTTTTGGTTCAGGGTTCTTTTCTTGGTGTCTTTTTGGTGTTTGTTTTTTTTAAGGACACTCCAACACTCAAAAAAGTTACAAAAGCTACAAAGCAACAGATGGTGGAGAACCAAGCTCTTGGGTAGCTTAGAAGCTTTGTCTTAAGCAATTGCACACACCAGGTAACTAGGAAACACTGTGGTATAATTCAAAAACTCATAATAGTTTTGCTTCTTATAAATTATCTGTTAAAAGCCTCCATCAGGACAGTTGTTCATAAATCAAGTGTATTTTTACCTGGTCCATCAAAGCAAAAAGCCACATGAGTGACCAAAGTCTGCACTGGGTTTGGACCTGACTGGTAAAACAACCAACAAGTTTAACCATAAAACATGACTGCATGTCATGCATGTCACATGAGTGGGCATGTTGTGCTCATTCTACAGCCCAAACATTTTCAGAATAAAGCAATGACTCGCATAAAGCGGGTTTCTCAAAGACAACCTACTTCATTAATTACAAGCTAAGATCCCAGTTTTCTATATACCAAAACATTTAAATGTTTAATAACAGAAAAGTGGTTTATGGAGAATATTAATCTCAGGTCAAAGGCTGATACTGTTGAGTATAGAAACCACTAAGCTTATCTTTTTTTCCTTTTTTAGAAGCTATTTAGCTGGCAGAAATAACTGGTTTGATGTAAACACTCAGAGGAATGTTTAGAACTTTAAAAGGCCTCCAGTTGCCTGGAGAGCAGTCCTTGTCTTTAATGAGTTGCAGAGCTAACCAGCCACCAGAGTAACCTCTTAGAGAAATCTGAGGTCACGCCATGTAACTCATCAAGAGCACTGACAAGTTTCAAAAGAGAAAAGTCTGTCAACTTGCATCAAAATATACCCATGAGTTGAAAAGGTATGGAAAGATGTACTAGAAGGGCAGGGTCATACTAACCACTTGATAGCTACCTACCCTTCTTCTCCTCAGCTGGACCTTTTTCTTGTACTGTTTTTTCAAGTACAATTCCTGTAAAATCTGTAATAACCTAAAATGGATAAATAACTTGGATCATTTTACAGATTACAAGGATAAATGCAGTAACCAGCCTACATGGCAGCTATTTGAGACATCACAAAAGTTATCAGAAGAAAAGCTGCATTCATTTCACATGGGGATAGTTAGTTCAAGTCTGATCACGTTATGACTTTATTCTCTATTTTTGGACTACCTGGATGATCCAATCAGCAGCTCTTTAGCAAAAACAACATTTACTTGCATCACAGCTAGAAAAGTGTTAAACCTTTATAGCTTCTTTTAATGTCCTTTGGAAGACTGAAAAAGAAATCCAAGCTCCAGGTAAACAGTTAAGTTCTCCACAGACCTTTCCAAAGTGCTCCAAGTATTCCTCAGCCAAATACATGGCAAGGAAACCATATGGTTTTTCTCATTTAAAAGAAATAATTAAATAAATCTTACAGCTGCATGCAAACATTTTACAACAGTCCCGGTCATACACATAAATAAAACTCCATAAAACTAGGATAATTCAATGGAACAACAAAGTAAAAAAAATCCAAGCCAAAGACAGGCAATTCAAGACATTCACTTGCCAACAGAGTAAATGCACAGTTGCACTGTGTAAGACTGGTGTAAGACCCAATACAGTTGGGTATTTTGCTCAAGAATTGGTAAGTCAGTATTTAAGTCATTACTGTCACCAAAAGAAGAGTGATAAACACAGTTTACATGACCCTCAGAGGAACAGACTGGATGATTGTATTGAGATAGTTACTTTTTAAAGGCTCAGTTTACCAGCTCAAATATAGTTCCAGCTATCCCTGAAAAAGAAACACCATCACAGCAATAGGAAAACCTTTGAGGAGAAACAGGGGAACAGTTCTGCAACTACTGTTCCACTGTATTAAAAAATCTAGTAGCTAAATACTGTGTACATAAAATTGACTGCTTGACTTTTAAAATGGGAAGAAGTACAAAGAAGAGTCAGAGGAATTGTTTGCAGGCTCACAGCACTTTGCACTGACACAGAATCACAGAATATTCTGAGTTGGAAGGGATCCACAAGGATCATTGAATCCAGCTCTTAAGTGAATGGCCCATACAGGGATTGAACCTACAACCTTACCATTATTAGCACCATGGTCTACACAGATAGAGCTACACAAAATCTTATGGAGGAAAAAAACCCAAGGTAATTTAGCAAGAGAACTGTAAGAACACGTAAGAATGTTCACAAGAAGAAAGTCTCAACTAATATTGTCTCTCTCTCCTGTCTTGGAATGCCATATACTAAAGTCTTCCCTCTCAAAGCCACCAAATCAAGTTGGAAATATGCCTCAAATGCGAGGGTTAAAAACTGCTAGAACAAGTTTGGAACAGATAAAGAATCTTCTCCAAGTCCCAATGCCCTAAAGTCAAGATGTATTGTCTTTCAGGAATGCATGCTTGGTCATAACGCAAGTATGCCAGACAAGGCACAACGGTCTGCGTTTGAACCATCAGATCACCCTTTAACCTCCCACTTAGAGAAGGACCTTTGTATTACTCACACAACCAGCTTGAAGATCTCTGGCTACTAAGATTATGGCCACTAAAAAGAAGGAGAAAGATCCCAAAATTTTAAACCTCAAACAACATACAAGTCTATCAGCCTCCAACTTATTAAATCAAGCCAATAGCTTAAATGCTAATTACTACAGAACTAATAGCAACCAATCACTATCTGATCAGCTCTGTCATTATAGAAACATGACCATAGTTAAGCCCCACAGGAACATGAACTGTCTGTTCTGACTGGCAAAGAGGTGCTGAACATGACACATGAATGCATTTAACTCTCCGTACCGCCAAGGCTTTGTCATACTGTTTGGAAGAAATGTACAGTTCAGCTGCAATGTTGACATCTTCCATGGAGACAAGGCTCTGGTGTTTAGTAAAGGCCTCTTCTACTATCTCAATAGCAGAGGTCACATCATTGGCTTCATAATAACTCCTATAAAACACAGATATAAGATGCTAAGTATCTGAGATAACTGAAAATACGTACTTTGAATAGCAGCAGAAGGATTTTCATATTTCTTTTATTCTGGCTATTAGTCAGTATTTCCATTAGCAAGAACTAGTTATAAAAGACAGGAAGAATAGGGGTGCTTTTCCTTTTCCTACAACTGTTAACAATTTTTACATTTTTCAAATAATTACATTTTTTTTCTCCCATACATATTACAACACTACAGTTTTCATCACAATCTCCCCCACCTGGAGCCAACCATGAATAATGGACCACATTAACCTGGTTTCAGAAAAAACCTTGAATAATAATATTGTTATAATACACATTCTTGAATTTTTTGGTGCATTTCACAACCATGGATATCAAAAGACCTAAACTGTTTTGAAACAGGCCAATAACAACTTTCTACAAGTTATGCATGAGAAAGCAGTTAATAACTTAGTAAAAACTACTGCAAGAGAGCTATACACTTTAACCATGTCTTCTCTCTCTCAGGCAAGCTCCTATGACTTGCTCAGCTCTCATTAGCAGAAAAGGGGAAGAGAAATGTTTCTACTTGCTCCAGAAACAAATCACAAACAACATATAAATTATATTCTGTTGCAGAGGGTTTGTATTTCAGACTGAATACTTTGCTTCATTCAAGTTTGTTGTCTCTAAGTTTCCAGGTTTCTGGTGTTTTTATATAGATTAAAATGTAAGGCATTTGTATATAGAATCATAGAATCATTTGGGTTGGAAAAGACCTCTGAGATCATCAAGTCCAACCCTTGGTCCAACTCCAGTCCCTTTACCAGATCATGGCAC
>JAOXXN010000102.1:9549682-9560390 GCA_026770055.1 Myrmophylax atrothorax
GGCACAGGATGAGGCACAGGCAGAGGGGCACAGGCAGAGGGGCACAGGCAGAGGGGCACAGGGGCAGAGGGGCACAGGCAGAGGGGCACAGGACGAGGCACAGGACGAGGCACAGGCAGCCGCAGGGCCTGCGCTCACTTCAGAGAAACCTGAGAGCTTTTATCCAAAGTGCACCTGGAAAATGGCCACAAAACCCCTCAGGACTTCTGTCTAACAAACAGAAAAGTAACATTCAGGTACCGGTTCTGCACAGCCACTCAGCAGTAATTAAATTCTCTGATTCTATGAAAAGCCTCTGCTGCACTCCTCCTTTATTCACACTTGAACGAACACAGTTCTGCCCAGTAAGCGGCAGCAGCCGCACAGCACACACTTGTCACAGGTTGAATATCTGCAATCACAGCACGGCACTGGATCCCACAGGTGGGAACTGGGACAGTGAAGAACATTTTAAATTGTCAGGTAACAGTTAAAAAGTCAAAGCAGTGAAATGTTGCTGTGAAGGTTCCCACTTTTCATGGAGTTCTTCAGTTAATGCCTGAAAAAGACAAAACAAAATACAAATATGTGAGACAGACCCAGAAATATCCATATGCAGCCAAGGTCTGATCCAAACCAAGAGCTGGCTCACTGGCTAAAACATCCCAGCCGAGCACAGCAGACCTCGCTGCCCGAAAACAGCTCTGAGAAGAACTGCTGTGACCATCCTGAATTATGCAGGACAAATCACTTCCACCAGCCACTTTCTTGCTGCTGCCGTGACTCACAGTAGAGCTACAGCACCCTTTCTGAAGTCCCTTTTCATTTCTTTTTCATGCACAATATTCAATATATGGTGCTTTTTTTTTTCCTGATATAAAAGCCCAGCAAAAAGAGAACTTAGTATTAAAAATCTGAGTGCAGTCTTCATTATGATTCGTGATAATAAGAGTACTGGAGCTTTGCTTTTGATTACAAAGAGAATGTGGTTTAGCAGGCAGAGAGCAGGACAGAGATGGAAATCCTAAGCTGAATATTGACTACAAATTAAGGTCTTTAAGTAAATAACCAAAGTGCTTGGATTGAAATCTTACTGAAATCCTCAACTATTTGTAAAACAGAAGAAAACCATTATTTACCTTTCCTCAGAATTGCCAATACTCACTTTCAAAAGGAGATATAAAAAAAGGATTTATTTATTTGTTAGAGTTTGGTTTTTCATACATAAAATAGCTGAGAAGTACCTGCTATACATTGAGGCTGGATCTATTAAAAATGCAAGTCTAACCCACTTTGTTTCTTATTTAAGGAGAGATGTGGAGAAGTTGAAATCCTTCTATCAACCTTCAATTTTAGTGGTAGGAATAAGGAAAACAGCATCAATGGACAAAGATGTAAAAGATCAATGGACATCAATGACAAAGATGTATGGTTTGTTAGTGCAGTATCTTTTGTCTAAATTAATTTTCTTAATATACATATATCACAAGAAACCAGTAGTCTCAATTTATAATTTTACTGATACCAATTACTTAAATAAAACCTGCATTCCCTATTACCTGTACATTTTCAGAATTATTCTCTATATGAAAGAGGGGAGAAAAAAAGAGGAAATAAAAAAGCATGGTCTATACAGGTTTGCACAAGAAGCATGTGTTATTTTATCCAAGTAGTCAAACCTTAGATAAATCTCTACCCCAAGATGTTTAAAACCATTTCAGGCAAGAGTTAAGGTACTACATTTTTAATTCCTTCTGAAAAAGAAGAAGTTTTTATACTTCAGCTGGAAGTGAGAATCACTGGAATGCAGATCTTTCTCTTGGTTACATGTAACATCATTACAGAGTAAGCCCTCCTCTCTTACCTGGTCAGCAGCATCTTTCAGCCTTTGAAATAATTTGGAAAAGCATTTTTCCTTTCTTCATAATCTGCAAATGCAGAAGCAATAGGATCTGAGTAGAGCAGGAGGGGCCTCGGTCCTTCATTGTTCACGGTGAAAGTAGCTGGGAACTTTCTGAGATCAAGCCCCCTGCCCGAAAAATAAGCCTGGAGCGTTCTGAAAAACTGAACATATTGCATATGTGAAAATAGAGCATGATCAGTGGAGGTTAATCATTTCTACTGACACAAATTAGATGAATATTCCTCTGTGGCATGAAATCCTCTATTTTGATACAGTATAGGCAACCTAATGCAGACATGTCCACTCCATGCACGGCTTGCACGTCTTACGTGAAGTCAAAAGACCACCAACTGTTTACTGCTCATTTATGCTCCCCACTGAATCACTGGGGATTCAAACTGTATCCCTCATAAAATGGGCACAGCCAAACCCTTGCTGAGAGCAAACAGGACAGTTCTGTTAAACATTCCTCTAAGAGTCAGCAACAGTGGGCAACTGATTTGAACTGTACCTTTATAATCACTTAAAAGTAGAAACTAATGTTTCTTAAAGCAGTGAGGAAGAAGTATGGGAAACCAATTTTTTTCTTTCACAAATTCTTTTTAAGGTTGTGCCAGTGTTCTCTTAATTATATTTTCTTAGCTGTAATATACTTTCAGATCTTTAGCCACTATTCATGACAAGTCAGATGCAAATGTATCTGTCCTTCCATACAATGAAACAACATGCAATCAGAGTACACGTTTGAAAGAAATATAGTAATCATTACCCTCCTGTTTCATGAAACAAGTAGTTGTATAATGAAATTAAATTTCAAAAACTAAAACTGCCAGATGGAGACATAAGGAAGTTTTATGCACCACTGCACACAGAGAATATCTCCTCAGTTAAGGGGTACACCCTGACTGGAAAATGGTTATTGACTACACAAAGTGCACAGATGCTGACATGTCATCTAATGGACCCCCATTACCTTTAAATTTAGAAGAGTCTCTTGATGGAAAAAAAAAAAATCACGTAGTACTTTATCTCTCTTTCTTGAAGCATTTTCTTACCAGGTCTCTGTTTCTGGGATTATCTAGAGGTTTCCATTTTTCTTCTGGTTGGAAAGCAGCACCCTTTGCCAATCCTCTCACGGCCAACACTATATACAGACCCAGCAGCACCACTTTCCACATGCTGGAGATGAACAGTCTGTAAGGACAAACATCCGTGCTCCTTAAGTCCTACAGAGCTGTCAGTGGTAACACACACAGCAATCATGTCAATCCAAGGAAAACCTGCCCACTGCAGGTTACATCCATGTGCTATCAGCTCCTTTTTGCTTTCCTACTACTAAGGTACTAGGAAGAACAAATTATTCTAAAGATCTATTTCCCAAACCAAAACTATTTCTAGACACGGGAGTCTCTTTTAAGGGACTAGGAGAACATTTAACATAAACCGCCACATTTGTAAATTTACATTTGTTGTTACGTACAGCCATTCTCAGTGGCTGGTTACTTACAGCACCAGAACTCTGTGTGCTCCAAGAAGAATGCAAAAATATGGCTTGAGATCCAGATAGCTCAATTGTTAAAATTGCATTACATGAAATTGTACCATGTATATTACTAATTGAAATAACAACACAACATGGTATAATATACCAGGGACACATTTCACAACTTGACTCAAGGGGAGAAAAAAAATTCTCCCTTTCACATTCTTTAAAATCAAGCTTACCAGTGAATTAGGCTCTGCCTTGCCCCTTCTTGGTCAGTCTCCTCGTAATCTGTGAACAAACTGATCTCTGCACTTATATTTCTAGTGGACTGTAAGTGGGTGTCGATGACGCCAGCAGGAGTTCAAAAATACAGTAATGATTCCATTTCCATCCATGACATAAAGACCCTTGAGAAATTCATCCTTGATGCTCTTAAGACCTGTTGCTATTGAACAGAGCAGTACAAATTCCTCCTAAGCTGTATTGCAAAGAATGGGTGGTAAGAATATAATCAGTTTAAAACAATTCCCACCAGAGATTGCAGGGCTGTATCAAAACATTAGTTTTAATTAAAAGTAATTAGCCATATCTCTAAAATGGTAATTTTTTTAAGCAAATGAGATATGGATCATTTTCTTAATGCTGGAAAAAGAGAGAAAAGTAAGATCTGTTTCAAGATCCAAAATCATAATATTTTAATGTAAACACTGGTTTCCTACTCTGATTTCATTGGCCGTTAATATCTTCCTGTCAGACTTCATAGAAACTAAGACAGACACTGCAAGGAGGAGTACACTAATTTACCTTTCATAACATTCTTTATATCCCAGCTGCTCACGGGGGTTTTTTTAAATTTCACTCCACTCTTTTCTGCCCTGTATCAATGACACTTAAGTTGGTACCACATAAAATATATCCCTAAGTAGACATGTTAAAACTACAGGTTTTGATCATTATCTTAAGATAGATTATAGATGTTTGTTTCTGACTAGAAGATTTACGTCTTTCTTTGATTCAAATTTTGAAAGCAAACCAAAAACCTATCACCACCCTTCCAGGAAGGCAAAATTTGGACATCCAAACATCATCAGCAACACAGTAAACAAAATCCCAGAAGTATTATTTTCATGTCTGCAACACCATATAAAAACTCAAGACAATTTATCCAGTTTGGGTATTATTCTGCAGATTTGGACTAAAAAAAATTCATACCCTCAAAAAGACAATCCATCAAAACTCCATCAATTACTTTTTGTAACAGCCAACTTGCAGATAGTGGACTCATCAAGAACAGAGGAGCAGCAGCAGAATAACTTGTAAATAGGCAGACCCCAGTGTAAGGGAACTTCCTTTGCTGATTTTCTAGGTAGATACTTATTTCAGACAAAAGTAGAAATATGCATCTCTTGAGAAAATGACAGAAAGGGGAAAAGGCATCACTTACAGTCTAGGATTAGATTTTCATTCATTATTTACCTTTGGAAAGAGGGGGGAGGAAAAACAAAGCCAGAACAGCAGGCAGTTTTCTTCTGCCCCTTTCCCCCTCCCCTCAATTAATTTATTCCTTTGATTTCCTTATAAAGGACACAGTATATTCAGCTAGTAAAATATACCAAAGTCATCTGTGAATTTGAAACAAGCTTTATTACTGCAGGAATCAGGCAGACTGGGTGACTGATGAAGTATGCAGATATGCAAGAGACTCAATTAGCATGTATGTTCTGTGAGCTGTCTTTAAAAACATTTACACATCTGTGTTGTTGCTTCCTCAGCTAAAAGATTTGAAAAACTGTTGGAGCTAAAAGTCTGTTTGGACTTAGTGCTCATTTTAATGTGCAGAAGTTTTTCAATAATTTCAGTCCTTTCCTTCAGAGAAAGTTAAAAATAATCAGAACACATTCATATTATAATACTATTAGTATACTTACACTGATTGAACGAAATTGCATCCTCCTGTGAGAACAGTAGCCAAGCTTAACAAGTACTTTCAAAGCTAGATGTCAATGTGCTGCCTTTGAAATGCACCCAAATTTAAGCATTAGGTTTTCTTGACAGACTATGTATATAGACACACATCCTCAGTAAATCAAATGTTTTCAAAGTGTCTATACTAATTATATAACCCTTATGCACAGTAATATCCATGTCTGTTTGAATTAAATTGCCCTGAAGCTGAAAATGCTCACAGCATTGCTTGCTCAGTTCCATGCAACTGACCTTGCAAAGGCAATAATTTAAAATGCATTAGCTTAGCTGAGAACAAGCTTTACACAGAGGATGCTCTATATAAATTACATTACTCACCAAACATTTTGAATTTTATTGCATTTCCCATTCATGACAGCAAGCCCAATGTGTTTGAGACAAGATACTGAGACAGGCTTCATTCAGTACGGTCTTTATTGTGTTCTACTCGAGATGTGGAAAAGCATCTGTTAAAGCACTGCTCTAACCACAAGGCTTTTGTTTACTATTTTTATTTTCTGCTTAGAGTCCCAAGTATTACAAGTTAGAAGGAAAAGCACCAAACTGCTCCACATGAGTACCTGAGCAAAGACTAAAGGCAAACATTCACCACAACACTCATTAGCGTGTTTGTACAACAGCAGTACAGGTAACACAACACTCTACAGGTATGACTGGTAAGTGGCACTTTTTTGTGAATTACAACCATTTGTACTAATGCAACCACCTCAGAACACCATACAAAAATATACAAAAGTGTTTATTCAGCAGAGGATATGCTATACAATGTACTCTAAGTCATGCACATTTAGGTAAAAAAAGAAAGGACAAATAAAAAAAATTGGAAGTATACACAGAAGACTGGGAAAACACCAAACAAAATATGAATATCCCAGAGTAGTTCCCAATCAAGTTGCCCTCAACTACAACAAAAAAGTACTAGTATTTTAAAGCACAGTTTTTAAAGACTATGAGATTTCAGCTTTCAGCAATTTCAACATTAGCTGATAGTACCTCTTCTCCACGGCTTTCCCAGCATTCCACAAGACAAGGACTTTGCCAAAGCTTATGGTGCATGGCACGACCTGTATGAGCTTGTAAGCACAATAATTTACTACATTTTAGTAAGCACAATAATTTACTACAGCATCATTCAAACATTTATAGGGAAGTCCCTGTCAACATCTCTAGAAGCCTGTATCTACTAAGAGTTGGTGCCATGTACAACACCAGATCTATGTTAGCTATGTAAGAACTGAAAACAGGGGAAGAGTTAAAAACGTGTAACACAGATTGCTTGTGATAGATTTTTCCAAAAATTATGTATGTGTTCTTCCAACTTATAAGTCCTCTTAAAACCAAACAGCTTCCCTCTAATTACTCAAACCAGGTATTTTGGCCAAGGTAATTCTGTCTTTGTGCCTAAAAAAACCAATTAAATGGTAAGTATGGAATCAAGTTACGGAGTTTTTCTCAAGTTATCATGACATACAGAGGCCTTAAAGGTAGTTCTACCTACTCAATAATTTTAATACTAGAATATTTCTGTAATTAGGAAATCACCAATGACTAGGGCTACTGAAAAATCATCACAAAAGAAAAAGTTAGGTGACCAGAATGAGTTTTAGAAGTTCTAAAATAACACACAGAAGGAAGTAGCAGGGAAGACACAAAGACTGCATGTTATCTCTTGTGTCACAGCATCAGCAGCACCGTGGCACCTCCATTCAAGTTAGTGCTCAATAAAAGAAGGTTAATAACTTTGATTGTATTGCTTCAAACAATTACTGTGGTCTGCTGACATGCAGTCAGTTTGTGTGCACATCTAAATACCCACAGTATGACAATAAGCTCCTTCTACTATATTACAAGATTTTATCATCCTGACTATTTCTGGTTTTCTTTAATGAATTAGGAAGAACAACGTAACAATGTGTGATTTTTTTCCCTGAAAAGAGGGAATTTACATATGAATTTTCAGGTATTTACATATGAATATTTTTCCTAAAAAGTGAAATTATTTGAAACTTCTGGAGCCTTAACACAAACAATTAATCCCACCTTTATCTTTTCTTCTTACACCAGCATAGATTTTGATATTCAATGGTTTAAGTACAGTATTTTGCTTAAACTACCATTAGAGGACCTTTTTTTTATTTTGAAGAAACTACAGAACAAAATATTTCAAAACAATTTGACACAGACTTCCAAGTTGAGACAGATATCCGAGACTAGTTTTCCCTCTTTATTTTTATTTTCTGCACAACAAAAAGACTCAAGAAATTAAAGTCAGCTAAAGCTTTCTAACTTTGGTTAATGTGATTACAAACCAAAAATACGCTGTACTTCTCAAAAATCTTCATTTCTCTAAGTGTAAAACGGGGTCAAAATAATTTTTTAAGTATTTTCCCCAAATCAAGTTTCAGTATGATCCACAAAAACATTTTTGGTCAACTTCAAAAATCAAATATAAGGCTATTGAAGTCCACAGGCTACAGTTAAGAGTGTGTTCATTTACTGGTTTAAGGCACAGTATATATATTTTTTTTCTCTAGAAAGCTACAAGTTTAAAGTCACAGTGAGGAATTTCACATTGTAGTTTTGGTCTGGCACTCTAATTATATGTTTCCTGTCTAGTACCTGTAGACTCCTGTAAAATACTCCAGTTCTCAGGTGCTGCAGTCTCAAATACTGTTTCACACTCAGAGTGATGTAGGTGGACAATACTGAAGCCTGAATTGATCCCAAAATAGTGCACTTAGCCTTTTGTAAAACTAAACATCAACACACTTGCACATTTGATACTTAACATATATACCCTGAAATTACTGAAGTTGAAGGGAAAAAGTAGTCTTGGCTGGTATTTCAGCCAACAGGCAAAACTTCCATAGAACAACAGTCTGCAGGACAGCTGGTGTGTCTCACCAGGCCAGCCTTGGTGCCTTCTGTTCTGTGAACTTACGGTTTGTACCACAGTGGAAGGACACTGCAAACCAAAGACAGCTGCATAGGAATGATGTGCCACAAAACAAGTTTCTGTGTGCCATTCCTGGGGTTTACAGACACAAAATTAGCTCTGATATCACAAAAATTCCTACAGAATCTAAACCTCAACCAGCCAATAACTGTAGAGAGGCCATGCTTACAGGGCTTGTTTATGACAGCATGAGTAGCAAAACCTGTCTACATTTAAGAATGCAGAAGGAGACCCTAAACATTAAGCAAAATTAAAATTGAAACATCTCCACTCAGGTTTTCATGCTCCAAGGCAATAAGCACATATTTGAGACTGTTCCGTGCTTGGACCTGACAAATTGAGATGCTGGGCAGATTTGCTTAAGTAAGAACTATGGAATTTTCTCATTAAATGCTTGAAATTCATTTTTAAAAGCATTAATGTTTATTAAGAAGACAAAACGTATAGTTTTTATTTAAGTTTGAGGATTGACGAGCTCATTAAAAGCTTTGACCACATTCTGCCGTATCAATAATCTTCGCAAAAGGTTTTCAAATAAACTTTTAAAGGTTTTACAGATGCCTGAAGTTCTAGCTCTAAAAAAAAAGATAGAAAAACTATTTTACTTCAACATACAAAATGAATTAGTTTTGAATTGTGGTTCATTGTACACATTTCCTAGAGGGTATGCAACAGCAGCATGAAGCTTTGGTGACAAAAGTGTCTCCCCTAAAGGAAAAGTGATGAAACTTTTATAATATTTTACAGTACTGTGCTAAGTGCTTATAAAAGCTAGCTTGATTATCTCCCAGAAAAAAAGAGATGCAAAATGTCAAAGCTGTAAATTAATTGAGAAACAGTCACCATTAAATGGAAAATAAGCATAAAGAATTTAGTCTGGTTTACAACTAACAATTTTCCAGTAGCTGAGTGACTTAATAGCAGCACAGACACTATAACTGCTTCCAAAAACATTTTCCTACTCCATTGAAGGTCAGAGAATGGCTGGTTTTCCCTCAATATAAATAAAGTCTAAACACATTCGTTACTGTACTGAAATAAACTTGATTCAAATGAAAGCTTCTCAAATGTTCACACTTATTCACAGGCACATAATTGACTTTATTCTGTCCTGTCAAAGCTTAGAAGATGTGTCAGATTTCAGAAAAACGTCAAGGAACAAGCTCCTCACCCTGTATTCCCTGCAAATACATGGAAAATTAAATCAAATACCAAAATGTGCACTGCTTTGGGGGGGGGGGGGTTAAGTGTCAATACATTTTATTTTATTAATCACTGGCTTTAAAGATAGTCCAGTTAGGTTAATGAAAAATTCACCTGGACACACAGGCAGTCTCTATGACTGCTGAAACATATTACTACTGCACTGTTTAGGGTTCCGTTGTTATTAATCTGTTTTAAAACATAGCAAGTTAATATTAAGGAATTATTTGCTACATGAATTAAAACTCAAAACCAAAATCGAGGCAGAACTCTAAATATTAGAAATAATATTAACTTAAATTAAATTTATTGCAAGTTTTTCAGAAATAAAACATGCAAAAAAAAAAACCTCTCCCAAAAAAACCCCCAAACCCAAAAACCCAAGCCCCTTTTAAGAGGATGCTGAAATGTGACATTCTGCAACCAACTTTTACAACTAAAAATATCACCTTTGGAGAACATGAATTCATTCAGTTTCAAGATACAATTGACAATTCCAGTTAAGAAGTGAGTGTTCCCTTCCCAGACACACAGACACCCCCTGTGGACTGTCAGCCACACATGTGGGCACCGGGACTGCAGCAGGGCAAGACCGTGAGGAACCACGTTTGGTGACATCAACCAGAACACAGAAATTACAGACTTCAAGAGTCATTTCAGGGTATGAAGATATCACTGAAAGCTTCTCAATAAATCTACCTCTGCCAAAGAAAGATTCTGCTGTACATATATGCTGTACCAAAAGTTAGTGACATCTGGCACTTTTAAGTTCTTACCCTGTTTTTTCATTCTGTTTCTGATAGCTTATAAAAAAATATACAATAAAGCCACATAAAGAGTTCTTATTTTGAATGCATCCTGAGGTATAAACCTTTACAAGTTAATTTGTGTCTTCATGTTTTCCCACACAGTCCACATAATCTAAAATTTGAAGAATAAACTGGAACTTTAATTCAGCTAAAGGTAATAAGAGATATTACAAGGTGTTTGCCAAAAGCTGTTTCATAAATGTAGCCTACTCATGTTAAAGGATATTTCAGTAGTACTTAAACCTCCTCATATATGCAATTAAAAGTATTTATACTGGGTTAGCGTACATTTCTGCTGAAATTACAATTGTCATCAGAGGCAGAACTACAGATTCACCTAACAGAAGCTTCTTGTCCAAAAGTAACAACAAACAATCATCATATTT
>JAOXXN010000102.1:9561696-9575203 GCA_026770055.1 Myrmophylax atrothorax
TAATGGGTCAGGCTGGCTGTACTACTGTATCAAGAACATACTTGATGGACTGTGAGCAGCAGATTTCCTCTTGTTATTCCTGTAAGATGATTGAGCTGGTCTAGTATTTCCATGTGAAGGTAACAGGTATCTCGGACACAGCAGAGACAGCTAATACAGAAGCAAGTAGTAGGCTCATCTCTACACAGAATCAATACATCATTTAGACCTAATGGCTACTGAGATTTCTTCTGTTGGCAAAACATATGCCTAGGGAACAGAATTCCTTACACATAGCTATTTTAGGTTTTATTATAAATGGCAGTCACTGTAGCATCTAGGCACTAAGATAACAGTTTATACAGAGCTAATAGTTATGGTCAGTATTTCCCAACATTACTAGGAGTTTGTCCACATGCAGAAGTTAGCACTGTATGGCAGGGCAGGAGTTTACAGTGTTGTAACTACTCCATATTCATTTCATGTTTGGGCATTTATTAGGAGACGATTCGTTCTCCATTTACAGTAGGACAAAAGCCTGCCTTGTCTACTTGGAAACAGCAACTGCACCTGTAACTCACACCACACCTCAAGGTTTGCCAGCTTCCACATATGGACAAAGTCCAAGGATTAGTTTCAAAAATTCCAGAGAAAACTGACAATGTTTTAAAACAACATCACAGCAAATTGTTTATGAATCTGCTGGTATCCTTCCTGAATAGAAAGCTACACGGAATACTGTTGTTTTATCACTCTCACAAAAAGTAAAATGTGTAAGACTTTTAAAAATCTCACAAATGTTCAACTCACATTGATTGAACAAATGACTTGATAAAAATAACAGTTCTATATAAGCAGTACATTCTAGTTTGTCTATACACAACTGTGGCAGCTTTAAATGTGGCATAAAATAACTAAAAGTATACTTGGCTGTGTAGTTTTTGTGATAGTCACAGTGTGCTTGAAATGTATTGAGTTTTAACCAGCATACTTGAGACCTGCATGAGATGCAAGTTCAGAATATACACACTGTGTGGCACAGTGAATAAAAAAAGTCTGTTTCAACAAAGCAGTACAGTGAAATATCAAAGTGTCTACAAGGCAGAGTATTGAGATGTTGCACTGATAGGATTTATGTGCTTACACACACTTAAATCACTTGATTTCAAGAGTCAGGAAATAAACACCACGGAAAGCTTTCTAAGCAACATGAACAGAACCATGACCCTTCCATAAAGTATTCGCAGTTCTGTCCTCTTTCCCACATAATGTAAACAACTGATGATATTAATGTGGGCATTTCTTTGTTGAAATTTGCCCCATCTCCAGCATCAAGTTTCTGGTGCACTGTCCTTCCTATGCAGAACAAACACTACACAACACAGCACAGCACATGTAGGAGAAGAGAAAAGGTTACAAAGTGTGGCACTCTGTATAAATGCATTCGTCCAAAGGCCAGCATTGCAACAGACAAAGGGAGTGGGACTTTGGCTGCAATCTTCAAGAGTTTACTGTAAGAGTACAAAGAAAAAAATTACCACTTTTGCAACCATACATGCAGAAGGTACACAAATACCATATTTCACTTTCTTTTGCAAAATTATTTGTATTTCAAGGCTTTTTTTATTTTTAAAACTGAACAACTAGATCTAATGAGCAATAACACTTAACTCATAAGCAAGAGCAATTATTCAAAAAGGGTAATAAAATGTTCTTATATTCTTATACTAATTTAGAAACAAGTTCTCTGTAACAAAGGAAGATTTAATGGGTTACAGCACTTGAGATAACAGATACTGGCCAAGAAGATAAATGATATTTGTTATTATTCACTGTCATTTCTGAGGCATTGACTAATCACATACTTGAACAAGAAATGCTCTATCTGCCAGTAAAACCAAGTGCTCAAAATTTCTTAATCCAGTAGAACACACATTTTATTTCCACAAGGAAATAAAACTCCCATAAAGGGAGTTACAAGAACATAACTATAATGCTTTAGAATTCACTATTCCTTGTAACTTTCTGACAATAGCTGCTAAATGTATTAGGATTCAGTGGATCATGAATTAAGTTAAAGAAGTTGTTATGCAACCAATTGCTTAGATAGAACATGCTCCATTTACTTCCCCATGGCAAATACAGGGGATTTTCTCCACTTATCTGAACCAGAAGCAGTTCACACACATTTTACCTACTCTTTTAGATATAACCATATGAGTTCACGGTTCTCTACATGGACTGAACAATTACAGATCTGTACAGCATGAATTAAGTTTTACCACAGAAATGGTAAGTAACAAGAAGCAGGAAAACAAAACTAGAGATTAGGCTACAGTACCTTGATTTCACTTCAGAAGTACTTGAATTCATTAGAATTTCTAAAATGCATATGATGATAAGAGCTGTAAATCTACATGGATCAGGATCAAGTCTAACATTGTACCTGCAAAGAAATGGTTTAAAAAGCTTGTTACTTCTAAACTAGGCCATCTACATTGGGAACAAGCATGTGTTGATAACAAATATACATGAAATCTGTATGGCATCACAGTCTGACTTTATATAATTTCTCAATCACTACTTTTTTCAATATATCACTGATTCACTTCACAGTGACTTACACCACAGCACAAACCAGACTGTGTAGAGAAAATAACAGCAATTAACAGAAGTATTTGAAACTATAACAATGTAAAGAGTCAAACGTTTACAGTTTTTATTTTCTTCAAAGGTTCATATTCACCTTAGTGGCAATTTAAGAATTTACCTGAGATTTTTTAACCAGTAAATTAAAGATGGCAAGTTGAGCAGCACAATCCACGTGAATAAATTGAGGATTGTAACATGCATCTTAAGACTGTTAACAGCTTCAGCAATTGTACTTTTGGAAAGTGCTTGGGTTGCTTCTGCAACACTGTCCATTGAACTCTGGGGTTTGACTGTGTGTACACTGGAGTTCTGTGAAGTTTCTTTTGGGTGGACTGAATCCTGAAGATAAAAGGCAGAAGTCACAAAAACATGCACAGACTTGTAAGAACCCTTGCTGAGAGAAAAAAAAAAATACCGTAACAGTATCACACCAGCTCTGACTTAGGAAGAAAATTTGCAACTTATGCCCCCAAAGGCCATCAAAAGCAAAATTCAATAGTTCCATTTTAAAGCATCTAAATTTAACCAGAAATTTCTTATACACTAATAGTTTATATGTCTATGGAAGAAAAGAATGGAGAGTACAGATGCCCTGACACTAATGCAATGATAAGAAATGGAGTTCTTGGAAGGAGGAGGAACAGAATAAAAGGAGTAATAAAGCATGGAGGTGAAAAATCACAGATGATCATTCACAGAAAAGATTTAGGAGGTAATGCAACTGGGAGTAAAATATTGGCTGTGGGAATAAATAGCAAAGATAAACCAATGGTTTGGCAGATACTAACTTCCAATGACAGGAAAAAACCCCACAAATGAAACAAACCAAAATTATATGGAGATGAAAAGAGAGGATATAAAAGTAAACACACAAAAAATCCACTCAAAGAAACCCAAAGAAAACTTTCAACAACTTTTTCTCACTTTTTTAACTATGTTCTATCCAGCCATCACAACACAACCTAATACTACTAAGGCAAGATGATAATAATTCATAATGCATAAGTTTGCCAAACAATTTTTGGCCACCATGTGAACAGAAGCAGGAAACAGACTTACCCTGTTGAGCATGTTTTGTTCTGCTCCTACATTCACATGGAGTTTTATAACCTGCAAAACAAAGAGTTCAGTTTTTCCAGTAATTTTATTTCACACAAAAGCTGCAGTATAGAAAAAAAATCGGGGACTTGTTATTTTTTCTTCTTTTTTATAGATAGATGATCTAGGACCCCAACAGAGCTGCAATGCAAGAATTCCCTCTGCCTTTATCAGCAGCATCCAAAGCGCTCTGTTAAAGAAGGATGTCCAAGCACAGAAGAAGACTTAGGTTGCCCTGCTTCCTTCCTTTCCACTGTGCTTGACACAGTGGTAAACCTGCATATTCCTCACATCCTGCTAATTTATTTCTACATAACTTTCTGCAGAAACCTAAACAGGCCATAAAGATGTACTGCAGAAGGGGGACTAATTGTCAGCACGGGAACATCCTTGGCAGAACCTCATGTCCTGTCCCAGGGAGTTCAGCTGCAGGCAGTGCTGTTCTTCAGGCTGTGCTTTCAGCTGCCACCTGCCTGCTCCAGACCACCAAAGCTGCTCTACTGTGTGCCCCCACTCCCAGATCCATGCTCCCTTGCTTCCACAGGAGCTAAGTACAGCAGCTGGTTTAACAGCCATATAACCACAGGTGAATCAGAGGAGTTAGAGGCTCTGATGCAAGGAAGACCATGGAAAATGAATGGCAGAGACTAAAAATATGGATCTTTGTAGCACTACCAAAGGGATCAGATTAGACATATAAGAAGACTATCCTAATTCTTCAGTATATCCACCCTCCTTCCTTTTATTCCATAAAGATTCACAAAAACTATAAAGTATTCTACAGGACATTTCAAGTCCTGCCTTGGCTAAAGTTTCTCTTCAAACGAGTTATTAGTTTTGGTTTTCATAACATCGCCTATTGGTAAGTTAAAAATTACAATTATATGCATTGTTGTAGTGGGCACATGGGACCATACATTTCTTTGGAAGAAGTGCTAATGAAAGAAGAAGAAAAATGACAAGATTATGACACTCCACTAAATAAAGAAAATATCTATTTCAAGTAGGAAAATAAGAACATTTATGCATGAAAAATGGCAATTTGAATTTTTGCTTTTAACATGGGGTTAATTCAAAGCATACAAAATCTTCAATTCAGTTACAAATTCAAAATGTTCAGCCTTTCAGTACCTTAAACAAGTATCGAAGATAAATAAGGAATACAGCAAATGCACCACATGTTGTCCAACTAACCAAAGCAAGAGCTAACAGCCCACAGAGTCTTCTGGGTGTAATCAACCTATCTTTTTGCAGTACAGTAGGTCTGGGAAAAAAAAAAAATAAAAAAATTACCATTATATTTTTGTAACAACATCAGCCCTAAAAAGATGAAAGAATAATTCTGTTTTTTTAATTACTGAAAAGAATTAATTGTTCCTAAAATATTGATCTAACACTGGAAAAACAGACAAATTTTAACATATGTAACAGCTGCTACATAAACTACCTTGCAGAAAAAACTTGTTCATCAAATGAACTAACAAAACTACATGTTATACCTTCTACAATGTCTGTCTGCAACTAGTGTATTATTGTACTTCATTTGTGGAACATTAAGGATACACAGAACTACAATGCCCACTCTATCTGCATCAGTCACTATGTTCCAGCCCAAAAGAACAAGTATCTTATTACTGCAGAGCTGCCTCATGGAAGTGACTCCAACTGCTAATACACTGCAATCTTCAGGGGTAGTCAAGCAGTGTATCACAGTCAGTCTTCAGGAGATTAATTCTACGAAAAATCTTCTTCCCAGACAGGAATTTCTGCTTGCTCATAGTCTCAGACACACAGAAAAGTTTATTTTCAGTTTCTGGATTCTAGCTCGTATGACTGAGAGACAACCTGGAACGACAAAGCTGAGCTGAGAAGGTGTGACAGTGAGGGAGGGGAATGTGGTGGGGAAGAAGTGCACTAGAACTATGAAAACGTCTTTTTTTTTTTTGATACTGTAGTATTAAAATAGACACTGAAAACACAAAAAGTAGTATTGGAAAAATTCCATTGTAAAAGCCTCTGCAGCAGATGTTGAAAATGAACAAAAAAAAAGAAGGGTAGCTGACAAGAACAGAGAGTTAGTGAGCAATTCTTTGCTGCTGGCCATATCTGATCATTTGAGAACACTAAGCAAAACTCAGGTGAATACTATCTACTTCAGAGAGATTTATGGAAAATAATTTTTAGGTGTTTTTTCAAGGAATTCACAAGCAGATCAAACACCATGTAAGGTACTAGAATTTAAAACCAAACCAGCTGAGTTACAAGTAAGCACACAAAATCTTATATTCCTGTCTCTGCTCAAAGCATTCTCAGGGTGGAGAAATCAAAAGCTTTAATGAAAAGAGTATGAATTGAGCTAAAACCCTTAAAAATTTAGTAGGAATAACTTCAAAACTTAGTTGTTCATCAGTTTGGTGCTTAAAACTAACACTGAAGCATCCACTGTAATTTATAAACAAAATGGCAGAGAAAAAATAGCTTAAACCTCATCTATTATTTGGTCAAATAAGATCAGAAGTGGTAGTGATGAAAAAAAGAACGGGATCATTTCATGGGTATTTACTTAAAAAGCATCCCAACCAGCCTTCTGGAGACAGAGCTGGCTCAAATCTAAATAAGGACTGTTAGCCATGTCAGAACACTCAAGCCACAAAAGCTGTAACATCTAAAGCTGTAACACTGAAGCACGTTCTCCAATTTACTAATTTACTGTTTCCAAATCTCTTTATTTTCCTTGCTTTTTTAAAACCCCTTTCATATTTGAATACTCATCTGTGCAACCCAAAGCATTCCAGTGTTCTTAGACATATCTATATAATTGAACAGTCTAGTAGAGTAAAGTGAACATCCAAGAAATTTTTGGTTTAGAAACCTGTATTATTTAATGCAGTTGTTACAATATCACTATTGACGAATGGATTCTAATACATAGTCCCTTTTCTAAATATGCAATTTTTTTGGCCTTGAGCTGCTGAAAAGGGAATAGTTCAATTGCTTTCTATTCCCCAACAAGTTTTCCTCAAAAACAAACTGAAAACCTTTGTAACAGCTGGTGAAGGTAAACAAGAAAGCCATTTATGTTCAGAGATGTGGAATAAGGAACATGGGGCAATCATCACTTTCCTTTAGTTTTTAACACTTACAAACCCAGATGTTTAAAATCAGGTATGAACTACACTGCAGGATTCAATCTGCCCAGACATTCACACAGGAACAAACAGAAAAAATTGTCATGGTCAAAGTCATCTAAAAGCACGTAAATGTACAGCATCACATTGTTTTACCTAATCAGAGTTAACCATAGTGAAGAGAAGAGTCTCAGAGATGTAGAGAAAAATACTCCACTCCAGTAGGCAATGCCTGTCCCAAAAAGAAATAGAATCAGGGACACAAGGGGGAACCATGCATCCTGTCTACTCAGTACAGCAGCATCCACCTCTGGTAGTGACAGTGATTTCCATATCTCTCTAAACCAGTTAAACCTGCCAAAAACATGAAAGCAGTATTATTATCAATTGCTGTTACAGTAAGATATCTATCAACTATTCCTCCTACTACAGCCTTTCAAACAAAATCACAGTCAGATGTTCACAATATAATATTCCTCTCCAGCAGTAATTTTACTGACACTTGGGCTTTGGAAACTGCTTTAAATAAATAAATAAGTTGTGGAAACTCACCCCTGCAGAAACACAACAATGCTTATAAGAGGTTCTACTTTGTAGGGCTTAGCTGCCCTAACTAGTTCAAGGGAAAAGTCTGAGCACTGGCCTAGAATCAAGAACAGAGAGATCTATGGTTACTATTGTGTCAGGAACTTTAACAAAGATCATTCACAACAAAAAATAAATTCAGACAACAGTTTGAAAGTTTACTTGAAAACAAGATAACCACGTCTTTAAACAATACTGCAAGTCTGCACACTTCATCAGCAAGGCCCTTACACACTGGGTCACTCCATCAGGTAATATGTCACAAGAGCTTCTGGAGAGTTTGTTACAAACAGCACCTGAATTTTAACACAAACACATTTTGTCTGAAGATTTCGGCTCAAAGCTATTCTGCGAATCTCATCTTTGTGCAAGAAATAAAGTGGTTTCTGAATACTAACAATATATTTTAAACTTTTATATGTAGTTTTAAGTAGACTTCTGTTAATTCAAAAATACTGTGCAACATCAATAATTCAGAAAGAAGGGATTGAGAATAAAACAATAAGGAAATACTCTGATACAACACAACTGTGGAGAACTACCAGCAAACAAAATCCAAAACTGAAAAGCACAGACCTGAGTATTTGCATAAGTTGAATGATACTTAGCTTAAAAAATTCACAACTATCTGGTCTTTAATCAGGGAATTGAATAAGTAATTGCTGTAAAAACAGTTGTGACAGAAAAAAAAATACATTTCCAGAAAGATACCTGTTGATCTCAATGTGCTCAACTGTCCTCCGTAAGTAAGAAGAATATTAGAAACAATATAGACAGGAAAAGCACCGGCATGGAACCTTACTATCTGAAATACAAGGATATAAGGGTAAATTTTTAATTTCTCTCTATAAAAATATATTTAAAACACACACATAAATATTACAATGAAGTCAAGATGATAATGCAATTATAAATTATTTCTTAAAAGATTTAGTTTCTCCTTTTGATGCATAAGTACTTGATAACCTCCATTAGCAATTAATGTTACATATGGAAAATACTAGAATCTCTTATAAATGGCTAAATCAAGCATGTTTTGATAAATTATCAAATTATAAACAAATGAGGTTTTTTCCAGTCAAGACAAATATTAAAAAGATACAGCATCACACATTTCAATAAAATAAGATTCAAAAACTTACAAGACCACTTTCCAAGCAAAATCCGCACATAGTTATATATGTTTTTAGGCAAAACATTTTTAGAAGCAATTACATGTCTCAGTTAATTGGCTTCCAGTCTCCCGAGTTCTGATTAATATACAAATAGCACATAAATTCTTCTGAAATAACAACAAAATTAAAAATTCCTCATATAAATGCATATATTCAAATAGAGAACCTTGCCAGTAATATTCCAGCACTACACTTAGGTGCTTGCAAATTAATTACTTTGTAGACCCAGAAAGCTACAGATGGCTGGTCTATTTTTACTGATACCCATGTCGAAATGTCTTCTTCATTGATAACCAAAGAAAATTTGTTGAAAAGCAGCATATGGATCTACTTCAGACTTTTTTCCCTAACTTTTAATTGATGCCAAATGTATTTTGAAGTTTTAATGCTACTGACTCATCGGACAAGAAAGTTAAAGTGACCTCCAGTGTCATCTCTTTACAGATATTGAGCTAACCACAAAGCCAAATGCTCCACATTACAGCAGCTCTTTAGAGCTGGAGTGTTTTCCTGCTCCTCTGACAACTGAGGCCTGACATTTATGCGGACAGGATGCCTTGCCAAGGTTGCAAAGTGAGCACTGAGTGGTGTTCCTCTTGGCATCAAGAAGGAATCTGAAGTACCAGAGTAGGAAGGAAAGCAGTAAAAATTTCTACAGATGCTACTGACATAATACACAATCTAGTAATAGGTTTTCTTACTTGCCCAAGAACCTGTAGAAGTGACGTCTTCAGAGTAACCTGGATAAAAAACACACACTATTTTATACCATGGTAAGCGTAAGTACAAAATACTTCGAAGTTTTAAGAAGCCAAGTTAAGTATCAGAATACAGCAATCCCACAACTAAAGTGTACACACCTTACTACTGGCTTTTTAAAAACAAATGCTTTGAAGTTTTGCTTAGAGTCCAACTTTTAATACTACTCCAGCAGTAGCAAAACACTTGTAACACACGGTACATCTACAAAAAGGCCAAACAGCCCATCTTTAGATTTGCTTAGTATTTAATTGGATTAATTAGCTACACGTTTTAAAAAACTTCATTATGCATAAATTATACAGCAACACAAACTAGCTACAAAGTAAAACTGTATTACTCACTTCATACTGACAGTCCGAGGAAGAGTAGATGTTTAACTCTGGAACCCTGCTGTCATTTTGAGGCTGAGCAACATGTAGTTTTGCAGAAATCTCAGTAAGAGATGGAACTCTGAAAGAGCAATTTAAATAGTAATTTTTGCCCTTATAACAATAATAAAAAAAAGCCAAACATGCCTTAGTTTTCAGCAAGTGCACAAAAAGCAGATCTAGTACACCAAGTGTCACAAACTGTGAGCAAACTGGTATAAGGAACTTGTTCATCTTACCACAAAGAACTACCTAACATTCTCAATCCACTCTCCTCTGAACTATCAAGGACACAGCACTAATGAAAGCACACAAGTTCAGTGCACACACTGCCGCACAGAACAGGTAAATATGCTGAGTGGCAGGAATGGGAAGGACAGTTCAGTTTCCTGTAAGTACCATGCTGGTAGAAAATATGGGGAGAGGGGGGAAATTGGGAGGTATATCAAGAAGTCATAATTGTTAAATTCCTTACTTCGCTACAATTACTGAGTCTTCATGTGACCAGGGTATATGAAGTCTGTAAACATTAGGTTTCCTTTCTGAAATAGAAGAGAATTAAAAAATATAAAAATGATTAAGAACAAGATGTGGCAACTGTCTCTAAATCTACAATGCCAGTAAAACAAAGGTGGCATACCAAATCACTGGGCTTGCAGTTACACTGCAGTTGACACTGCAATGCAGATCAGTGCAGTTAGCAGGAAACAAAAATGACATTTAATAACTCAGGCTGTAACGGGCCAAGACATTGAGACACATCAATGTTCAAAGGACTGACAGTTATGAGAAAACTTCTGCTTTTTAATATGAAACTGAAAACCTAATTTAATAAAATCCATCACTTTTTTTTTAATGGAGTTCTTTAGCAACACATCCTGTTTAAATTTCTGTATCTAAACATTAGAATTTGAGTCCCATAATTAGCAAATAAAAATCATTCCCAAATGTGCTTTTATTGAGGAACACTTTCAACGTAATGCAGAAATCCCTCTGAAAGTTCAACTTCCCTTTGCTGGAAAGTAAGAAAAACAAATATCAGAGGACTAATTTCTCATTTACTTTGAGCTATCCTTCTTAACAAAAAGTGGGAAGAGAGAAATATTAGCAGAGACATTTTAAGATTGTAACAGTATTGCCTAAACCCCACTGCATGAGAGGCCTTGAGTTTCTACCAGATTCAGTCTTGAAAATCTTAAAGCATTTGTTTTATAAATTTCTACTTTAGAAGACTTGTATCTACCTTTGATTGACTGGCAGTGGCTCTCTATATAAATTTTGAAAGCTTGATATATCTAGAACACAAAAAAAAAAAAAAGAAGTCACTCACATTCTCCCAACAGTGGTTACATCAGCTTTAAAAAGTAAGTAGTGTTCTTACTTGGTTGAAGTGCTGAAGCTGTACATTGTAAAGTAAACCAGTTGAATTTAACAGAATTTTGCTTGAAGAAAGCCCTGTAAAACATGTATTATTGTCACTTATTAGATAAAATTATCTGAGAACTCATTACATCTTCAGATTTTTTTTTCCAGGAGACTTATGTGCTTTCTTATCTGTTAGTCTAAACCTCCACATTTCTCATTTTTCTCTTACTAACAAAACAGTATTAACTTTAGTGAAAAACAAACCCCCAAAAACCTCCCAACCCAAAATATTTAGGAAAATTCATTGTCCAAACCTTAGTTTTCCACATTTTCCAAAAGAAATATGCTACACTTACCAAATGAAAAAAGATGTGTCACAGGAAGCTGTACTGTTCTGGAATCCTCTTTGAAGAATTCACAGCCCAAAGTATACTGCAATTCAGGATATTAAAAACAGATCTAAACCAAGCACAAGACTATAATAACTTTGCACTTGCTAATTACATTTCACAACTGATCTCTCTTCTATCTTTGCTTACCCCCAACACTGTGTATTACTAATTTAACTGCAAGATGCCTCTGTCACAGCTGTCTAAGGATACACTCACAGATGAACACTGTATTAACTTCAGCTGTGAAGAATTTCTTGGATCATGGATTATTACACCACAGATGCAGAGACCGTATTTGTGTCACAGAGTGTCAGATCTGCTTGGACTGGAAATTCAAGTGCAGTGTTCTGACATTTTCAGGACTAACTGGAAAGGCCTGCCAGATCCAGCTGGGTAATACACAAAGTCTGCTTAGATTCACTAAAAATGCTCCTCTTACTGGTATCCTGAGAGCCCTTGATGCAAAGGCATTCAACTCATTTGTGAAACTGAGAACTGTTAAACTCTGCACACCTCAGCCTACCACAGCATTTGTGGTCTCAGAGCTCACAGAGGTATCTGACCTATGCTGCCCAGAATCCACAGGTGATGTCTTCAATAATATATATTCTCCACTACCCTTGATAAGAGAAATGACTATTCAAAGGAATAAATATCCAGAAATGTGAACAGTATATCAAGAAAAGCAAACGATTAGAATCTCTAACAGGAACTCCTTAAAAACTGATTTAAGAACTGTTGCTTTGTACGTTTCAAGTGCTATTCATGTCTTGCGTTTGGTATTTTATCAAAGGAAGTGTCTCTGAGCTTACAGAAGGTAACAAAAACTACCTTCAAACCACAGCAGAATGTAGATCTATGGTTTTTCAAAGCAACTTAGTACGTATTTAATATCCTTCCTTTTCCTTCTATCACAGCATCTGAGTTATGAACACACTAAGAAAGCAATTTCCATATGTCATATTTTTTACCTTATTGCCAACTGCAGGTGGTACCTGAATGACAATGTGGGACAAAGAAGGATAGTCCTGAAGTTTCAGCATTACAACCTTAAAAAGAAAGGAAAAAAAGAAGAAGAAAGAAATAAAAAGAAAAGCCATTACTGAACACACCCCTTCACTCCCCCCTTGCCAGTTTTTTACCTCTCTCGTACCCCTTCCTCTGGAATATAACTGCACATTCCAATATTGTAAACAGAACAGATCCTTCCCCCTGTGACTTGCAACTACCCCCCCAAAGCACCTCTCCCTCCTACAAATTATATACAATACTTACCTTGGTAGTTGGAAGTAATTCAGCTCTCCAGGACAAATCAGTAGCTTCTAGGCTGTAAAAATTCATGCACATTAAAGGATGAGCATATTCATTATGCAGGTCCTACATTACAGCAGTGGATTAATATACCAAGTTTTCTCTCTCTGGATTCACATTTGAAATTGGGAAGAAGTTTGGGTGTACTGCAGCTAGTTATCATAGTAGTTATCAAACTATAACCATTTCAGATGGTGCAAATCTTAATTTAGCAAAAACAAGTTGAGCAAAGCTCCAATTGTGTCATACACAAAACATGCAGCAGTTACCAGCCATGCAACTTCAGACACAATGTGAAAACTCTTCATGAGCTAAAGCAGCACTGGCATTGAATTACCATGCAGTTTTATTAACATCTTTTAAACATCGAAAGCACCAATTCTTCCTACAGGAACACAGAAAATATACCATAGAAATCAAAAATTGTGTTAGCTGCTAAAGAGCTTGTAGCAGTTCCAAAATGGTGTGTATGTAAGTATAGACTTCAGCAAGGCCTTTGACACTGTCTCCCATAATATACTCCTGGAAAAGCTGGTAGCCCAAGGCTTGAACAAGTGTACCCTCTGCTGGATTAGGAGCTGGCTGGAGGGTCGGGCCCAGAGAGTGCTGGTGAACGGAGCTGCATCCAGCTGGTGGCCAGTCACTAGTGGTGTTCCCCAGGGGTCTGTGTTGGGTCCAGTCCTGTTTAACAT
>JAOXXN010000102.1:9575303-9593810 GCA_026770055.1 Myrmophylax atrothorax
CCCAGAGAGGGGGTGGATTCACCATCCCTGGAGGTTTTTAAACTGAGATTGGCCGTGGCACTGAGTGCCATGATCTAGTAAAGGGAGTGGAGTTGGACCAAGGGTTGGACTTGATGATCTCAGAGGTCTTTTCCAACCCAATCCATTCTATGATTCTCCATCCAGCCTGTACTTTTGCTTGGGATTTCCCTAACCCAGATGCAGGACCTTGCACTTGTTCTTTTGAAGTTCATGAGGCAGCCTGGCCAAATCCCTCTGGACGACATCCCCTCCCTCCAGCACGTTCACTGCACCACACAGCTTGGTGTCGTTGGCAAATCTGCCAAGGGTGCACTTGATCCCACTGTCCATGCTGCCCACAAAGGAGTTAAAACATGCTGGTCCCACCATGGCCCTGAGGCACACCATTCATCACCGGCCTCCACGTGCACATGGAGCCATTGACCACAACAATTTCAGTGCAACCATCCAGCCAACTACCAGTACCATCCAGATGGTACAAACCACAATTTAGGAATCCAGCACAGCATGTCCACAAGAGAGCAACAGGAAGGACTTCTCACTGCTATGAAGGTCAAAAATACAACTTAATGAAGAAAAAGATCACCTATTCTGAGAAAACATCATCTTTCCTGTTTTCTTGGTGATACAGAAAGCATGAATTATTTACAGTAACAATTTTACTTCAGAATCTCTTCCTTCCCACAGAGGATATTTATATGCTTTAAATTCAAACACAGTCTCACAAGATCCATTTGAATAAAGAACAGGAACTGTTTATACTCACCACATCGACAAATTACTGTTCATGCAGCCATAAATCCAGCTACTTGTATCCTGCAAAATCAATACCATAAAACAGTGCATTACCTATGTGTGACTGCATTTATAAATGTATTAAAAAATACCAATTCTTTACTCCAAACAATGCAGGAGCTAAAGCTGATGATAATCTCCAAAATTTCCAAATGGTAAGTGTTTCAGTACACCAGATAGCAGCAAGTGACCTAAAATTACTCTGTCAGCAGAACCTTGTGCAATTAACTTACTAAAAAGAGAATAAACTTTCATATTTGTCTTAATCCTTTTCTATTTACTGTCTGCAGCAGCAGCTGTCACTACAGTGACCAAACTCTCATAAGGATGTCAAATGATGAAGCGTAAAAGTGAAGATGATTATAAAAAGTCTCTCTTAGATTTCCTCAGTTATTTAAAGATATTCACCTTTTTTTTCATTTTACAATGAAGTCAGACTTCTGTGTTAACAGCAAGTGATGTTCCATTAAAAGTCTGATATCATAATCTTGAAATTACAATTACAAGGATGGAAAGGTGAAGCATAAGAGTGAATGGAGGGGGTCTCTAGGAACCATTATAAACAACTTCAATTTCCCTTTCCAGTTATGAATAAATACAAGGTTAAACAAACAAGCTTTCATAATTTCTCATTAAAAAATAGCCATCTTACATACCATGTTTAATCTTTTCTAACTAAAAGAAACATCTCCAGGCACTCTTTAAGTAGTAGAGGAATACTTTAGATATCTGTTGTTCTACTGCTCCGTCCCTTGAGAATTTAAGTGTTATGAAGCAATAGCACCATGTGCAAAGATCTCAGACATTGTTTTGTACCTCCCTCCTCCTCCTCCAGTTATAGTAATCCTGTCTTTAAGACATAGCAAAAGTGAAAGTTATCCTATTAAAGCACAACTAAGATCACAACATACATGTAAACATTGAAGGTGCTACTGAGAAGGACCAATAGAAAAGCACCAAGAACAGACACTCGTTTTTCACAATGTTGGTATGAATGTCATCTTTGGTAAAGGAAGGAGTGGAAACAGGGAGGGCAGGATGGAACAGGAAAGCATCTCAATATTCATGCCACTAATCTAAATTATGTAATTCTGAACACCATATTTATCCACCTTTAGCTTGCCAAGAGAATAAATTCATTCTTGCAAAAAACAATTTAACAAATTTTGGCTGAACGTATGCGTCTTGAGCTAAAACAAATATAAGAAATGCACGTTGTTATCGTGTCTCCTCTCAGTAGGAGACAACTGAGATGGTGAATTTTTCTCACGTCTTCCATTCACTTCCACTGCTTAGTGAAACATCTCCGGAGCCTTTCAGACTCACTTTAATTGTATTATGGGAAAGCAAACCTATAAACAACTTTCCCAGATTAGAAATACAGCAAAAACATGGCAGCACTAAAAATAACTTCTTCCTTCAAAGTCATCAATACAGAACTGCACTAAATTAAAGGACAAAGTAATCCAGAGCTAACCATAAGAGTCAAAAATAAAACATTTGAGGTTCAGGTAGCACTGAAAGTTTCAGATCTTGAACACTAAGTGTGACATGCTAGAACAGACAGTACCATCTTACACAATTCATCAGGCTGTGAATGTAAATGGTTGTCAGCATTTCAAAATCTGTTCATTAACCTGCCTTAAAATTTCAGCAAATATATATTAAAAAAACACAGCTTTATAAACAAACTCTAGACATGAAAGAAGTATTTTCTCACCAACATACTATTTTCACAGTAAACATGACTGTATGATTTTCTGTGGCTTGCAAGAGGAAATGTGAAATATTTTCCATCAGAATCCTTGAAAGAAAAAAAGAAAATTAGTAAAAAAATTGCCAAACAAAAATAAGCATAAAAATACAATGAGGAAAAAATATTTTACAGAATCAGCTCGGTTGGAAAAGACCTCCAAGATCATCAAGTCCAACCTATGACAAAACACAACCATGTCAACCAGACCATGGCAGTAAGTGCCACATCCAGTCTCTTCTTGAAAACCTCCAGAGACAGAGACTCCACCACCTCCCTGGGCAGCCCCTTCCAACGCCCGATCACTCTTTCTATGAAGAACTTCTTCCTAATGTCCAAGCTAAACCTCCTCTGGTGCAGCTTAAGACTGTGTCATCTTCTCCTGTCACTGGTTGCCTGAGAAAAGAGACCAATACCCACCTGGCTACAACCTCATTTCAGGTAGTTGTAGAGAGTGATACGATCTCTCCTGAGCCTTCTCTTCTCCAGGCTGAACACCCCCAGCTCCCTCAGCCTTTCCTCATAGGACTTGGTCTCCAGACCCTTCACCAGCCTTGTTGCTCTTCTTTGGACACGCTCCAACACCTCAATGTGCTTCCTGAACTGAGGGGCCCAGAACTGAACACAGTACTCAAGGTGTGGCCTCATAGTGCCAAGCACAGGGGAAGGATCACTTCCCTGGTCCTGCTGGCCACACTATTCCTGATACAGGACAGGACCCCATTGGCCTTCTTGGGCACCTGGGCACACTGCTGGCTCATGTTCATCCTGCTGTCAATCAGAACCCCCAGGTCCCTTTCTGCCTGGCTGCGGTCCAGACACTCTGTCCCGAACCTGTAGTGCTGAAGGGGGTTGTTGTTGCCCAAGTGCAAGTCCTGGCACTTGGCCTTATTGAACCACTGCATTTGGCCCATCTCTCCAGCCTGTCCAGGTCCCTCTGCAGAGCCCTGCTACTCTTCAGCAAATTGACACTCCCACCCAACTTGGTGCCATCTACAAATTTGCTAATGGCAGACTCAATCCCTCATGCAGATCATCAGTAAAGATGTTAAACAGGACTGGGGACAGGGCCCAACACTGATCCCTGGGGGACACCACTGGGATTCACCACCACTCTGAGCTCAGCCATCAGCCAGTTCTTAGCCCAGCAGAGTGTGCACCTGTCCAAGCTGTGGGCTGCAGCTTTCCCGGGAGTGTGCTGGAGACAGTGTCAAAGGCTTTGCTGAAGTTCAGGTAGACTATGCACAGCCTTCCCCTCATCTGCTAGGCAGGTCACCATTACTTACGTTGTAAACTGAGTAAGTCCATTTTGAGGCTTTGACTGTAATCCACATGAAAATTCCTAAAAATAAACATTTTTTTATATGCCATATTGCAGCAACTATTATCCTTTTATCCAAAATCTTATATTTTACTTATCACCAAGGTTCTATCTCTTATCTGTAAAAGAACATAAACATTATAAATTTTAACCAACACTGAGGATTGCTACTGCCTAGAATTACATGCAACAGTTATCATCAGTTATAGGAAACAGCAAAATCTAGGATCTTGTCATTAAATACTAATTGTAAAATAAAACCCCTATGGATCTAGAAACAAAGATGCAAAGGCAACAAAACGAATAAACTGAATGACACCAATGTAATTCCAGGGTGACTGATTAAAGCTGAGGCAACTTCAGAAACAGCCCTGATCTTTGTTCCTGTCAGTCTTTCTAAAACTAGTACAGAAGGTTGTGTAGAAGCACATCAGCAATGAGGTGAGTAACATGTACAGAAACCAGCAGTTTAAAGATATGTCTGGGGAAAAAGGGTAAGACAGAAAAATGAAGAGATCAGAGATACAAACAATGTCAGTTGTCATGCAGGAAGGTTAATACCTTTCTTGTACATAACTAGAGTAACATGCTCATCACAGAAATTCAGCTAAGTGTCAACAGGTCACCACAAATAGGAAGATGCAAACATGAAATCCAATGAAAATGTAATCCTCCTTGTTGCTAAAAACTGACCCAAAAAGGTGAACAAACAAACAAAATCAGTTTCACAGCCTCTCTGGGCACTTGTTCCAGTGTTTGACCACCTTGCTGGTGAAGTACTTTTTCCAAATATCCAACTGGAATGTCTTTCATTGTAACAGGATTCTACTGCCTATTGTGCTGTCACTGTTCACCTCTGAGAAAAACCTCCAATCTTTCATTTAGGCAGTTGGAGACAGCAGCAGGATCCCCCTCAGCATGCTCTTTACGGTGAGAAACTGCAGTTCATTCAGACTCTTTCCCCTGTTTCCTAGGCCCCAGGACTAACCATTTTGGTGGTCTCCTTCACTCACTTCAGTACATGCCAATGCCTAAATGCCTTCTAGTGACAGGGTGGCCAAAACTGTACACCAAAGCTACTTTAGTATTTCTGCAATATCTTACATTGAAAAAATTACTGAAATAAAATGGTTTTCATAAAATGGCTCAGCCCATGTCAGCAAAACTGGGAATAAAGCCCTGCCCTACCAAAGTTGTATTTAGTTCCCAAGACTCCACACAGTCAAAATTCTCACTTTTGGCTACTCATTCTTGGGAAGAAAATTTATAAGGAAACCCATGGTGTGTAGTCCATTTTACCCTGCCATGTTATGGGAAGAAGAAGTGATTGATGAAGCAGATCTGAATATTCAGGATTTCCATGAGTGGCACTAAATTAACACAACACCCATACTATCACTCTTGCAAGCACAGGATGTAAGAGTAGATTAGACTCTTACTATTGACATCCAATTATTCTGAGTTCCTGAGATTTTCTACTGGACATCCTGGTGCAAAAATGACTTCTGTGCATCCTCCAGAATCCAAGTTATATAAAAGTGACAGATTTTTTTGTTCCTACCCTTTTTAACTTCTTTAATACTGAAATGAAATGCAAGCTGATCATTTAGGTCTTTATCCTGTTTATCTTTTTAGCAATGTCTGAAGAACAACAAAGTGTATTCCAAAACTTTGTTAGTGAGAAGATTAACTATTAACAAAGGAGTATCACTGAATCCTATTCAAAATAAAACTGCTGCACACCTGTGAGTTCTGTAAAAATGTCAGGATTTTCCTCAAATATCTTTGCAGGGTGTCTCACAAAGTGGTGATTCAGTACAGACATTCTCTTCTTTGGATCCTCAGTTATCTAAAAAAAGAGCACATTATCAAAATTTTACCAATGTGTGTGATTTAAGATCATCACATGATCACAGCTAACAAAAACAATACAGTTTTGTGGATGAAAGGCAGGAGAGATTGTGAGAAGACATAGTACCCTTTCTATTCTAAATTCAATAACCTGAACAGATAAAGTGCCATCAATAGTCAATCACTGCAATACAGAAAGTCTACATGTTATAAAGTATAGCTGAAACTTTCAGGAGTTTTATATCCTCACCTCCTATTAACACAGGGAAACTACTCTACTAAACTTTCTTTTTGGACATATATCCATTCTTCCTGAAATAACATTTATGCCAGAGCTTAGGAAAAATTGTCACATTTAGGTTTACTAATCTGAGGTCAAAAATCCAGCTTCCTCTACATCTCTTCTGACTATTTCAAGCATCAAAACAGCCGTATAGCTACACTGGGACTCACTCTTGTTTTGGGGCGGAATTTTTTGTTTGATTGTTTCACTGGTTTGGTTTGGGTTTTTTCCAAACAAATTTTCCAGGACTAATTTTTGTCTATTCAACTTTCACAAACTGTGGCCATTACAACTGACTTCTGAAAAGTTTTATCCTCCAGCATAGTCAGTAAACTAGAAATCAACTGTGCTCCCTTTTTGTCTCTCTAAATCACACATTAAATGAGTACACATGAGAAACTAGAGAAGTCTGTGCCAAACAGCCTCAAAAAGAACAACTGGAATCCTTCCTCTTTTCTGTCTGAGGCTCTGATCTTACACATTTTTGACCCCTTGGACCTTGGTTCCAATTCATGGTAATTGCTGCATAACATTGTAGAAAGAAAACTGAACAATGTGAGATTCTCCAAGAGCTTTCACAAAGTAAGACGTAGGATATTTGTTTAGAAAAGCAATAAATAACGGTAGCTGGAGGTGTACAAATAAGCAGGTATTTTACTTTCATTCTATTTTGCTAAGTGCTTTTTGAAATAAAAACAACCACAAATACCTGCTGGTCACTATGATCACCACACACGCTTTTTCATCCTTTGTATACTCGTCAGAGGGGGTGACTTGACACCCCTTGAGAGGTCACACTCACAGCCACACAGCTGACAAAATTGGTTTATCCTGGAGGAAGGTCAACTGAACCTGCTGCATTGGAAGAAATGTTTGGCCCACACCCCAGCTATAAAGCATCAAAACTGAGTAAACATCTAATTATTTCTGACACATTGCTCAAACAACATACAGCCACAGAATTCTTCAGTGACTGGTACAAAACAGCAATAATTTTATCAGCATGACTTAGAATAACCAAAAAGGAGTTCTTTGCATAATAGCAAGATATTTCTCCTGATTCAGCATTCTGGGATAGAAGAAGAAAGTGTGATGGGTAAATATACAGGAGGTCACATATACAGACCTGCCTTGTATTTTCATCTATGAGATCAAAAAAAGCTCTAATTGTAGCCAGGATCAGTTCTTTGCACCTACAAGACAGAATAAGTAAAAATAAATACAGAAAGAAAATATCCAGGGTAATAAAAGTGGTCAGAAGAGACATCATCATAATATTATGCTGAATTTAAATTATGATATAAAGTGAGAACAGTAGAGAAGAGAGGCATGTACAGTCAGCCAATTAACCTTTGTTCCATTACTTACCACACTATGGAGAGATGGTCAGTTGAGGCCCAAGCTCTAGGCACAGCTGAGCTCTATTTGGGGAAAGAAAAAAGTTAACCTTTTGTTAGTACTCAACATTTTCAAATTACAAGCAAGTCTTTCCCCTCCTTATTTAAATACTTGTGCAATTATTAAAAAGAACAATGTTTATTTTAAGAGTTTCAGGTCCTAGGGTACAACAGAATGACTTCTTCACTCAAAGATCTTACAAGCAATGAAGCACTTGTAAAATGGAAATTATAAAACAAAATGACCAAGTTATCTGTGTTAGATAGCAGAGACTAATGGTGAAAGGGCAAATAACTGAGTGCAGAAAACTTCACAAAAATTTCTTCAAAGACTGCTTCTATGACTAATCTCACTATTTTAATAATTGATCCTGGCATACAAGAATAGAAGCGTGCCAATAAAAGCTGCTGTAGAAAAGTCAAGGGCGGCCTCAATAAAAAGAAGCATCAGAACACCAGGCAGAAAGAACTGGACAGTCTGAAGTTACTCCATTCTATAAGTGCATTGTGTATATTGTGTTTCAGGGACTAACCATATCAAAACCACCTCCCAAAAATGCAGCTCATCACCTACTTGCACAACTTCAACCTATGAACCATCACACCTGGGATGAAAAAACCCCCAAACCAAGGAACGCCAACACAGCCCCTAAAACAAACCAAAGAACTAGCACCACTACCCATGAAATCTCAGGCAAAATTCTGATCACCAGCACTCAAGAGAAATGAAAGGAGAGCAGATGCAGAGAACAGTTACTGGGACAAAAGGGAATGCAGAGTTAATCTTCTTAGCCTAGCAGGATCTGAGCTGGGGCTATTTATAGACAGCCTTCTGTACAATGGGCAAGGAGGTAAACACCAAGGGAATGACAACTACTTCAGACAACATTTCAAGCTGATGTCAGAACAAATGTGTTAAAAGACTGGTGTGCACGGTAAATGGAAGCTGGAAATTACAAATTTTCTCCCTCTGCTGAGGACTTTACAGCTTCTTCCATGCAGGGGAACAGGTTGATGGAGAGAGGATGGAATGGCAAACCTGAATACTTTCTGGTGTCTCTTGATTAATTTTGAAAGGACAGATACCTGCAAAAGCAGAAGACTGGACCTGATGATCCTTTACCTTCTTTCCATTCCTAAATTCTTTGAAAAACAGTAAATACATAAAGAAGGCTCCAAGTCAGAGCTCTCCTTTTATACCAAGCACTCAACTTCTGTGCTGCACATCTGCCAGTCTATACACACATCTCTTGCAAAAATGCAAGGAAATAAACCCTGAGTTCTGGAACTGAAAGTGCAAGAAGGTGGTAAGAAGAAACAGTACCAAGTGGTAGATTTATACTACATTGACTATTCATGATTTTATAACCACATACTACCTACTTTGTGTTTTCACATGAATTATTTTCACATTTACTTACAGTGTGCTGCACATACAGACTGTAATCAGACACCAACACATGCATTACATAAATGCCTATCTAACACAGCCCCATGCAAAACCAAAAAAATAGTTTGCTTTTTTACCACAACAGATAAGGCACTGTCATGTTGACTCAGTCTTGGTAGAAAAGCCAGTCCTGAACGAACTTGGTAATCTCTGAATCCTCCCGCCACAGAAAGGGTAGTTAAATTTCTTAAATCTCGGGCCTTTAGAATCCAATGATTGTTTACAGCTGTATAAAAATCTATAAAATATATTAAAATCAATCACAATTTTCCCATAAGACTATTTCATATACAAAAAAGCTATATAAACATTTAACCAGACGTTTCTGTAAGTCCCTCTAGAAGATTCTGAGCTATGATTATCACTTTTGATTCATGTAAGAGAGGAAAATTATTATTTTAGCCCCAGGGAGGCAGCAGTTAGGACAGACAGATACACTTACACTTTCTATACCAGCTGAGCACATACATTGTTAAAGCAGCAAATCATAGATTTATTTGAAGGACAGCCACAGTCCAGAAACAGTCAGCAAGGAAGCAGCATTGCATTGAAATCAGTTGTAGGAGGGAGAATTAATACAAGCACAATAAATCTAATTCAGCAGCTAAAGACAATCCATTCCTCTTGGGTGTCACAGAGAATAATGAAAATGAGTATCTGTTTGCTTTCCCTCACCAATTCGCTCAGTATCTACATGTAGCAGCAGAATATCACTAAGCACATATTTAATCAGTACAGTTTAATCAAATCTAGCTTTTTCAAGAAGTGTATAGTAATTGCATAATGATTATTCTTTATTTTCATGCCACAGTTATTTAGGTGAGGAGAAAATATGATCTTTTCTGCAAATACATTACATAAAATAAATTATTATATCTGCATTAAATATTCTCAACCCCACAACCTTTGGGCTTGAAAAACATTAAATTTACCAACTTTTACAGAAATTGTGCCATTTAGGTAATTAATTTGATAAAAAAAGCCATTACAGAGCTCAAGTTTTAAAAGACAAAAAAAAGGAAAGAGAAAACATCATTCACTGGGGAGCTTACAAATTTAGTAACATGCCCTGCAAGTTATTAAAATTACAAATTATTGAGAGCTCCAGGCCTTGCACAGAAATTCAAGTCCACATAACCCATTTTATACAACACTCGACTTTCTCTGAGTATCTTGGCGGTCTCAAACAACTCCCTGAGTAACAAAGGAATAGGTTAATTACAGTAAACAAAGCAGCACATTTTGCTGTGGATTTGCAATAATCTCACCCATTAATGCCTGAAAGGATCAATAAAGGAACACGACATACTCAGACCACCCGCAGCACTTACCAGTCAGGTACCTGTCCAAAGGCATCACAGGTGCAACGTGAGGCGTGGCTTGTGTAATGAGGAGGTTTATAAGCTCAGGCTTAAAATTCTTCAGAGTGAGCAATGCTCTTGCAACAAGACCACCCATGGAATGACCTACTATTGCAACACTGGTCGGTGTAAACTCTCCATCCTTAAGCAAAGAGCAAAGTGTAAACAGACACATCAGAAACAGATCTGACCTGCAACTGTGGTTATCAGTTGGAGATTTCTTCCCCTAAAATTCCCTTATGGCCTTTCAAGGAGAACATTAACTAGCATCGACTTGACAAGTTTACAAAATTAATACAAATTTATTTGCTATCTCAAAAAATATGCTTAATGTGAAATTTCCACCTCTAAAGGAAATACTATGTAGCCTGTGTAAGCTTAATAAATTTAAGCTTATTTTAATTTCTGAGACTCTCAGGAACAGAGAATACCAAAGAAATTTCCTAAAGAAAACTGCATGTGAGGCAATGCTATATTAATATTTTAATAAGCTAGAGAAAGTTTACATCTCTTCTATAAAAAAACAAAAACACTGTGCATGGAAGTATTTATTTAGAAACCCAACACAGAACCCAACCAAAGCTCTGGAACTGTCACAAGCATTAAAAATCTGTTAAAGAGAAGCCAATCTCTTCGCATTATTATCACCTTCAGTTATCTACACACACCATAAACTCTCCCTCCCTTATTCATCACCCTTTCCAGCAGAAAAGGCATCCAGAGTTCCATTCTCAAATGCAAGTACAGTACTCAGCATATGCCACTACTTACCTTGTACAACTTAAGAATTACTTTTATGCACTCATGCACAAACTTGGTCTGTCGTTGCAGACTCCCACCATACAACGCAACCAACTCCTCATTAAAGTTGACACTGAAGAAATCAAAATGATACTTGAAATCAACATCTTCTGCTTTTCTAAGTGCAATGGAGCCAAGAGAACGTACTGGAAAGAGAAAGCACATAAATCAGAACAGTCTAACTGCTTAGCACCATCTTTAGCAGACAAACACATAAATATATAATCTATTAAGAAACAAATGTTTTATTAAATCCATTGTTCATCTCAAGCCATTTACAAAAGACATCCAAAAGCAGACATTCTCTTTTGAGCTCACCACTGACTACAGAAATATTTGATGTCAAATACAAATTTATACAAGGATCAAGGATTATGTTCCTCCACCCCAGAGCTGCTTTCCTCATCTCGTTTGCACCTTATCAGTGCCACCAGGACAAGAAAGCAAAACCAGCATTTCTGATTTCAACTGTAGAGGCATTCCCACTGCTAGGCTTTCCTAAACTCCTTTGAAGACCATGTACTCTAAACCAACATTCCCAAATATCACTAAAATATGCATAGGGGATTGCAAAACCAGACTCTAAAGGACACTTTTCCATCTAAAACCTTGTGGGAGAAAATAATGCAGTTTACAAGGTCTTGCTTCTGACCTGTTTTCCCTGTCTAACCCTGGCTGCTATTTAATACAGCCATTCAAGTGCAGAATTGTCCCCCAGTTTCCATGGAGACATGGCAGGATGGGAACAGTAACAGTTGCAAATAAAAATGCATGGTAGGGAAAGAATAAAATAAAAGAGAAAGTCCCAAACATGAGTATAAAAAATAACTAATCATTGCCTGAAAGGTCTGCCCAAATCCAGCACACAGGAGCAAGATCCTCCTGGAGTACAACACATTGAGAGAACTGTAGAACCCTCCTTCTCAGAAAAGTCTGCTACAGAAATTAAGGAACCAAAGAAATTCCAAAAAGGCTCCTGATATGGGACAACAATATTTATGAAGTAATTTGTATGTTCAGACACCCAAACAGATATTATCAGCATGATGCAAATTGTGAATCTGATTTATAGTCAATCATTTCACCAATTCTATCTACAACTAATAAGCAACAAGACCACCTTCAAAATGGTTTGAAAATATCTAAAAAGTATTTAAAAGATCAAGTATCTTATAACAACCTTGTATCTTGGAACAAGATTATTGGCCAAGACCATCACAAGGCAAGCATGCGACTGATTGCTAAACAGAACTCAGGGTCAAAATTCTCCCAGTCTCAGGCTCATTCTCAACAACTAAACCAGATCATCTTTTACTTGAAGTCTGAATTTTGTACATTTTATGAAGTTCATTTTAGTGCCCATGAAAGATAATGAATTAACATTTAAAAAGCACCTGCAAGACATCAAATCCTCCTGGAAGGCAGTCACAGCGAGGTGGGGTCAGCCCCTTCTCCTGAGCATCAAGTGAAAGGACAAGAGGCCTCAAGTTGCACCAGGGAGGTTTAGACTGGATCTCAGGAAAAGTTCTTCCCCAGAAGGGTGGTCAAGCATTGGAACAGGCTGCCCAGTGCAGAGGTGGACTCACCACCCCTGGAGGCATTTAAAGCCATGGAGATACAGCCCTTAGGGACATGGCTTAGTGGTGGGCTTGGCAGTGCTGGGTTAATGGCTGGATTTGATAACCTTACAGGTCCTTTCTAACCTGAATGATTCTATGGAAAAAAACAACTCAGCAAAGGCAGCAGCAGCAGCATTTCTGTCTTCATTGCTCAGCAGACATGAACATTTTGTAAACTAATATGAAAATCCCAATAGCAACACCTGCTCTGTTTACCTGGGTATCAGAATAAAATTGTTACCTGACACTGAATTCTGAACAAAACATGAACTGCCATAAATTCCACAATAAAACAAAGAATATTCTGAGCCACTGATTAAGACAGAATAATGTATTTAATGAAAGATTTTGTAAAATGCCCCCGTGACTTATTGCCAGTCTCTCTGAGTCAGTTTCTAAAAGAATATATATTTAAATATTTACTGATCTTAAGCAACATATTATACCCACAGCATGTAGTACTTTTAACCACCTAGTTTGTTTATTCTTTGGATACTTCCTTTTGATTCCTAACATGCCTTGAAAGTACCATTCTATTTACTGCACAGTGATGTACTGTCATGTTTAGAGACAGCATTAATTCACAGATTTGCAATACTTGATGCAAAACTACAAAAGTCCATATGGCATCTCTCAGTCATTATGTTTGTAATGTTCTTTGGATGGTATTGTGCCTGGAAGTCTGTATGGGTTTCCTGAAAGTACTAGTTGGTAAAATATTTTATGTTGTTTTAAGCTAAACAAGTATATTCCCAAGAAAAAAAAAAGGTCTGTAAAGGTTCTCTGAAATCAGATAATTTAATAATCAAGTGCAGTGCAAAGAGAAGGAGAAGTTGTCACAGTAAGACATCATGGTTGACTGTGCTGGGTTTCCCCACACAGGCACGTCCCCTTTGCTGACACAGTGAGACTGTCACTGTTTCAATACACATTTTAGAGAACAAAAATACCAGTCTGACAAACCCAGCCCACAAGGAAGTGTAGATACCAGAGGAAACACCAAACTTCATGTTGATCACATGATTAGCATTGGTATTCACAATGAAAATTAAAAGTGCTTTAAAACTATTAATTATTTTCATTTGGAGCCTAGAACCATAAGAGGGAACAACCTGAAAGAGAAAGGCAGGCTATGTGTAAAGTCAGAAGGTGATGCTGAGGAAAAAGCACCACTACATAAAGAAGCAGGAAATAATGACACTACAGGGCAAGCCACAAGATGCTGCTTGTTTCTAAAGCATGGAATTCCTTCACATCAAGTTGACAGAGTGTTCAGTCTCTTCTAATCAAATTTAGGTCTTGTTTTATTTGGCATAAACTGCACTAAACCTCGTTCAAATCAAAACCAACTGGATGTTTGCAAAGAGAAGAACAGGAAGGGTGTGTCACTGCCACATGACAGCACTGCACTGTTTCTGGCTTTCACAAGTTAAAGTCCTGCTCCAGAGAAATATTATGGCTTAACCATTTAACTGGTGTCAAACAAAAATAACATATTTGAAACTATTTGAAACTAAACACGGACTAATAAGTGTACCTATATCATAATATGATCCATCATTATGACTCTGGCTGATATTATTTCAAAGAGAAAATTAAATAATGCATACATGTGAGAGCTTTTTTGTAACATACCTACAACTTCACTAAACACTTACCTTGTTTGTAACTGCCAGCATTCCCAGGAAGAAAGAGAACGGGAATTCCTGTCAATGGGAGATTTTTGTTTTCTTCAGCATAGTTCCCTTCCCCATAGAGATAGAGCTCATATGCTGGGTATCGTCGAGCTGTTTTCTTGGGTAATTTTATTTTCTATGGCAAAAGTTAAAAAGAACAAAAATACTTTGCTCAGAGTATTGCAAACAAGAAAATACAGTGGCTGTACAGCCATTCAAATACTTTGGCTTATGTTTTATGTATGGTTTTAAGTCACAGTCTAGAGAATATACAATGAAAACTGGGGTTTGCTTTTAAAAAACTAATTAAAAATAAAGTATCAAGCACATAGTTCAAATAGGTATTACTGTGCAGAATGAGTGGCTGCAGTTACTCACTTGAAACAGCACTTAAATTTAACTAGTTTTGAAACAAACTATACATTCATGAAGTAAACCCAGCTTGTAACAGAGGGGTGGGAAGGGCGTGTTAAAGCCCAATCACTTCTCCCAGGACAGGAGAATCTGAGACCAGAAACTGCAGCTCGGGAGGGATCCCAATTCCTGCTGTTGCACCGGAAGAGTTCTGGAATCCTTTCCAGTACAAGGTAGCTCAGAACAAGGATGTGCCACCGTGCCTGACAGGAAAGCTGAATCTCAAGAACAGGCATTTGGGTGACTGTCAGGTCACACCTGCCAGGTCAGGGTAAGGTACAGACCCTGTGTAAATTCTCTTTGGTGACTTTTACAGAGATGTCACCTGCAATGGAGTTTAAACTAGAGTAGTAACCACCTCAATACGGCTCATCAGCAAAACCAAACCCATACTTGGGGGCTTTTTCTGTTTATTTTCAGAGTTGGTTTTGTGGCCTAGTGATAGATCACATGGTTTTGTAACAACTCAGGGTCCAATTTACATGTCAGTTGTCACATTAAAAAGGCCATATTTCTTGTATTAAAATGAAGAAGAAAAGAACTAACCCTCTAACCTACCACATAAATTACTCACAGGATTATGACTCTTAAAGAGAAAAGAACAAGATCTCTTTGAACCTGAGGGCTACGTGAGGATTAATCTTAAACCATTAAGTCATGACTCTTAAGAGTCACATGACACTGTTCTAAATCAAATAAGTAGTAAACAAGAGGACATTTAATTAACTCCTGCATGGAGGAGGTTGGTTGGTTTATAACTCTGAATTTCTAAGATGCAGATTTTTAAAATTTCAATGACTGCACATGGACTCACTCCAGCATTTGATTAATTATGTTATACCAACTGAGAGGCAAATAAGACTATAAAAAAATAAGTGCATTAAGGTGCAAGTCATAATTTAAGGAAAAACTTTGGTAGAATAAGGTCAAAACTAAACTCAGTTTTACATCAGAAATCTTCTCTAAAGTCTTTCTTAATTGCTTTCATGAAATACAAGCAGCTCTATTTCAAATATTTCATTATTTCTCTCAGTTTCATCTACAGTAAAGGTGATTTAGCTTTAATTTCCTGCCCACACACTCCTTCCCTTCCCCTTTTCTTCTCTGTTTCTCCTCACCTAAAGACTATTTTCCTTCTTCCTCATCCTTCAAATTGTTTACCATATTGATTATTTGCAACCTGTTCTTATGATGTTTGATATAGACATTTAGAATTTATATTCTCAACATATTATTTATAATATTTTAATTATATTAGTAACTATCAAAATAGAGAGAGTGCATTTAATTCTTTCACTGTCAACAAAAAAGATTAATCTGTGTTCAGGTCTTACATCTTCAGATCATCATTCCAATGGTCTTTTCCTTTTCTCCATTATCTTGCCTTTCCAGCTAAACTGACCTCATTGCCCCAATCTCATTCCTTTGTGCTGCTCCTTTTTCAAAGGCTTTCCAAATTATGTGAAAAAAAACTTCATTGGTTTCCATTACCGAACTATGAGTGCCATCAAGATACACTTATATGACTTCCTGGCAGATCAAACCAACTGTTCTCCCACAGTATCTTCCTGGTTCATCAGCTTTTCAAAAACTTTTAGGTAGCATAAAACTAACAAGCTGTCCTTTGGGTCAATGTCGAAAGCAAAAACCCACACACCCCACGAGAACTGTACTACCAAAATACTGAGATTTGAGTTTTGGTAAATCACAATGCTCAAATATTGTAAACAAAAGGGCAATGCATAACACCAAAGGAAAACAGACATTCATGTTCCACGACAGTGGATTTAATTTTGAATTCCCAAGACATGGATTATGTAATCAGTCACAGTAAGCTACAGTAACTTTTTACAATGTCAATGGACCTTCATTTTTCACCCCAGTTTCCAAAGAAATTAGGTTTATGTGAAAGTTCTCATTAGTAACTTCTGAATCTCTTACCAAGTATGGCTGCACAGGACAAAAGCACTTTAAATACTGCAATTCTACAATTCATATTACAAAAAAGATCATTTAGCACAAAAAAGAAAGAAAAATCTGAAGTGATTCCATTACATAGTATTAGGCTGACTGTGGGCTAACTCTCACTGACTGACACAAAAGAAATGGAGCTTCTTGTTCTACTGTTCAAGTAGTTATTTGTTGTGCAATGTGATACCAATCTGGGAAGCAAGGACAGGTACCTCCCACCTGAAACTCCTACCCTGTTATTTCCTACCAAAGCCAGCACTGGGATGACATGAAAAATGCAACAAACAACACCTCCAGCAATGAAGAGGTACCTGAAAAGCACAGTGCCTTAGCAAACCCAAAGCAATGCACAATTTCTCCCCTGGCCCAAAGCACTGTGTTCTACACAGTGAAAGTGATTACTCAGGAAACAGAAATTCCAGGAGCCAACACAGCCAGTGGTGACTTGCACCTCCTGCACGGAGCTGCCGCTCACCTTTAAGCTGGGAATCCCTCACCAGCACAACAGCTGCCTAAAGATGCTTAGAGTTTAAGCCCTGACATAATGAGTAAATACAAAAGATGTGTCTTGGCAGACAAGAGTTTCAGACATCCGCCAATAACATCACACAGATTTTGATAGTAACTTCCTGTTGGTTGGCTCCAGATTGAAGTTGGAGTAGGTTTTGGCTGCCAGGAGATCTGAAAACTTGCCGCGTCGTATTTAAGTATTCATAACTGCTAAACAAACTTGTCCCACAGCACAGACAAAACAATCCTTGGAGCTAATCCGAGTTTCTCTTCTGTAGGCTAACACGCCTATGTGAACGTTAGCAAAGGAAGGTTAAGAGATCCAAAAATTAACTTTCTGCTTCATTACCAATTTAGGTCCTAAAGCTTTGCTTTTAGATATTTACTATGTTTGCAACCTACTTCAGAACAGAGTATTATGCACAATACTTCATACTTTTTACAGCATAGATTAGATCTAAACGTTAAAATGTTCAGAAGTCAACAAATTATGTTTCTAATAGGGCAGAAAATGCTGCAGTAAGAACTACTATTAGAAAGACAAACTGTTTTCTAACAACTACAAATACATATTTACATCCTCCCGCTATTATGTCAGACTGACACGCCTAGAAAACAGAAGTTACAGCGGCAGTTCCCTCTCTCAAACTGATCCCAGGTTTCCACAGAGGCTTCCACAGGGCTCCCTTAGCAAAACCAGAGGCACCTCGGGCACATCCACAACTTCTCCCGCACGCTGCAGGTCATGCCACCTCCGAAGTGCTCACAGAGAGCACCTGCTCTGCTGTTCACTGCTGTGAGAAATACACTCATTTGCAAACCTTCGTTTTGCGCTTTTTTAACACGTTAGTTGCCTCGCACCCCAAGTCCCGGGGAAGGCCGAGAGGTGCGAGGCTCGGCCTCCCGGCGTGGCATTGCTGGGGGAGCTGCCACAGGAGCCGGCCCAGCCTCCTCCTCCGCCAGCGCTCGGAGGAGCTTCTGGGGCTTTCCCCGCGGCCACAGGGAACCAACCAGGGGCAGCTGCGCGCTCGGTGCCGGAGCAGCGGGGCACACCCCGCCGGGTTACAGGTGGGCAGCCCTGCCCGCGCCCCCTCCCGAGGGGCAGCACCGAGGGTCGGGGCACAGCGGGGAGCGCTCCCGGCCGGGGCTGCCCTGCCCTGCCCTGCCCTGCCCCTGCCCTCGGGGAGCGCTCCCGGCCGGGGCTGCCCTGCCCTGCCCTGCCCCTGCCCTCGGGGAGCGCTCCCGGCCGGGGCTGCCCTGCCCGGCCCTGCCCGGCCCCTGCCC
>JAOXXN010000102.1:9595833-9643936 GCA_026770055.1 Myrmophylax atrothorax
AACCAAGTTTCTCAACAGTACAATGGATAAACAATTCATTTCATGTGTTTGTTCTAATTCAATAACCTGGCAGTTGTTTACTGCATAAAAGTACCAAACACATTATGGTGCCCTTTTAATAGCGATGAACAGAAATCCCCTGAGCTATTTCACAGCAATTTCAGGCAGTCCGGAGGTTGTAACTCAGTATTTATGAGAGAGACTGGGACCCCATCCTGCTATGGATTCCACCTGCAGCTGTGGTTAAAATACAGAATGAAACAATCCTGCTAATACACCTGGGCAGGCAGTGCCCCTCCCAAATACCCTTTGCTTGGTGCAGACACACAAGTTGTCCAGGTACTGTAAATTGCAGGATCCAGGGTTAAGTGCAACAATTATGAATGATTACTCTTGTAAAAAGTCCACAGAAAGGCAGGGAGATTATTTACAAGAGTAAAATTACTCCCATGCTTAAATACCTGCCCTAAATTACACATAGTTTCTACATGTGATAAATTACAGATTAATGTAGTAGCACAGAAAAAAAGGGATTCTGGTAATTCACGTGAGACACAGGACAGGCCAGCACTGAGTCCTTCCAAGCTAATGGCTGATTCCTCCTCAACACAGCACGCTCGAAACACAACGTTCTCAATGCCCTTCAGGGGCAAACACAGCCTATTATGTGCCTAAGATGTTTGGAATGCTGCACTCTGACAGCACTGCTGGTTTACAGAAGGCTTTAATGGGTAAAGTTTTGATTTGCTTCCTCGAAGGATCAACACAATCCCCTCTGCTCTGGGATGCCACGTCCAGCACTGAGAGGCAGCAGCTGTTCCACTGCACAATTACCGGAGTTACCAGGGATTGCAACGAGAACTCACTTTGCTAACTCTGTATGGCAGCAAGTGAAAATACTGACACTTTTTAAATGCCTGCTTAAAATGTAACAATGCTTGGTAAAGAGTGCTGGGTTTCTCCTAACGGAGCAATTTCATGCAGGATAGCATAACCTGCTGTATTTAAGGTGAGACACAGCTAATCCTGCCAAGGAGTCTACCTGCATTTCTGCTTAAAATAAGATTAAAATGCTGATCCTGCTGTTAGGCAGGTGGCAGCTGTTTCCCGTTCGTTTTCAATGCCATCATTTCACATAGAAAACACAATATTTGGGATTGCTATTCATTATCGAGCAGGCACCACTGAAAACTTTAACAACTGATCTCTCCTCTTATTTCCAGTGCCTAAAGTAAGGTGGTTATTTCTATTCTGCAATTAAATAACATTTTAATGTTATTTTGTGCTATTTCTGAGAAGAAAACTAGAGTTGAGAGAAAAGTTGTGGTACGCCTTGTGATTTTTTTGCTGTAAGCTTGGAAAAATTGTTAATGTTTAAGGAAAAAATATTTAATTTTTGCAAGGTAAAATAAATTTTATGTATAAATTTTGTTTCCTAATTAAAGAACTGAAATCTGCCAATAGATTTTTAACAATTCAGTGGAACATGGCTAAAAATTGCAACCAAAATAAGAATCCTTCTTTCTGATTTCCGCTGCCAAAAGCAAGCACGGAGGAAGCTCATCCCACTCTCCCAGCACTGACCAGGCCTGCAGACACCTGAGCGTGAATCACAGGAATGTTCACACCCTGGCTCTGTGCTGTGCTGCCTTCTCCCCTCTGGCTGCAGCCCTGCAGTGTTTTCTCACCTGCCTGGCAAAGGGCTGGATCCCTTTCTCACACTCTCAAACAAGGGAAGGTGTTTTGCTTTCTTTTCCTGACAGGCTGTGGGGCCCAGCCTTTGCATCCCACACAGGACCACAGGCACTCTCCCCAAGCGCATCCACCCTTCCTTTTGCTACTCAGGCCCCAGATTCACATTTCGTTTCACCCCATGCCAAACAGTGTGCACAAACGCTAACTAGGAGAACAAGCCATAGTTATTTTTCCTGGGCATTTGTTTCATTTCAAATAAATAGAAAAACATTTACATTAGAAGTATATGAACATATTCTTTAGTCTGGAAAAAAAATCCCACCTGTGGTCAACACATCAGTTAAAAATGTCAACTTGAAACCTGCGTCATAAAATGTAAAATTCACTCAACACTACTCATTACCTCAAAAGTTTATATTGTTATGGTTTAGAAAAAACTACTTCATTATGTCACTCACATTTGAAGAAAAAAATAAAAGTAGCAGAGTCTTCAATTTAATTACTGAAGCATTTTGGTCCTCTTGGTACAGCTGGTTAGTTCAGGATAGCTTTTTGTTTGGGTTTTTTTGTTTTTGTTTACAAAGTCTCATTCTTCCTTTTGTACATCTGTTGCAGAGGAGGGTCGTGGTCCATTTGACCTAGAAACTTTGGCAGAAGGAGTAAACATATTCACAAAGTTGACATTGCTTTAAAAGCTGGTGAAAATAGGATTTTTAGCATGTTATCTCCGATCCCCTGCACTGCTGTTTTCTGGTGTTTGGTATTTCACCTTTTGGTGTTATGCTTTCATTGCTTTACCTTTGCTCTGTTAATCCAAACACTGGCAAAAGTATTTTAAAATTCAATACTGTTTACAGTAAAAATAAATTATTTAACCATAGAAAAGGAAAAAAAATCCATTTAAGTTGGCAAGTCATTATAAACTTTTACATACACTTTTGTCTACATCTGATTTCTCCCCCTCTCCCTTTTTTTTTTGATACTGGATTCATGATTAATGGCTCAGGTGACAGAAACGTCTAATGACCCTAATTCTGTAGTGCAAATAAACCATACACGTTTGTGCTGAATTGAAAAAAAATAAGGGCCAAGTGATTTTCATTTTACACAAGTGGTGTCCATGGGAACATATGGGGAGATGAGTAGAATTTGGCCTTAAGAGTTAACAACTTCATTTTTCTAATTGTGTGCTGCAGCTAAGAACTCTAAAAAGTGCCTTCTGTACATTTAAGTGCTTAATACAGGCAGAATGTAAAATGTTTCATTTCCTGTAGAAAAGTAGGACAGGCAGTTTTAAGATTACAAGTTTACCTTTGGTTTGTATAAAAAAATTTGTCTAATTAACAGAGCCCCTGGAAGCAGGAAATAGACAAACATGGGAAGGGGGTGATGCTTGAATCCTTGAAGGCTACACTGGAAGTACGTTGGTGTACTAAAGTACAGCTAAAACATGAAAGAACTCTTCACAAACAGTTCCCTGTTTATTTGTGCTGTCAAAAAGAAAAAAGGCATTTTCTCTTTTTCTACTTAAAATAAGAGGTAGAGACTTTCCACAGGGGCACTTTGGGCCTAAGGAAAACATCAGGAAACTGAAAAGCTGCAGAACACTAACGGGAATATGTTCCAGTAAATCCCTCTAATTTTTTTATTTAAAGGCTTGATTCTCAATCAACACTACAAATCTTTCAATATCTACTTGTCAAGAATAATAGTTAAGAATATAGCTGTGGGATTTAAGCTGTTTAAAAAGACAAAAATAAAGCTGAAGTGAAATAATAATGAAAAAAAGTTTTGAATAACAATGAGTCAAAATGTTTCAGAATCCGAATCATTTTCATTGTACCCATCCTCTGTTCCTATGTTATTACTCAAGGGCTTATTGTAAGAGTTAATGCTGCCCATACTGGAGCCATCGCAGAGATGCGTCCTGCCCAAATTGTCTTTTTTAAAACAAACGAAGTTGAAAGCCGTCACTGAACTGGAGGGAGAAAAAGGCATCATGGTAGCCAAAATGAGTGCCAGGCAGTCAGCCACGTCTTTGTTAGGAGCACAAGCCAGGGCTGGCGTATGACCTGGGCACAAACGCAGACAAGGCAATGGTTAGTACGGCGGCACCGGGAGCGGCACCGAGCATTCCTGATACATCTCTAGGGACACCGAGCGGAGATGTATGGCCGGTTACAGTCATGCCAGGCAACACGGTGTTACTCATTTCACATTAGACATGCTGGGAACACACACACTCTACAGGGCATTGAAATCACTGTCAACGTAACAAGCACTATTTTTTTAAAACCAGGCAGCAAACAGACTTCACAATTTGAATAAAAGCACTTGCTAAACACAATTCTACAGCGTGGACAGTATGATGAATACAGAACACAGGGAGTACAGCAACAGGGACAGAAACTGGATTCAGTTTCTGTGCGTATGAATGAGTCTCATTCTGAGAACAACGACTTTCATTAGAACATAAAAGGCATTTGTTTAAAAATGTTTTAATTTAATAAGCAAACAATTTTATAGACTGATCAGCTGCATATCTACTCAACTCAGAAAGTAGTTTATTTAGGAATTAAATTATAAAAGAATTAGACCAGTGCATGGGGTACATGTATAGCAGGTATGACTACATGGATGTTTAGTTACCCAAATTTACATTATGTTAGAAGAGTAAGGGCTGTATTCAGCAAGCATGGCATTTAAAATACATGTCACTTTAAACACAAAGCTAGTACAATTCCAATGTCAGTAAAATGAAGGACTGGGGAGCTGTTAGAAGCTTGTCTCCACTGCAGTTTAACTTGGCTCCTGTCCAAGCACTGCTCCTAAGGCAGCTCATCACGTACCCAAACCTTGGAAGCCAGTGTGCTTATTACACTTGCTGTCTGTACATTTTACAGGCTGCTGCGCAGCACTCCAGCACTCTCCAACACATCCTCCTCTATGCTCAGACCTGACAAATTCTTTTGCAGATGGCTAAATCTTAAGTGCTGCAGCAAGAGCAATGTGAAGCAGTGACCATTACTGGCACCTACTGCCTCAAGTAAGCCAACAGTGCCTGCAGTGTGGGTGAATTTGGTGGGAAAACATGAATACAGCTTTGTTGCAAACTACCATATTTAAGCACTGACTGCAGTCAATGCATTTCCTCTTCCCTCGAGTTCCAAGCAGGAATATTCTTTAGAGTCATACTAAGATTGTATTTAAGTATCTCCATGTTAAACTGCATATGCAGTTGTTCCTAGAAAAACTGAATGTGTGTTAATTTAATTTTCATTTTTCACATATATACAAATCAGCTGGATCTGTATGTACAATTCTAAGGATAAAAACTGTTATTAGAAGCTAGTCTGGTTCATTTTTCTGTCCCCTATCCCTACAGTGATGTTGGGGTCAGATGACTTCAGTGGAACTCATTCATGCAAATATAGCTGGGTAGCATTCAGTTTATAGTGAATACTCACCACTCAGTTCTTTTCATCCATAGATCTCAAATGTCTTGCAGTGTTAGGTATTATTATTGTTACTTTACAGATGCAGAAAGATAGAGGTACCAAATTGTTACATTAATGCCATGAAGTTAGTATTGTAAGAAGGGCAAACTTACTTAAGGAAGAGATTTTTTAAAACTGTAATTTTAGATTCACATCCCTCTATAGGCTTTGTAATGTTTAGGAAAGGACTTCATTAAAGTCTGAAACAAATTCTTAAATTTATTAACTAATTATGTATTTTATGAGCAGCAGTAATTTGATTGTATCTTGGATTAGGTCAGATAAATGGCAAGCACGTGGTTTGTTCTCAGAATGAACTGGGACACACTCAAACACATGTTGATGGTTTTCTTCCTACCCATTAAAACATGCGCTGATTGAATGCATAATCCTTAATTCTTCTGCAAGGCGTCAGAATTATCCGGTGCCACTTGCATGTTTAGGAAATTCAAGTTACCACTGCACTCAAGCATTAAAAAAGACTAGCTGTAGACAGTACATGCAAAATGAACAGTAAAAGGGACCACTATGATGTTTAGAATATGTTTTTATATTAAAAAAAAAAAATAGTATCTGTCTTATTTTTAAATAGGTACTCACACAACTCATTGTCTGTTCTTGGAAGGACAAAAGCATCAAGGAAGTCTATCATCAGCTTAAAGTCTATTGCTTCCATCTGTTGTAAAATTACCTGTTGGGTCCTACTGAAGACTGTCAAAGTGTATGATTTACTTACCATTTTCATCCACTGCCAGGACACACGCCCCTTTGGCCAGCAATTCTTCAACCACCATCTTTAAGCCATTTCGTGCAGCAATATGGAGAGGTCTACAAAAACATAACAACCAAATTCAAGTTCAGATAAAATCAGATTTTCTAAGCAAAGTTAGATAATGCTTAAAGCATACTGAGCATCTGAAAGAGAGTATTTTCCTTCCTGGCATAATTAGAACTGTAGACACTAAATTACATTGCAGCCTTTGAAATAATCATCTTGTTCCATATCTATAAAACATATGTGCAAGCATACTAAGATTGCTTAATACTTTCAGTCTAAACCCTTTCTTTAGAAAGGTCTTATTCTTGCACTACTTGCAGTACACAATTGACATTTAAAACAAGAATGAATCTAAGGCTAAAGAAATGCCTGTGTTCCATCCTTAGTTCTGGCTACTACAGCCTGTTCAAAATCATTATATTGCTTTTTTTATCCTTGAATACCTGATTGCTAATCTCTGTTACTGCAGAGCAGCTGGAAATTAAAAATAATCACTGGTTTGCTCCTTTCTTGGCCCAACAGCCAATGCTCCTGTTTGGAGACATTAGCGGGACAGGAAAAACATTTTCATTTTGGAAGAGGGGAAAAAGGGCCAAGATGGAATGAATTCCTTTGCAAACACAAGATCATCTGCTACCTGAACTCTTGGTTGAATCTCCTACAGAGGGATTCCCCCATGCCAGTCAAACAGCTGCAGCTGATAATGTGTGCTATGAACAGGAGTTACACATACCATATCACATAAAACACCCTCCAGAAATTAAATGGACCACTTTCACTCTAAATAAATGATTTAAATTCAAGGTGAAGCTCAAAAAGCTAGAAAATGCCAGATGTATATTTACACCTTCACATTTTGATACAGTATTCAAATAAATGACTTCATATAATTTTTCCACTAGATCATGTATAGAATTGGCATAAATGTAATCAAAATTAAAAGTGAAGATGCAATACAATTCTAATCTTTTTTAAGGGAAAGCATTCCAAAAAATCAGAATTTAACTTTACTGTTCTATGAAAAAATCTGAAATATGAATTTGAAAAGCTAGACTGGAATCTTCTGGTAAATCAACTGAACTTGAGAGGATCAGGCTATACTTACGTCTGCAAAGCATTATTTTTTGCATTAATAAGGCTCTGTTCTTGTATCTTGTCAAGTATTAACAAGGCACATTTTTCATGACCCTGTAGTTGGGGAAAAAACCAATAGTGTTAATTTGCTGAGGAGTTTGAAATTGAGGCAAAGGAAATGTTACATAATAAAAGTGAAATTTAATAACTCAATTTGAAATACAAATTATGCCGCTCAGTAAGATCCTGTAGAAAGTGAACTATAGGAGTCTTAAATTGCTATTTTTGAACAGCCACTGCTGGGATGTTTTATCACATTTGGAAATTCTCACATTCACCTGTCTTTCAACACTCCATTCATTAAATATGAATTCACTTCCTCAGCTTTCAGACAATACTGTTGTTTCTCTCCAGAGAGCATTCAGTGGATGATTTAATCAGAACTACTTAGTGACACAGAATGGTTTCATCTCAGAAATGAGTACTACATTTTCTGGGTCTTTAGATGCCTTTCTGTATTATTAATAAATTACTACAAAACCCCTTCAGTGTGAGAGAGCTCTAACAATCAAACTTTAGGAACAACACTGATCCGGGCCTTATTTCTGATCTTGTTACAGCTCTGCAAATTGCAGGTGCTGAGCCTACAGCTGCCTGAAGGACCCTGAGAATTCAGCAAGACTCAGGTGTCTCCAGAAACTGGAGGAATATAATCACACTGGAATCCAATCTGTGGATAAGAGCAAAAGCAAAGGCCCAGGAGAGTGAATCCTGTGGGCACTTTTTCTTGCAGAAACAGCAGTAGCAACTGGAATTAAGAGGAAGAGGGGGTAGCAAAAGATGCCACCCCCAATCTAATCACTGCCTCTGGTTTTATTGCCACTGTGTTGAGGGAAAATTCTGGCTTCCTTCCGCAGAAATTAGAAAGTAAGGAAAAAATACTTTTATTTTTCTTTGTTACTAAACCTGTTGAGCTATTTTACATTGAGATTATCTGACAAAATCTTACAGGGTTTGCTTTCCTTCTCCTAGTGTCACTTGCTCACATTTCAGTTGTCAAGAGGGATCCCTACTTTTCCATGTATAAAACTTTGAAACAGACTTGAGAAAAAGCTTGGAACAATGTTCCCTTTCTCACCACAAGTATGACCACCACATTTCCATTGCAGAAAACATGCTGGGAACATAAACACACACATACATTCACACAGACTGTGATAAGGAAAAAACAGAGAGGTCTTCAACTTACTTTACTGCTAGCCAAGTGCAAAGATGTATTCAACTCCTTATCTTTTAATGTCAGGTCAGCCTTGGCAATGTTCACCAAAAAGTCTGAGGTATAGAGTAGAAATCAACCAATGAATCCAATGGACAGAAGAACATGTCAAAACAGAGGGAAAAAATCACTGTTTCATATATGTGTGCATACAGGCTAATCAATTAAGCCATAACATGCTGTAAGCTTTATAAACATGAAGTGAAATCAGTGAATGAGAACAGACTAATCTTGTGCAGTTAATCAACAAACAAAGTCAGAGGTTACAGCTCATTCATTGTGCCCCAAACTGTCAAACATATATTAATCTTAATTTATTTATTTATGAACTTCCCTATTTGCAGATCAGCGAGTTTTGCCTGAATCACCTTCTCCTGAGAACAACTGTGAATCCTGCTTTGAGGGGACTAAGTGGATATAAAGAATTTGGAGTGCAGCCTGTGCTGTTGAAGCCAGAGAAAGGAGAATTCTCCAAAGCCAATAGGTTCCCAATCTGTATGCCTATAGCATACAGCCTAGCCTGGAAAAAGCAGCTGCTGATAGCTGCCATTTCAAGAACAGGACTTGCTATAAGAGAGAACAGAAAAAGGTTGCACAATCTTTTTCACACATGCAGCTTTACTGCTCCATAAAATCAAAGTCAACAGGAGAACAGACTTACTACTCCCCTCATGGTCTTTACAGTGTGCTCTTAGGAGGAAATAAGACTCAAATTTGTTATTGCAAATGTTCACCAAGACTGCTGGGAAGAAAAAGTATTTTTTTACAGAAGTAAAGGTACCTTCTTATAGAAGCATATTATCCACATAATATATTTTCCTTTCTTAGTTTTCACAGGATAAAAACAATTACTCATCTGGGATAGTAACTGCAGTAGCAGTCTCCCTTCAGGACAAGGAGAGGCAGGATGTCCTTACCCACAGCCCCCACATGGCCCTTCTGAGCTGCCATCATGAGCGGCGTTTTCCCCGCGTGATCCGCGGCGTTCACTTGCGCGCTGTGGCTCAGGAGGAGCTGCAGGCACTCCACGTGGTCTGCGAAGGCTGCGGCGTGAAGGGGCGTTCTGGGGGAAAGGAACGCAAACACAGCTTTGGCTAGAGAACACAATATTCATGTTGGCCTGCTTTCCCGAAAACCTCAAAGTGCAATGTATTTTTTTCCTGTGAAACTTGAGGTTATCATCGGGAGAAAGTCAGAGTAGAGCACCTGGAGTAAGTTAAATAATATTTACAGACTCTGCCCTGGGAAGCAGGAAGGTGGATACAGTGGTACAGAGATGTGATACTGTGAAGAATCTCGTATTAGCAGCATGTTTATTTTAACTGAACATACTGTCTAACATGAAAAGCAATACAATCCCTCATTCTTATTCCTGTGATACTTTTTTTTTTAACAAGCCTCAGATGGGAAGAACTATCAGAAAAGAACAGATCCATTGTCTAAAAAAACTAAAATATTTTAAGTTATAGTCAAAAATACTGCAGGAACAAGCCCCAGTAACAGCATTACTATAAAAGGCAGAAAGAATTCAATCCACTCAGAAGGTTATCAGTTTATATAAGACTGAGACGCCAGAATTCGTTCGCTGTTGCCCTTTGGCATTTGGGGGCTGAAGTGTGACTACTAGAATTGAAAGACAGTTGCTACACAACCCAGCCCAGTGTTACTTAGTTGTGCTTATCAGTAAAGGTGAGGTGCTCTTACCCTTACACCATTAAGTAATCACCATTACTGACAGCATTACATTTGTTTTAATCAAGAGAAACAATGAGTATTCAGTTTTTAGAATTTCAGCTATTTTAATTAAATATATATATACACACACACATACACACAGTGAGGAGATTATCAATGTGACAAATGAAGGATTTGGCTGAATGCATATCTCTTGCTCTATCAGTATTATTTTGCTGCAGTGATGTTTTCAGTTGTTTGTCCCGATAATGCAAACATAACATGAATACTTTTCTTGAAATACTTTTCTACATGTACATAGTATCACTTCATTTCACAAAGAGAAATGTTGTTAAACATTTAGCAAAAAAACCAGATTCAGTGAAACAGCCTATAGCTACAGCTGTTCTAAACAAACAAAATGCTATTTCTTTTGTATTTCATGTGTGCTATGACATTGAACACTTCATCTTATTCTTGCTTCAAGTGAGCCACCATTTAACTGTGCTGCAGTGAAAACTGCTGTCTGAAAGAGTCAGCATGACAAATCTTAGCTCAGCCATAACAAATAAGAATTAGTTCCAGAGGTTCAGAAAGAACTACTAAAAATACTGAATGGATTCATGAAATGCAATTTGTTAAAGAAACTATTACCTTCCTTTGTCATCTTCACAATTGACAATGCTGGCATCGATGGCTCCAATGAGTAGTGATGCACAGTTTTCATGATCATTGATTCTGCCAAAGAAAATACAGTTTTAAAAAGGTAGTAAGTCCACATATTTTTCCACTTCACAATACTAGTTGACTTAACTTCCCATTAACATTTCTTACTGGTTATTTGTAAGTTACCCTAACATGTTTGTCTTAAGGCCTTCAGTCACATTTCTGCACGTTCATCATTTTTCCATTTAACCAAACTGCATCTGCTACTACGGATTTCAGTCTCTAAAGCAAAGCTGATCCTTAATTCACTATGCACAAAGGTAATTTCAAAGTCGAGCACAAACCTAGGATTAAAATCTTAGTATCTTAAAATCCTTAGTCTGTATGTCAAACACACCTGGATCTGGAAAGCACTGAGTCATAGATAGTTACATGTAGAAATATTTATTCTAATGTTTAAGACACTGAAGCCCACATCTCTTCCAACTCACACATTTAATTCTTTGATTGATGGGTGTATTCAATTGATACTTTTTCTGGGTATTGCTACTTTGTTTCATTTCATTATGGAACATGAACAGTATTTAGTAACGGCCTCGGACACACAATATCGCTAACACACTTCTACATTGCATTAGCAACTGTTTTCATTTTAAAATTACATACATTTTTAAGGTGCACAGGTTAATGGTTTTGAGAATTGCATACTCACAATAATATACATATTGCAACATTTTTTCAAAGGCATCAACTAGAAATTCTGATTTAAAATACTATGTTTCAGCCATAAAGGACTTTTAAGTGGAGGAAAAACAGGGCTTTTCATATGCTTTTATTTCTCTAGTACATTGGCTTTTTAGAATTTCAAAGTTTAATACATGACAAATTACTTTTCTACTTTCTAATGATGTGGGGACTGTAGAAAGAAAACCTACACAGGAGTAACTCCTGTCATTACTTCTGAAAGACCTTCATTCTTCTAAGAGAACACAGAACAGAATACAGTCGTTCTATTATTGGTAGGAATTGGGAAGATTTGCATTTGTCTTTAGAGCACTTAATTCCTTACTCTTCTGCTGGTTTACATGTCCTACATACTAATCTTGCATTTTTTTGTAAAATGCATTTGCAATTACGTTATGAAGTCACTATTTTGCTCTATTAGCATCCTTTCTGCATGAGAACATACTGCTTTATTTCAATAGGATGTGTCTACAGTACATGCATAACTCCTAACAGCCAACACCTTTTTGTTGTTCATAAGTAACAGGAGAGCTCTGAATACAGAGTCTGCCTGTCAAGCTGATCAATCCCTTCGGGTAGGACCGGGGTAAGAAGTCCCAAAGCCTCAAGACATGAGATTACCTAAGAAGCCAAAAAGACTGTGAAGAAAGTCAGACTGGAAATCACTCTGTCAAAAAAAATATAGCCTGCATAGAACACCATTCTAGCATGATACAGGTTGTCATTTTGAAGTTTGTCCTTCATTAAGACTTTGTTCCTGTGGTAAAATATAATCATCTTGATTCTGACGAATTTATTTTAGCCATTGTGTTTTTCAAAGGAGCCTCCAAAGCTCAGACTTACACAGACCAAGGCACTATAGCCCAGGTCATGGCCTAAGAGTGGAAGAGCTATGAAGTTCCACCTTGTGTCAAGAAAGGGCATAAGACTGCAATTGCAAGCGTGGGAGAAGAAACTGTAAAGGAGTAGAAATATTGCTAATGTAATTACAAGTGAGCATTTTATCAAAAAGCTAAATGTATGATGGTTATGCAAAAAATATACTCTTTATTCTACCATTTTTTAAGCAAAAGTATAAGGACAATGTTATGATCAGCTTTAAAATTATTTGCTCATGCAAACAATCTCAAAAAAAGTTCACTTTCTTCTCATACTGCTACTTTTGCAGACATATCCTAAAGTAACATCTGCATTTGTAACTGAAGATTTCTACTTACACAGCACAGTGCAATGGAGAGAAGCTATTACCATAGAATTTGTGAAAAAGTTTTTGTTCCAATAGTACCTCTATGCAGTTTTCATGACCTGTAAGAGATCAGATATTTCACAGTGTTGCACAAAGCAGGTAATTCGCTTAATTCATATTAGGTTTATACAGGTTAGAATTTAACACTTTAAGTTCAAAGTTGAACACAATGTGCAAATAAGCTCTTATGTGATAAGTCAGGGGATTTTTTTGTTTTATGGCAGCAGCAAGACAGATTCAGGCTAATACTAGCACTTATGGAAAAAAGAGGAAGGAAAGCCTCTTTTGAATGTGATGCTATGTATGTTGCCTTAGACATCTCCAAAGGTGATCTTAAATGATGATACTGAGAAGCTTTATCCTTATATTCAGCAACAATTTCAGATTATCCAGTTGAGAATAATCAGTTCAGTTCAGAATATCCATCTATAAACATAGTAACTTGCATCAATAATGCCCGATCCCATCAGATCTCAAAAGCTGAGCAGGGTCAGCCCTGGTTGGCACTTGGATGGGAGACCTCCTGGAAATACCAGGGGCTGTAGGTTCTAGTCTGAGGACTTCACTGTCACTGTCCAAGCTCGCTCGGCTGTGGCAGATGAACCTTAGGAGTTAAAGGGTGGGGCCAGTTCTGCACACACTGGGCCTCACCTAAAAATCCCCTGCGCAGGCTGGAAGGGCACGTGGGGAGAGCCCTGCCCAAATCTGCGTTCACAAAGCCAAGCCACGATGCATCAATAAATAAGAAGGTGACACCTCAAAGGAACATTCCTGGTCCCACAGAAATCAACTTCATCATTGACTTGTGTAAAACCAGAACTTCACCCTGGCTTCTTGGGACTTGGAGCAAATGAGATGCAAAGTCACTGGGAGGTGTCACTGGAATTTCCCCGCCTTCTGAACTGAAGGGGGCACATAGTAAATGCTACCTACAGAGGGCAGGTGTTGCTCTGGGAGTAATTTGCCTCTTCATTTCAAGCTCCTCAAAGTGTTAAACTGCTTTGTTAACGTTTCCCTCGAACTGAGGCGGCATTTGAACTCTGCAGCAGTCCCCAGGGAGAAGCTTACCATTGTAGCAAGCCCAGTGCAGCGGAGTGTAGCCTTGGTTATCTTTCAGACTGCAGTCCTCCTCTGCCAGAGCGACCTGCAGCAACTCGCTCAGCCACGTGGCATGACCCCGCGCTGCTGCAAAGTGCAGGGGTGTTCTGCCTCTGGCATCTTTACACAGAATAGAGACCTCTTTCTCCAACAGCATCTGAACACATTCTTCGTGCCCTGTCATAATCTGATAACAAAGAAGTGAGCAAAGAGGTTGACACAATACAGATTCTTGCCCAGAAAATATGAAATATGATTGATGCATGTGAATATAAAATGGTCTGGATGGGATTCAGCAGGCAGAGACGGAAGCTCACTTGCTGAACTGCTCACTGCAGTTATCATAAAGTCCTGTATAAATATCATCTCTAGCATCAGCTTCACATTGGTAAGAAGCTAGACTTAGCTAGGAACATCTAGCTTAGTCTAGCTAGACCAGAAAAGATTAGATCTGCCTCAATTTTCACTGTCCCTAGGAAAAACTTAAGGCTTACCTACTTGCACCATTCCAAGAAAAATGAAACTAACTGCTGGCCAGTTCTTTTAAAGAAACTATTTTCATAATTCATAAGGTACTCAGTTAAAAGAATAATGATTGCTATTATAAAATGTCTACAGCCAAGAAAAAGTGGTCTAATCACTATTTCATCTAATTAATTAAAGCAAATGTGAAATAAAGCAAAAAGCAGATCATTATTGAGAGCAGATCTATCCTGTCTTTTACCTCATTAACTATGCTTGGTCATGTTTCCAGTCATTTACAGTGCTCTCCACATTTAAATATCCCTGTACTTATAAGTGACTTGTAGTAGTCACAGTAAAACAAATAATTAAGAGTCATAAAAATTAAGTCACCCCTCGATGTAAAGCTGTGCATCCCAGGAGATCAGCTGCATCTACAGATGCTTCTTTTTCAAGTAATAAAGAAACAGCATCAACGTGCCCATATGCCACTGCAAGCATTAGTGGAGTTCTAGGGGAAAAAAAAACCAAAACAAACGAGTCACAGCTATAAAATTACATATTATGTCATATCACAAATGCCCCTGCATATCTCTCCATTCCTACCCACAATCCTGTTTTTTTCACCATGCTCATCTATATGACAGCCAAGTGAAGACCTTTTGTATGAAATTATTAAAATGTTTAACAACCAACTGCCATGACTGAAATAGAAACAAACCCATTTCTAAGCAGTTTACAGAGCAACATCATTCAAGATAATCTGTTGTCTTAATAACCTACAATTATTGTCACCTCTGGTGACATACGAGTTTTACAATACTCAAGTCTTGTGAATGAATGTCCTTGCTGGTTATTAAGATGACAATGACCCAAAGCATTTCTTCTGCAAAACTGCACAATTGCTTAAAAGGGATGAAGGGACATGAGGAAACTATTCAAGTTGAAATTTGGACTAATATATCTTCCATTTTTTTCCGAAAGAGACCTATTCTTCTTCTATTTTTAGGCAAGACTAATACTATTTAAAACTATACATGCAGACATTATATATAAAACATAATATATTCCATACACTCCAAATGAGTGTTCTTCACCATTCACATTTTCACTTTAAAAATATACTTTTTTCTCTCTATATAACTGCCATTTAACAAGCAGTAAAGTTTTTGTAGGAACATCTCAGATGCATGTGTCACCTCAAATAAACACTGTGCCCTACTGCACCAGCCTAATACACCAAGTAAATCCTGAAATAGTAATGTTTTAGAAAGCAAAAGACTCTACAGAAACATCTCAGGAGCTTGTTAGTTTTTATTGAATCTGGCTCTCAACATTTATAAAAGATTGTTTAAAGTATGAAGCAGAGGCTAAGATTAATGATTAGTCCTTTCCACATGGCTTAGATCAACTGAATGTGTACTTTGTAATCTCTGCCAAATTCTATGAGGAGAAGTGCAGGAAATACAGTATTTCAAATAAGTAATTTTTGTGAGAAATATGAGATTCTATTTGAATTACAGAGCTGGAAAAAAAACACGAAGAAAACTTACTGTCCTTTGGCGTCTGTCACATCAGGGTTGTCTGCAACTTCCAGCAACAACCGTAGACAAGGTGTATGGCCATTAATGACTAAAAAGAAAAACAAGTATGTTTAATTCCAGTATGTTTAATTTCAGATACTCTTCTGTTGGCATGCTTATGCATAAAAAATTTCCTTATAAACAAGGAAAATACTCCACAGTATAAGAGATCAATATCCCCCCAATTTTCATTTCAATTGCACCAGTGAAATGGTGAGCTGTTTTTTCCCTGACCGCAGTAAGATGAGGATTAGTTCTCTTAAGATGGTTTACTTTCCAAAGGAGTAAACCAGAAACTGTGATTTTCACTGCTGAGAAGATTTCTACTAAACCAGACAGCATTTCAAAATCCCCCAGACTGGGCAGGCAGACAGGGCTCTCTGCAATCAGGTTTGGAACACAGTAGGAAGTATGTCAGCAAAGTTCCTTAATTTTATGTGCACTGTACAAGCAAGTACTTCAGTGCTGCTATGAAAAAAAAAGAAACATCTGCAAAGAATGACCAATTATACAAATTCCCTTTGAGTTTTGCCATTTTATCAAAAATAATACTTAACATAAACATTTTGGGGTTTGTTTTGGGGTTTGGTGGTGGTGTTTGGTTTGGGGGTTTTTTTGTTGGGGGTTTTGTTTGTTGGATTGGTTTGGGGGGTTTTTTTGTTGGTTTTTTTTTTTTATGTAACCCATTGCTGCTGGAAAGCAGCTCTGAGTTACAACATTTTGCAGGGCCTGACACTGAACCCCATCTGTGTGTCAGCTGGCTTAAAGGCTTCAGCCTTTCATGGGGTGAAGAGACAAGTATTTTCTTCTTTGAAAAACAATTCCTGTGCTCAGTAGATATATATTGTGTTCTTATTACACCAAGTCATGCATTCACACTGCCCACACCCTGTGGGCTGAGGCAAAACCCTTGGACACCACCTATGTCACATCCTTCTGGCAGAGAAATGGGCACACATCATCACATTAAAATTACTCATCCAAAAATAAACTTAGTTGCTCTACCCATAAAAATAAAAAGCATTTTTAGTTATTTACCACTAAGTAATGCCATATACATAACATGTAAATAGTTCTGCAGGGCTGATGATTCACTGGCTTGAGGGGAAAAAAGAGAAAAAAAAATCTGTTCTTTCTCCCAGCAGGAGGAAGAGAAATCTTAAATTGTTCTCAAAGACGTCTGAAAAGGATTTTGGTAAATGAGTTTTAGAACAGATACAGAAACTCCTAGAGCTGACCCAGCAATTGCTAAGCATTGCAGACCCTGCAGGGAACGTTAGTTTTGCCAACAGAGCTACAACACTAACACTAGGGGAACATTTGCAATGTATCCCCAGGCTAGCCAGAGGACAGGCTGGGGGTAATAAAATTGTGCAGGGGAACATATAATTTAGGCAAAGGAAATTCTCCATGTTATGAGGTCAGAGGAAGTCTGTTTCCCACAGGGGACAGATAGAAAAAAGAAACACTTCATTAGGTGAGTTCTCTACTAAAGTCACCAATCCATTTGCTGAACAGAACTCTGCAGAATCCTGTCCTCCGATCCACCACTTCAGGCCTCCTCAGCTTTGTGTGCAGCAATTGTGCTGGTTTAATTAGAAGGAACAAGGGCAAACAAGTTTAAGGGGATGGGCCCATCTGCCTTCTTGTTTCTTTCCAGTGCACAGGATTGCATGTGCCAGTATTCCCTTTGGTGTGTGCAAATGCAAGTCACTCAAGGGATTTAACTCAGCAAGAATTCTGTTTGATTTCTCAAAATATGCCATGACCTCCTACACCTGCACTGCAAATGCAACGTTCTGAATGCTGCAGGAGCTCCAGGCTGAGTCTCCGACAGGTGGCACCAGTTTTTGATAAAACACTCCTCACCAAAGTGTATCGTTATGAAACAGCATCATGAAAATCATCCCATTGCAAGGGGCTTTTTAGAGCAGTTGGAGGTAGAAGCTTCTAAATATTGTCTTAATGGTTATTTACCCAAAGTGTGCTTAACTCACATTTGAAAGCTTCCTAATTCATGACAGTGGTGAATGTCCTTTGAGCAGATTTATTCAACAAATTCACATTTCAAGTCAGAGCTGCTAACAAAAATATGACTTTGTTGCCATTTACTTTCCTCAGTATTGAAGAGCCTTTACAGTTCAGCTGTGATAACTAGAAACTTATGACATTATAACCACATTTTTAAATAAATACAAATTGTTGATATAGTGATGATGTAACAAAGTCACACCTTATCACATCAGATCCCAAGATATGTTTGAAGTAACTACAGGAAAGCACTTGAGCAACACAGCTCAGTTTTGTGGTGGCACTATTGATTTAAATTAATTAAACCATCAATATTTATCATGCAGAGAAATGTGCTCAGTTCTGATGCAAAATTTAAGAAGCCAGAAAGCATTTTTAGTGTGCAGTAAGGATCTATTACAAACATTTTTTTAAGTACTGCAGACAAAATTGGTAATAGTTTATTTGACCTTGTGTTTCTAGGTTGCACTTATATGATCACACAGAGAGAATAAACTGGTACTAGAGGATATATGTGCGTTTTAATCTAAGCATGATTAAGAGATAAACAGAAAGACAATTAAGTCTGTCCTGAATTAATTATCCATGCGGTATTAATTTTCCTTCCCACTAGAGGCCACTGCTACCCTGTATGGAGCTCCTACAGGAACAGCAGAGGAGACACGTCCCCTTTGGCACCTCTGCATATTTACCTGACAGGTACACATCCAATAATAACCTTCAAATAAACGACAAAGTCTGCATTTCCCAGTTTTCCTGCATGTTACATAATTAACAACCCACACATGAGGAGTGCAGCAGGCTCCCAGCAAGCACAAGTTCACAAGCTCAGGAGGAGGAGGTCTGAGAGGGGGTGGTGCATTTCCATAGTGTTGCCACTGCAAAAGGTTGCAAGTTTTGAACACCAGGATAATTTCATTGCCAGTCAGAGCCTACATGTGGTTTTCAACCTTTCTTTCTCCAAAGGAGAAGCAGTGAGGCAAGTGTTCCCTCTTCCCCTGATTTTTTGGCTGAGGAACCATTAAGAGAAGGCATCACGTGGGAAACTATGGACGTCTTAAAGAGCAGGCAGTAATAGAGAGATATGGTAAAGAAAAGGCAAACAGGTAAGGGCAGAGCAGCAGTGGTGTGGAAAAATATGGGATTCTGTATGAGGGAGGACTGAACCACAGGGACAGAGGGAAAAAGACCAATGAAATGGAAGATAAAGGGTTTAGCTGTAGGACCTCAGTAAACAAGCACCAGTCTCAGTACCCATGAAAATCTCCTTCCCTTTAGAAGAAACATGCATAGTGATAGTAGGTAGGTAAAGGTAACTGCTTCTCTGTGGTAGGGTTGATACCACAAGCAGAACATCACACTCACCTGAGGCATGGAGGGGGGTCCTTTTGGTGACATTGTCTTTCACAGTGACAGAAGCACCCTGGCTGATGAGAGCTTCTACACACTCTGCATGTCCTTTAAATGCAGCCAAGTCCAAAGCAGTGCGTCCCTTCTCATCCTTGATATCCAGATCTACCAGAGATTGGAGAAGAACCTCCAAGGCTTGATGATGACCATTATAGGCCTAGAAGAATGAAATGGGTCACCTAAAGAACACAACTCCTGTCTTTCAAAGGCCTTTCACAAAAATTGTGAATAAAATCTATCCCTGTCAGTATCTTCTAAACACAATAGGAATCACAGGGTTTTCTTGGTTCCTTATCACTCTCTGTTCAACTTGAAAGGATTTTCCCAAATTACACTGTAGAGAAGAAACTAAAGAATTCCTAGTGTTTAGGGAAACAAATTATGGTTCTTGGTTTTCTCTAACCTTCTAGTACAACCCAAGGTGAGAAGTTTCAAGCAATAATATGCCCATTCAGCACAGGTCAATCGACAGTTCATTTTTCACATTCTACAGTATCTGTCAGGGAAATATTTGCTTCAAAAACTAGATTCACTGGAGTGATACTGGTCAGAGTTTGCATGGATTATCACCGAACTGGCTGCTACATTTGACACATGTCCGGGTCTCCAACTAAATGAAAGCAATTCTCAAACCAAATTTTTGTGCAAATGCAAACACAAACTTGATCTGCTGTTCATAGCTGATGCTTTGTGGAGTATTCCTGCCAGCGGGATCATTTGGTAGAACAACCACAGCGAACAAGTCAACGCACTTCCAAACCTACAGCCACAGTGGGGTCAACAGCACAAATGCAGCTGGGATTGCAAAAACCCAGTGGATAGCCCAGAAATGGAACATTTCATTTACTTCATAGGGACTGCCCTCCTGTCCTTACTGTCAGACTCACAGAGAACATCCTTTCTATTTATACACGAATGTGTAAATGGTATTATCAGAGTTGAAGCTGTGAACTCTCCAAGCCTGGAGATATTCCAAATGTGATGGGGCACAGCCCTGAGAAAATCTGCTCTAGCCAATTCTGCTTTTACCACGGAGCTGGAACTCATACTCCAGTCCATGTCCACCTCCACTATTCAGTGATTCTGCACAAGAAACTGGGAAGAGAGATCAGGAATCTTGAGCTCCTGGGAGAGGGGAAGTGTTGTGGTCTGAGGCCACATGTGCTGGATCCCATTGGGATATCGCAGTTTCCGTAGCACTCTCACAGGACGCTGCTGGGGTTTAAAATCACACTTTCCTACACCGTGATGTGAACAGTTTTTTGCACTGCACATCTCCATGAGAACACCAGAGTACCCCATTCCACGATCAAAGCCATAGGTTCAAGCTCTGGCCCCATATTTATAAACTAGTTCTAAATAAAAGTTGCGAATTTTTATTTAATTTCACTTCAGTGTCTGTGTCATCTTCTTACCTGAGTGTTAGAGCCAGGAAGAATCAAGAGCTTCAACTGCCAAAAACTTAATTAACAATTCCAGCACAGAGCCTGTTTTTGTTACATCTAGGCCTACCTCCCTTCCCACCTTTTTCAAAACAAGTCTATGGTTAAACAAGCTTCAAAGACAGAGATTAAGGAATTATTCTAGAAGATACTGAGCAAACGCTTTACAAGTCTCTTTACTTACAGCTAAATGCAAAGGACTTTTGGTAGCTGCAGAATCAGATTCCTCAAACATATTGTTGGTTTTTTCCAGAAGCTGGAGATAAAAAAAAAGGACAGTCTTAAAATATTTTTACGAGACAAGGTAAGTTCTCATGGACCATAAATCTATAAATCAGCAAAAATATATTTTAGCTGCAGTGAGTATTGAAGGATTGCAAAGTGTTTCAAGCTTTTCTGCACAGGGTAAAGCTATAAAACTAGTCAAAAAGCTTGACATGAACATCCTTACCCTGATTAATTAGTCTGCACGAAATCCTAGGGCCTGCTTGGGTGAGAAAGGAGCCCTCAAAGAAAGGATTTGTGGAGTAAAGCCCTCAGTAAGCTTACAGTGGAGAAAGCGCAGTTTCATGATTACACAGCATATGCAAGGCATGTCTGATACAGTGTTTTGGATAATTCTGACACATAATTAGCACTGGGAATAATTATAACTGAGCTGTGAATCATTCAGTCAATTTTATAATTTATCAAAGAAGAATCTGCTCCTATAATGACAGTCTTCCAAAATGCAACACATCTTTGAACTCCTACAAACAGCTAGTAACACACATGGCACTTTTATATGATCCTCTTAATTTCAAGGGATCCTAAAGCATTTTAAGGCTCAAAGCCAAGGGCATTTCCATCCATCTAGAAGGGGCAGCTATGGATTAGCACCACTCCAAAATATGAACCCTGACAGCTTATCCAATTGAGGCTGCAAAGAAAATCATACACAGTGTCAACCACAATATTGACAATTTGACATTCATGAGGAGCACTGCTCATGTGCCTGGCCTTTTGCTTAATAACTACTCCAAGAGTTAGTCTCCAAATGCCTTTGGGAAATTTACATTTTACAGAAAATCACTCGTGGGAGACTAAAAAAGAAAGAAAAGCATGATAGGCAACTACAACTTACTTGTAATATTTCTAAGGCTACAAGTCCACTTCTCACAGTCTTTTTTGAGTTCTTTTTTATTTGTTTTGTCTGGACAATTCTAAGCTATGACAACATGGAGAACTCTCCAGAGAGACCAGTGAAAGCCTGCAGAGGGCTTGCCTGTGGTTCAAGAGGATGCCATATCCTAAACTCTGATGTACACCTGGAGTTTCGATGTAGTGAGTTAGTCTTTAACAAACCTATAGCAACAGTAAGTTTATCAAAAAATCAAACTGGAATACAAGTCAGCATTAATAATGCATAAGGTGTCACCAATCTCTTATTAAACAAGAGCAGTAATCCGAAACCTATGGAAAAGCTAAAAAAATTAGGCAGCAATTTCATTTATTTGTATATTTTGTGCCTAGTAATATGTCAAGAATGGGAAAGAGGTGTTGGTAAAAGTACCAGTCATAAGCAAGTGGGGGTGTGTATTAAGAGGTAATACAAATTTTAACACTTCCCTACAGCTAAGGGTGATGGAAATTAAATCCACAACCAGTTTCTTGGTAGGTTTGGGGCAGAGTTAAGAAGCACATTTGGTGTTCCCATGTGGAACCACCTCCAGTTACGATACTGTTCTTCACTTATATAAGAGAGCTATAAACAGGACAAAGCAGTCACCAGCTCTGAATACATCTGATCTTCCCCATCATGTAAACAAACTAAAAACATCCCAGCAAACAAATCCAAGCACTAAGCTCACTCCTCGGCCTACCTAATACTGGCCTTTACTTTGAGTCCATGAGGCCAGCACAGCAGACTAATTTAATCAGTTTTAATTACATTCATCATCACCTGCTGAAATTCCAGGATCAAAATTGTAACAGAGAAATACTTCCCTTCACCTGTCAGAAAGCTCCAAAAGTCTCCTGGATAAGGCTGATAATTGCCTCTCAAGTAGATGAAAAAAACCACACAGAAAATTGATAAAATTAAGGCTCTAGAGGCACAAATTGTGGGATTGGAGAGCCCTTCACAAAAGGCATCTCCATGGCTTGGAGTCAAAGCAGTTTAGGCTGATGCAGACTAGGTTTAATGAGCTTATTAGTCATAAGGCTGAATGTCTCCATCATGAAGTCAAGCGTAAACAAGAATTTGATGGCAAAACTGGTAGCTCTCGGAAACAGAGACATACAGTGCAAGAAGAGAAATTATAAAGGAGAACAAGAGGAAGATTAAATAACACAGCGTTAATGTTTTTGGATTTCCTTGTCAAGATCAGCTTTCTAACAACACTAAGTTACCTGAAGGATAAACAACATGCATAAAGAGACAAAAAGTACCAGGTCCAAGTTGCCAAGAAATTCTCCAGTTTCACCAGTTTTTCATCAGTTTTTTAAAAGATGAATTTATGGCTCAAAATCAGTTGCCCTGGCAGGCATGGAAGCTTAAATGCACAGACCCTGCAGAGCAACCCCAGCATGTGTGCTGTGCTTATCCACACCTGCCTGTGGAGCTGGCCAAGGCATTGCCCTACACACAGACACGTAAGCATGAATGACTAACAGCTTATGGCTACTGGTGGCTGAATGGAGAATGTCCCAGCACATTGCATTTCGTGGTTTTGTGACTGTGAAATGATACCTTTTAGCTGATCACATTTCTATCTATTGACTGCCACAGATTTGAAGCAAATGTCAGAATTGTGCAAAGACACTGCAAGTGGAATTGATGGGCACTCTGCTCTGTGGTTGGGTTAGAACCTTCTAAAAGGCAAGGCTACCCTCACTTTCCTTCTGCCTCTTGGAAATTTCCAGCATGACCTCTTCACTTCCCAGAACAGCACTATTTAATACTGTACGTAATCATTTTGTGGAGTCCTCTTCAGTCTCAGAAACAGGAACGTGAATGCTTTGGGAGGGAGACGCAGACAAAGTAAGATAAAACATGTCAATTATTCAGTTCTATTCCTACAAACTAACAGCACTACAAGGTTGCTATTATAAACTATCTTTTCTCCCCCAGTTTAGCATGAAGATTAATAACTTCTACAGTTCTCACCACTTTATTTCTGCAGTGAGGATATTTACAGGAGTAAGAGGATTTGCAGCTTGATTTTATTCTGTGGTTATAATAAATAAATAATGGCATATATTATATGGTGTGGGTTCCCCCTCTTCATTTTTTGGGTTGTTCAGATATGCCAGTTCATGAGTCATGATACTTCATATGATTGTTCTCATAGACAATATAGTCTAAAATTCAACTCTAGTTTATAAAAAAAAAAGGCAGCTCATTGGAGCATCTCAGTAATTTAAAGTTACTGTTAGGCAGAACAGAAGCAATACTTCCATCATGCATAAAAGGCTTAAGCTACACTTTTAAAAGGAAGAGTCAAAAGAAACTTCAAACCACTGTAACAATGGTTCCTATCTCAAATCCTAAAAGAGGAGAGAATGTGTGATCCTGTCTGAGCCATCATGCCCAGGCACCTCTAGGCACAGCCACTTAAATGCACTCCTGAGAGTTAAAGTGACTTTTCTTTGAGAGTTTTACTATTTTAATAAGACAATTTTAGCATTCCAACACACAGACTTCCAGTACTGTTAATGAACTTCTGCACTTTGGTGCTATTAATGCTAATTGTAAAATAGCAAAACACTAGATTAAATGTGTATATTCTAGAAATGGCCTTTACTCTGAAAGGTTGTTAATCAAACAGCGTTCAGAAATTTTCACACATGTAAAGAGCTGATCAAAAGGCAATTAAGACAAAATTTTAATTTGAACACTGCTCTTCTGCAATAATTAAGTAGCAATGCAGCTTATCACTTACAAGGTCATTCAGAAGTGGCAACTAGTAATGATTTTTAATGTCACTTTCAGAACTGAATAAAAATATATCAGCTAGATGTCACTTTGCATCTCATCTTTCCTGATAAATTGTAACAGATAATTGTCTCTACTGGGAGAAAACATACTAGTAGCAGATTCTTTTAAATAAAGGCTTTTCCAGCAAGTAGCAAGCACAAGATTGAAAACTCTCATCAATGGTTTATGATGATATAGAAAAGAGTAAAAAAATTAACTTCTGTACTACTTTATACCAGGGAAGCGCATTTTTAAATCTCAGAATTATTCCTGTTTGAATAATTCAGAGGTGAAGGGGTACAAACATTATCCTCAGAGGAACAAGCAATCCTGTAAGCTCTCTCCATACTCATAAATACGAATGCTCAAATTATTTTAATTTGATCAGGTTAAAACCAATACACATCCTTAAGCCAGTGACTGATGTTTTCCTAAGATCAGGCTTTAAAAATCATTTACATCCATTTCACTCACGTGCATAGATTATGGGTGAAGTTAAAATAATGTAAGCAAGAAGTAGTTTCACAAGAGCTTAGGTAGGCTGAGCCTGAAGACATTTATTAGTAGTTCCATGCAACTATTCCAGTACAAATTTCAAATATCCAATACTCCACCAGAACAGTCACCACCATGCAAACAGGACACTTACCTGGCAAATGAGAGAACAATGTTCAAGTCTTTAAACATGTCTAAATCTGAAAACTCGAGCAGACCTGCAGGCCACTGGCTGTTCTCACCTGGGGCACTGATCTTGTGTTGCAGCTCTTCCACTCCAAACAAAACTGCTTCATATTAAGCCATACTCAGTGGGTCATAAGACAGGAGATTCCTACCCAGTGAGTATTTACATGATGGAGGACAGCTCCAAATGAGAGCAAGAGATTCCACCCAGTACCAGCCAGCATAACATGTTGGTCTCTTCTTGGGACGTAGAAGTCCAATTTCTTTGTCAGTCAGAGCAGAGATTTAACCCTGGGACTTTCATGTTCAAATAGTATGTATCATGTTTCTTTCTGGCCAGAAATTCTACCTCAGAGGTTCTTTAAAGCCTCATACTTCACTTTAAGGACCTTCTTAGCCAATGAAACTTTTGCAAATTATACAGTTGTGCAGAAGGCATAGGAAGGCCTAAATCTAGAGAAATACTTATCCTTAAAGATTTCCCCTTTATATAGAAAATTTGACTGCTGGTGACATACAGTGACAGTCAATTTTAAAATGTGCATTTCAATGTTATTTTTGCTACTCTGCTCTCATTTGAGTCTCTGCTCTGTAATACACACAAGTGCTTTTTAAATTCAGGCTCACTTGAAGGTGTTTAATTTACATTTCTTCTCTGAACCCCTTTGGAATTGGCCACAAACTTCCAGAAAACAGACACGTGTTGGTTCCATTTCACATTCCCAAATGCAAAGTTACTTTAACATCCAGGGAAGTGTCATGCCAGTCAGGTACGTGCACTGCACTCACAACTCCTAAGACTGGCTGAGGACAAGCAACAGATTTGAGCAAAGCTTGAGCCTGGAAGCAACAGGAAGAAGGAAATCCAATGGAAGCAAAGGCAGCACACATGCAATTTCTTGAAGTACATGGCATGCTAGTTAAGAGTTGTGATTCTTCTTCCTCAGCCTTTATCAGAGTGAATACAAAGATTTGCAAAATACCAGGAAGTTTAAATTAAAATGAAAATACACAACATGCAGTAGTTTTTCATTTACTCACTATATCCAATGGAGTTTTGCTTCCAATCTAATTAAAAATGTCAATTAGAATAATTAAAGACAGAAGTATTTAAGTATAATGGTAATCTGCAAGTGTTTCTTGGTTTTTTGTTTTATTTTCCCTGTACAACAACTGCATTGCAAGCAGTGCATGAACAGAACCATAACCCAAGGCCTGGCCCTGTGCCCCGTCCCTGTTCACCGAGAGCAAACCCTCCTACAGCCGTGAGGCTACAGCCACTGTGCATGGATAGCAGGTGCATTACAGGGAAAAGAGGAGAATAATGAGCCTCTTTAAGATCAAACAGATCTACAAATACAAAGCACACACTGTGGGAGACTTTGCTTACTGAAGGTAGATTGCTTCGTCAACCTACCAGACCAATTAACCAGTGCTCGAGCAGGCAAACATCTTGCCTTGGACAAATAAACTTGATTATACCCCTAAAATCCCAACCACCACAGCTCTTTCTGAGCTGTACAGTCTAATGCAATGCAATATGCCATGACCAAATGTCCTTTTCATTGGATTCAGTAGATTTGAGGGAGTCACATGTTCTTCCCACATTTACATTTAAACACCACACACACAGACACACAGACAGGTACTTAAGGCAACTTTACAAAGTGAAGGAAAAATGTTTCCTGTAGTTCTGCAATGGCCTTGTTGTTCTCTGTCAGAAGACAGCAAACGTAAGTGCCTTGCTTCTCTGCCCCGGGAAAATAAAAATATAGACTACAAAAAGAGAAGATCTCTCAGAGAGACAGAAAATAAACCTCTGAGATGCTCAGCAGTGCTCTGTCCTACATGCCAAAGTGCCAGCAGGATGCCAGAGCACATGGTAAATCACTGCACTCATTGAGTTCCTAACAGCATTAGCTTTCCAGAAAACATTTTTAGAATCAAAATTATCTAGTTTCCAAAACATCAAATCTAGGCCAGATTGTACCCGTATAAGCTAATATATACCAGTGCATCTAGCATATATAGGCGTCTATTGATCATTTAACCACTGGGTACAGACTGCACAAATGCTGACATCCAAACTTAAGTAGTTATCTCAGTCTACCATGATTTGGGGGATTCTAGAACTGACAGACAAATTAGGTTCATTAAAGTTATTTTTGAGCTATTTTTGAGTTATTTTTTAAGTTTCTATGTTCTTCTCCTTTTTAGAAACACTTCAGTTAATGACTTTGCATTTCTCTTCTAAAAAAGGAGCTTCCATGTAGTAACAGCTCTCATAGACATAGGTACAAAGTAATTCACCACACAAAACACTATTGCCCCTGGTTTCAGACAAAATGCTCCCTTTAAAAAAGAGGGTGTTGGTTGTGGAGACAGACAGGCACTTGTGAAAGAGAAAACCCAGAATGCACCCCCTGAATAAAGAGATCTGGGTCAGGAGGAGGCCTAAGGGCTGCCACTGCACAAGCACCAGAGCCAGATCCCCATGTGGCAAAAAGCTTTTAACACCTATCCCAACCACACTTGTGATTCACTCATCACTAATTACCAGCACGCTGCTCTCAGAGAGATGAATGAACAAATTCTTGTTGGTACAAGTCAGAGATAATGAGCAGCATCCACATGGAAGATTTGTGGGGTCTGTGATTTCAATTTCCCACAGGTTAAGGCACCAAGTGTTCGAAGGCCTGGCGTAACTATCTTGCAGTGCCAAGAGCTGGGCTGATGGAAGGGGTTGCTCAGCCTCTCCTCTCACAGCTCAGCCAAAACACCCTCCTGCTTCTCCCCCTCTCCCTGACACACACAGCTCTGCTGTCACCTGCATCAGGCAGGCAGAGGTTTGCCTTTTTGTTTGGACACGGCTGTTGGTCAAACCACGCTCTCCTTCCAGCCTCAAAGTAATTAGCTCCTGTGCCCATTCAATCTCTATTAGTCAGAGTGGATTTCATTTGCTGATAGAATAAAGAGAAGAAAAAATAACCATCAGAGATTTCACTACAGGAGACAGGCATTTAATTCTGTTTGCCCTAGCATTGCACAGAAACCTATTTTTATCAGCACAAAGTGCTTGACTGTCTCTCCACATAGAATTTTAATGTGAAATTACAATTTAAATTCCACTCTTTTCACACCAATAAAGATTTTGTGCTAAGAGATCATTTCAATGAAAAAAACCTCCACCATATTTTTTCTTTTATTTTCAAAGTAGTTTGGTGATGTGATCAGTTCTAAAATACCAGCCCATAGCCATGACCAATATCCCTGGCTGATGAACACCGAAGTCAGACCCAATCTAAACAAACCTGAAGTTATTTTTAGAAGCAGCAAGGCAGATGGGAGTTTCAGTTGCTTGTGAGCACACATGGCCACCGTTCAGCCTTTGTCAATGGCTCCTTACAGATGGAGAAAGAATTGAAGAATCTGCTTCCACTCATCCCTTTTTAGCAACGTCACATCATTCATTGCAAGGCAACTACCCCACTAATATCCCAGACAGCCTAAAGGTCCTCCAGGAAAAAAGCTTTTGTTGCTGGGCTCTGTGGTTGGAACACACAAGCACAAATTTTATTTGTTTGGGTCAAAGGATATGACCTTTTCACTCTTAATCTTTATTTCTCATAATACCTCTGCTCTTCCCACAGAGAAATGTAGTGAAGTTCTGGTCAAGGTATTGGGCTGAAAAAATGAAACATGTTTTCATAGATAAACCAACTGTTCCTAAACTGCACTCAAAGGTGTAAATACTTTATAACACTGAGAAGTTAGGGTGCTTAAAGCACAGACCAAACTCCCCAGGGAGGGGAACTTCACTGGATGCTGCATCTTCTTCTTGGGACTTACTTTTGAAAGTGAATATTTATCTAGAAATAAGCTCTTTTAGATACCTGTTATAAAAACCAGGGTGAAGAGGGGAAATAAAAACTAATCTTAGAAGGTCCTTGATTAACTCGACATATTCTGGAACACCAAATTAATTTCCTAACATTTTGCTGAAGTTCAGTATTGTGCACATAAATACTAGTAATCATTACTCACAGAAAAAAAAGATTATTGTTGCATCTACCTTGGGGGGTTTTTGAGCAGAATTAAAGCTCTTTTCTCTAACAAGTTTTAGGCCCATAAGGAACTGTCTTGTTCTAGTAAAGATAATTCCTAGATATTTTCATGTATGAGCTATCAAAAATAAATCAAAAATATTTACCCATAGGATAAAACAGTAAAATAAGTGTTAATTTGGCACTGAAAAATAACAGCCTTATTTCAGTAATCATTCTTGAGAATATCTTCTTCAGGTTGAAAAGGACTGCTAATAATTTAGAAGGAATATTCCCTATGTCAGAGCTCCTGTTATACGGATTAGAGGTTCAAAGTTAGTGCGTTTAAGAAAGACATCAGTGTATCTCGTTATTGCATGTGTGAAAACAAAATTAAAAATCTCCCCCTCCCATCTACAGACATATTTCCATTGGAATTAGGGCTGCTGGGCTCCCACTGCTCCTTGAGTAAGAGCAATTAAAAATACTAAGAATCTAATTTTCCTTTTCATTGGCACTGAAGAAAAACAAGAAAAATGTATTCCCAAATACAGCAATAAAACCTGCCAAGTACCCCTCAGTCAGAGCCAGCTGTCCCTGTGTACCTTCTCTCCATACAAACCCATCATCTCAACGTGCAGTTCCCTGGAAATGGCAGCTGGAATTGGCACTACACCATTCCTGAGGATAGTCTTGTGCAACTCGGCACAGAGAAACCAGGCACAGAGAAACCAGGCACAGCGTGCTGCCCATTTTCCTTGTCTCTGTTGGTTTGGTTTTCAAAACAGATAAACACAAGGCTTGAAGACTAAGATGGCATTGCCTGACTTACTGCTCTTTCTGCTATGTGGAAAAGAAGGGGCCTTCAGCTACAAGTCTTGCCTAGAAGCAATGAAGCTTTGTCCAACTATGAGTAACGAGAGCAGTCGAGGTACTCTGGTTAACCCCTTAACCAGAACTCAAGATCATTGCTCGTGATGGAGTCCTTGTTGTAATTCTACCACAGAGAGCACAACAAACTGTGATGAAGCCACCAATGAGCCTCACAAGACAGCAAAGCTGCTTTCCATCTGCACCACATGAATACTTAGACACAGCCTTCAAAGAGCCATGAATAACCCTAACTCTGTCAGAACCCGTTTGGTTGCATTATGGGATGGCAATGTCTATAGATGACACTATCAGAAGCAGCACAGGAATCAACAATTGGCTTAACACCTGGGAGTCTCATGTTGAAATAAGTGAATAAACTTAGGCACGAGGATCTTTCCCATTCCGTGCACGCAGCACTATTACCTTTCAGCTACTCAAGAATCTGCTTTCAGCCCTTTTGCCATCCTGAATTTCAGCATTGCAAAGAAATCAGTGGAAAGGTGGTTCCTGTATCAGTTACTTAGTCAGCATTATCAAATATAAAGTTCCTAAACTTAGGGCTTGGTAACTCACTACAACAAAACTGAATCACCTTCTTCTGACAGTGGGTCCAAAGGTGACAGGTCCTGGTCCTACTGTCAGATGAGCACAAATGCTTTCTGACACATTTAGCCTTTGTATTCCAGAGAGAAAATTAGACGCTTGTCAGCCTTTAAACACCAATTCCAATATCTTGGTCCCCCCCAAGACTTTCAGGCTGAAACCCTAGTACAGAACAGTAGTCATGTGCCTGCAGAAGACTGAAATTCATAGCACTTTTCCACTGAAGAGCTGTGTGACTAACCCTGTAAAAGATGCTTGACCTTGGGTTTCCATACTGCAGCTATAGTCACAAATACAGGAAGACTCAAATGGCAAAACATGGAACTTTTCTGTACAAATACAGAACATTTGCTGCACAGCTGTCTCTGGCCCAAAGTTTTGCATTTCACCCTCCAAAATGAGAAGAAAACGCAACATCTCTGATATGTACTGCATTCCCAGCTCTTCCTTTGGTCTGTCAAGTCTAAGCAACCCCAGGATTCGATAGCAGTCATTGTCTGCAACCAATATGTTGCCAGAAAATGTGCACAGCAACAAGTAACAGAAGAGATAGGAGACCTTGCTCCTTCCTGATCCATGCCTGACAGCACTGAGGGACAAGGATATGGAGGCTGAAGGAGAATCCCCCAGTGGAGATGCTTTTATGGAGGTCTCTGCTTGTCCAAGTCATGCAGGAATGTGGTGATGAGACAAGGGTAAGGCTGCACTGCACATTGCTGTGGCCATACATGCATAGGCTTGCACACAGCACGGAGGAGACTCCTTTCTCTGTACATGCCCAGAACATTTGCTTTTGTTCCAAGTCGAGGTCAGGCTCAGCAGAGAACCCATCCACCCCCACAGGCAGAGTCATCAGAGATCAGCACTAGGAGAAGGCTCCAAACAAGCCAAGGCCAAATTCAGTGCCACAAGCAACAAAGGACCAGGGATATTTTAAGTGTCCTAAATATTTATGCTTGCAGGTGGGAGCTAAAAAGGCTTACCATCCCACCTGAAATTTTGCCCCAGGCCTGCCCTGTAATAATTACTACCCAAGGTTTCCAAGCTCTGGGACCCTGCTGCAGGCCAGCTGCAGCATTTTTCCTGTGGTGGCACATGTGGAGTGAAAGCAGCATGTGCTGTGCAGAGCTCTTTCTCAATAATTTAACACTTCAACTCTTCAACATAGAAAGAACCAAACAACATGTAACACTAAACAGCACACAGTGTTCATTAAACCATGAATATCTATACAGTTTTCTAATTAGAGCCTTATTTTTTAAAGAAATTAAAATCTATGTGTGATGACCCTGGATATCAAGCAGTTCAGTTAACACCCATCTTCTTGACACTTACTTGTACAAGTCACAAGCCTCTATAAGTCCACACTATACATTACCCCAATACAATGTTTGGCTAAACATTTTTGGCTTTTAATGAGATGCATTTTCTAATCACTTAGGCCAAGAATAGTAAAAAACAAACTAAAAAAAAAACAAAAAAAAGGAAAAAAGAAAACCATCAAGATTAACTAGGCTAAACTTGATTATGGTACCTTTATCAATGCTACTATTATTTCACCAGAAGCAAAAGAGAAATTGCAGCTATGCAGCTGATAAAAGCTATTTACTCTCTCAGTGTGCAGGTCAGATAAAGTGCCAGGTAAATAAGGCACATTCTCTGTCATGTATTGGGAACTGTCCCTTACTACTGGCACATACACATACACTGGGAATATTTTGATCACAGTTAGAAATAATTTGTGCATACACAGACTCCACTCAAAGACAACACTTAAGTACAAGCTTGTTGAATAAGGACTGGATTATCAAAATGAACATGTTTTTAAGGTATATCTGGGTGCATATATTTGAGTTTATTGCACCATATTGCAGTTTTCCCCAGATTTCTGAATAAGCAAAGAACTCCATAGTAGCCATCAGGGGAGTTCACAATATTAGCATTTGCACATCTCTGCAGACAGAGCCTTTTGACACTGAGCACTCACCAGCTCCAGGCACTGCCGGTGCCCATATGCAGCAGCGTAATGCACAGTGTTGTACCCCTCTTTGTCCTGGATGGATGGATTGGCATCATTCTGCAGAAGGAACTCCAGACACCTGTGGACAATTCACTGGGGTAAATGTGAGCTCACAAGGTTTAACAGACTCTTCCCTCACTGCAAGTGAAGGTGGCACTGAAAACTGGCAGTTCTAAATTCTGTATTTCTAGCGGCACCTCAAATCGCTGTTCACCAATAGCTCCTCACATTCTTCCATTTTTTAAACAGAAAATCCCCACTCATCTTTGAAGATCAAGCTCCTAAAAAAGTCTTCAACCTAACTCTTGTGCCTAGTCTAGATTACAAAAATTATTTTCCAGTACAAAGCCTGAAAGAAAACTACAGAACTCTGGTCAATAATTTAAACAGCCTGGAACTGCTACTACGCAAACCACGGGCCTCCAAACATGCACATGGCAGGATGGAGAACAAAGACTTAACAGAGCTGATTTGCTGACATGTACATACATGAATATATTTTCTTTGTTGGCTTTTTTTAATTATGTTTTTCAAAAGATCTCTTGTTCCTTATAGCTCTTGCCACTTTCTCTTACACCATCAAGACACCACCATTATGTTGTGAGTACCTTCTTCCATAGCCTGTAATCTGTAGTGAACACAAGGCTGTCACATGAAAAAGGGGATCCTTTTCTTTTAAAAAATCATTAAGCAGATAAATGAAAATGTTAATGCATTGAGAAAATGTTAATGCATTGAGAAAGCCATTGGCTAATTCTTTTTGCAACATACTATGTTGTGCATAATACTAAAGACAGTGCATGATGCTAAAAGATTATAAAATTGCTGAAGCTGTACATTTTCCATTAAGAGACGGCAACAAGCACAAACCCAGAAATATTAAGCAATATGTGCACAGAGAAGAGCGTGGAGCATTTTTCTTTAGGTGAGCCCTCACTGAAGCCAAGCATTGTGTTTAGCAGAGCAAAGAATGAGCAAGAGCAGAGTGTAAAACTGCAGCCCAAAGCAGTGGCATTGTCCAGAAATGAAGTCTAACTGCTTTTTTGACACCAAACTTACAATGCAGCTTCTTTTTCCTTCATCTCAGTGGTTCTTTCAAGTTCTTCAGCATTTTCATGGGAGTTACCTAAAATATTCTTTCTTCTTAGCACAGAGGACAGAAAAATGCAACTTATTTTCAAAATACCATACTAGTGATTTTTTCGCAGTCTGCCACCCATCCCCAATCTCATCTTCAAGGAGCTCATCTCCTCCAGCCAACAATAAGAATTACACAAGTTAAATGAGTGTGTTGCATATGTCTGCAGTTAGTAAGTTTTGCAAGCTATGGAGACAACTATAACGTGGTAGTTTATTGTCCCACAATTAAATGCCAGAAGGAAAAAAAAAAAGAAAAATCTGGGGTTTATCAGATACAGTTTGATCATCACTTTCTAGAATCCTTCTGTTTCTCCCACAGAAACATTGTACACGTTTTTCTTTTCCAGAGAGTAACTCAGGATTACCACACCTTGTTTCTTCCTATAGTAACTTGCTAGTTCTTCTCTAGCATTTAGGACTGAGAAGAACTTTAATCACGGATACTAAATCAGTCTATCTTTAATCTGCATTAGCTGAATTTTCTCCCCTTTCTGTCAAATATCTTGGCAACGCTGTGTGCTCTCCTGGTCAGGTTCTTCAGATTCTGAGGGAAATTCTGAAAGAGCTCAGTGTGTCACCATATTCCGGCATCCCAAATGATTTTTGGCATCTCTGCTTCCCAACTGGGTGCATGGCAGACAGAGGACTACAAGTTTTAATCTTACAATCATGAGCTTGTGGTTATCATCTGCGTTGGCCAGCAAGGCTAACACAGAACACGTTAGCAATCTGCCATCATCATGGACTAGTCCTTGACAGGTTGGTAGAAAGACAGCGTGCTAATTTCCATCCTAATACAGCACACAAATTTCCAAGCGGATCCTGCACAAGGCAAACCAGTACATTTTTCTTTAATATGCCATTTCCCATTTGTAATATCAAGATTTGACATTCTTCCTGAGGGTGCTAGCAGTGATGAGTTGTTTACAAACACAGGGTCTGTCTGTTGCCCATTGACTCAGAGAAAACTTAATTATTAATAAAATAACTCCCCTGAATATTAACACAAGCTCATAGACAGTATTCCTGTGCTATGCTGAATTGTATCTGTTCTCAGTTAAATAAAATCAGTGAGATCCCAAAAACAAGACTCCCTGAAGAGAATAAGCAACGATCTAGAGAAAAAGTACATACTCAGACTCTGCAATCACCTCTTTAATGAAAATGCCATTGTGATTTCTGTTGCTGGAAAGGGTCCTTTGTGAAGATTATAAGCAAGAGCAATCACCAGAATAGCTGTAACAGTAGGGCAACCTCACTGCACCAAGACTTCTCCCTGCTCATTACCTGCTCACATCCAAAGTTAATGACAAATAATCTTGGCACTGAGATTGCCAGACCTTGGGAGTTTTTTGACATACAGCAGAAAAAAAAATTGCTGATCTATAAAATCACAGACTGCAAATAGCATTTCATCTATGTAACAGGGCTTCTTCCAGAACATCTCAAACTGAAAAATTTACTGAGAAGACAGCATCCCCACATCTGAATCAATTTAGGTTTGTACTGTGAGGGCAAATAAATGCCATATATTCCTGTCAAAAGTTCAAGATATGACTAAAGTAAGCTTTTTTTTTTTTGATGAAGGATGAAAGTAAATACATCCTTAAGTTAACTGAGAGCTTGTTTAAATGCAGGAACTTCATCTACCAAGAAGAAAAAGCTGAAAAACACACAATGAATCATCATTCTCAGCACCCCAAGTAACACCTCACCCTGGTAAGACAGAATTAGAAACAGCCAGTGGTGAAAACCTTCCTACAAGCCTACCCCTGATTTTAATGTCAAGCACAGGCCTTTGACAAGTCTGCCTCCTTCTTCCCAGCACTGTTTAGGTTTGAAGGTGATGGGGAAGACATTTTTTATATCAGTGTCATTGTAGCAAATAATGCAAAAGCTATCAAAGCTCTGATGTTGCATTCAAAACTACCATAGAGTTAAACCAAACTTTTCCTGCTGTGGCTTTGAGGTGGTTGCTGCAGGGGGTTGACAGAGATGTACTTTTACCAGAACTCACTATACAAGAAACCAAAAACTCGTTCCTTAGCATCCAGAGGAGTGAGACAGAAGCACAGGATGACCTAAAATAAACACAGGTTGCTAACAGCTTTAAGAGAGAACTAACAGGATAATTGAGTCTGTTTTATACAGTATGTTAAGGAAGAGATTGCCAAAACATGCAACTATCTGGGAATTAAAATTGCAGTCACTAATCACAGCATTTCTAAGTTCTGCAGCTGTTTTCTCCCTTTCTCACAAGAACAACACTGTGTTCTGCCAAAGGATATTCCCCAGGCCTCTCAAAACGCAACCTATTTGGACAGGGTGAGCATCTTTACCAGCTCTGACAGTGGAGTGAGACTGATGGTTAGATCTGTCCCATCTTTTCCAGAAATCTGTCAGAGTGCCCAGATGTCTGTAACTGCAGCCCGTCTAGGAAAACCTCTCCTTCTGTTGTCTCTTGCTCCGTCCTTTCTGGTGGACTTGCAAAACAGATGTACAAAATTCTCTGAGCTTACTCTTGTGAGGAAACCACACAGAGAAAAAAAGAAAGGGAAAATGCTGTGGAAATAGCTCAGTAGGACAGGGTGGCTGCAAAATCATGCATTACTTCAAAGGTAAACCATGGAGCTGAAATGTCACATCATCTGGGGATTTGGCTTATAGTCAGAGCAACTCAGTTTGGAGTTTTGCATCCATCTGAGAGGAATTCCTGCGCTAGCAGGATCACTTTTTTTGGCTCAAATAACATAGCAACATGAAGAGCCTGGGATGTCTCTGATCTAGCAAAGCACCCAAATCCCACCGAGGCTTTCTTACTTGCGGTCCATGTCAGAGGCAGCAGCGTAGTGCAAAGGGGTGCGGCCCCACTCATCTGGGTCATTAATGTTGGCTCCTGTTGTCACCAGCGTCTCAATACAGTGGAAATGGCAATTTGCAGCTGCATAGTGCAGAGGTGTCCTGCAACGTAAGTGCCAGCTTGTTACCTCATAGTCCAATATACACAACCAAGGATAAAGATAAATCTTAATTGCTGCACTCCTACAGATTTTCATCAGTCAATATCAACACCTGAATTTACGGAAATTAAATAAAATATTGTGTAAATAGGAAGTTCTGGTGCTCCTATGAAGTCTAATAGGATACAGATCATCAACCTGTGTCTTACAACCAACCTATTCCCAGTGGCAGCCTCCACTGTGGCTCTACATACACGATGCTTTTTTCCAGCTGGGAGGCAAAGCACATCGTCCCTTGCAGCATCTTGTTTAGCATAGCAACACTTCACGGTGGGGAATCCTCTAGGAAGCACCTCAAATAGCAGCTATCCTACCATCATAACCCAGGTGTTGCCTCGGGCACATAAGCACAAGAATTTAGGCAATAAGAAAAAAAGAAAGCTTGTTATATTTTTAAAATAGAAACATCAAGGGGGTGGGATGGCTTTAGTGTATCTAATGAAGTCTGCACCTGTCTGTCTGGCATACAATTGCATCAGCAAGAGTTTTGCAGAGAGGGCCAAGCAACTTTATTTTACTGACATTTTTCATGGAACATATGATTTCCACACTGATGTGGCCTTTCTTCCTTGCCTGAAAGATTTTTTCTTTTTTAAAAGATCTTCATAATTTACCTACCTTCCACATTTGTCCTTCTTATTAAAATCTGCTCCACTGCTTTGCAAGAGTTTTATACATTCTACATTACTGGAAAGAGAAGTAAAGAAAACAAAACATGAACAAAACAGAAGCTTACATCTGTGTTGCCCCCTGTACCCCAAAAGGAAAAAGTTACTCTAATTATTTTTGTACTATTTGCTATGCAAAAACAGGGCACAGCCAACTACAATGTGAAATTCAATCAAATAGAAAAATAAGTTTTAAAACCACTATTTTAATTTTTTTTTCCTAGAAAACGTCAAACTTCTTCGCTTCAGAAGAGAAAAAGAAATAATTTTTTCAAAGAGAGCACAGTAAATGTGATCTGAATTCAGTGTGTTTGGAGATTTTCAATGGGAGCTGTAGTCTAGTGCTTCCCACTCTGAACTGGTATTTTTTAAGAGAACTTTAAAAGAAAGTTGTTGCTTCTAAAATGCCAGTCTAATAATGAAGGGTTGACATTTAATGAAATCCACCCCCACTCAGCAAAGCATTCAACAGTAAGGACTTTGCTGAAATCCTGTTTACTTAGTGAGATACAATCACAAAGAGTGACTTTTAGGTTTATTCTCATATGATTTGTGGACTATTTGATAGATTTAAGCACATCTCCAAGTGCCCTGTTGAGTAAGGGGTGTAGCTGTTAAAAGTGATTGTCATATCAACACTGCATTTATACAAGAGCAGGAAAATTCACCACGTCATGGCTGTTTCTTCATCTTGTTTGAAGTCAGGTAATTTTTAATAGGAAACAAACCAGCTGAATTCTCACATCTTTTGTCATTCAAGCAAATAAATGTATGACTACAAGCCAGAAAATGACATAAAGAAGTGCAGCACTTTCCAAGAATCCTTGTCATTCACAGAGGCAATAAATGACTCGTGTTGACAATCAGATGAGCAAGCCTTTGAAGTATGTTCTTTTCCTAGCATCCATGCAACTCCCATTAATATAATGAGAGTAACAGGCATGTGTCAGGAAAAAAACTAATGCCTTTTATATATCTCCAGCTACAGAAAAAAAGGACTGGATGCAATTATGCAATAGTTCGGAGTATGTTGATCCCTACTCTAAATTGCAATTGCTTAAATAACTGCAGAACACTCACCACAATGTACTAAAAATAAAAACACTTGCTTGTGATGACAATTATAGTAAGCCACTGGGAAAATATGGTTTATTTTCATGAGCCACTTCTGCTTCTTTTGAAGCCTTTCCTTCTCTTTAAGACTTCCAGGATGTTTTTATTATTCTTTGGGGGTGCAGCATTCTCAAAGAGGTAGCATCTGAACTATATTATAATAATCTCCATCCAAGTAACTGTCATATCTCCTCTATTAATGTGACAGAAGTATCAGGAAGAGTAATGTCATAAGAATAATAAAACAGTATTAGGATCAAATTTATTATTGGGGTTTTGGGGTTTTTTTTTTGTACTAACAAAAACTTTGTAATATACATTTTGGTTCACTGAGAAGAAAAAGCAACATCCAGCAAGACTGCCAAGTATTTGCCCTGGATGAGCATTTCTGCTTGCTACGACCACAGAGAACTGAAGACGGGCTATAACCAAGGCTCCATTTCAGCTGTTTTCTGAGCCATAAAGTGCTCAACAGAAGAGTCGAAACTCAGTGCTTGCCAAATGTTTTGTCCTTTTGTTTGGTTAACTCACAGCACTTCACTGACAATTATTGAGAAATATTTAAACTATCTGGTGCTACATTTACAGCTTAAATTGACGTATTCCAATTTTCATTGCAATTTCCGTTTCTGGCTTCCCAGCACTTGACAGGAATGCATCACCCTGAGAGAAGGACAGCCTTTTGACTTTTCAATTTGGAGGTTGGGTTTGGGTTGGATTTTTGTTGTTGCTTTAGTTTGTTGGTTTTTCTTTTAGAAACCTTTAAACTTGCACCTGAAAAATCGGAAGAGGGAAATGAACTACATTTGCACTCCAAGGCTGCAATCTGATGGGCACTGTTGTGCAGCTGCATGTTCAGACACGAACACAGTCGAAAGGCAGGGGCCAGGAATAACTCCCTTGCCAGCTGCATCCCAGGAGCTACAGCTCCTACTCCTCACTTGCTGTGCTGGGAACTGATGATTTCTGCAGACTGCTGGCCCTCACTGCCTGTTGTGGCCAACAAGCAGGCCTGGGTGAGTGTGCTCAAACTGAACAGTCTTCACAGGGGCATGAAAACACAGAGTTTCACCCTATGCCTGAAAACCATGCTTCAAATCACAACCCAGCTCACTGCAGCAGAGGGAATCAGACCATCTCCTTTACTTTGCAAGCACACCCCTACACAAGGGCAGTAGCAAAGGACAGCCTTAAGTGACTCAGTTTTGGCATCAGGCAGCCTCACTTCCCTTGCACAGCAATGAATTCCCCTGGGGATGGCACAGTCAGGTTGGCTGGCACCAACCCTGCAGTGAAGCCACAACCTGAGTGGAGGCAGGTGCAGGCACAGGTACTCACCCTCCTGCAGCGGCAGCGTGGAGGCACGTTCTTCCAAAACTGTCGGGGGTGTCTATGTCAAAGCCTGCAGACAGCACGTGCTCATTACTAAACAAGGACACTATGCTATACTTTTGTCCTAGTTAAACCACAAGAAACATCGCAGAGACAGAAAAATCAGTTAGTTGGAAAGAAACAGAACACAAGCAACTACAGTCAGAGAGGTTGTCACGGGAACGGTGAGCGGCTGCTCCACGCTGGCAGCTCTATAAAAAGAGCTGTGAAGGTGATGAGCATCTATTTCCGCATCCAGCTCTGCACCACATCCTCTTTACAGCCATGGGACAGGCATTTATGAGGCAGATACTTATCAAGAGAACTGTGACAGCAGGACACGAGAACAGAAAACACGAAGACATGAGGAAGAACCACAGAGTCAGCCTAAACATGAATTGGGGCCATTTTTATTGTGTGTGGTTTTCAGATTGAAGAGAGGCTTCCAGGAGCATGCAGGGAAATGCATCAAGATGGAAGAGGCCAAAGATACAAGCCTAGCAGTGTACACTCTGGTCACCCAGGGTGTCTTCTCTTCCTTCCTAATCTAGTGGTCAAGGCCAGAGCACACCACATGGGGCATGTAGCTACCATTTTTCAAATTGCTTTTATATTCTACAGGATAGTTTAGGGGGAAAAGAAGTGGTAGGACATTTTACATGTTAAGTAATGAAGGAGTTTTCTAGAAAAGGCATATGATCTGCCTTCTGATTTTTTAACTCATGGGAACTCTTGCCTGGAAAAAACACAGAATTTGAGATTTGGCCTCTGATTAGTGCCTTTTTGAAATGGTTGCATCAGCAAGCTCCTGCTTCTTGTGCTTTGGCCTCTGGTGAGGATCTCAAGACTGCTCTCGTGACACTACACTCACACTCATTTCTCCTCTCGTGCCCACAGAGCTTTGGCCACCCTTAACTCTGTACAGATTCAGAAACACTCTTTAGCTGTAAATACCTGTGCCAGTGCAGACCCCAAGGAGGTAATTTCTGAATTACTCCTTTGGGGAGTGGAGGTGGGAAAAACTCACGAAACAAAACAGTATCTCACATTCCTACAGTTTGGAAAAGGGTCCTAAATTTCCTCCTCCCTCCTGCTGAATGAATATAAAATCTCTGAACCTGCCAGGAGGAAAGAGCTTGGGGCATGAACACAGGATGTGAGGAGGTACCAGCATGGCATTAGGAAAGCCTCGCACACTCCAGTCGCTGCACCACAGGGCCAAATACAGAAAGTCTTTCATTTGAATAGTTCACAACAACAAGCATAAAGGAGCTGTAAGCAGCAGACACACAACTACTCGAGCTCCAAGGACACTGCTGGGGGACTGACTTACCCGATGACAACAATTTCCTGCAGCAGTCTGAGTGAGCATTCAGCGCTGCCAAGTGTAGAGGGAACATGTTGTGGATCCCACACCTGAAAGGCACAACAGCCTCATTACACAGCGTCCTGTGAAAGTGCAGGTTGCACACAGACACAGCACATCCAAAGCTCCTTCCAGAAAGGCAGCATTTTTTTTTATCCTTTTCTAGGAAGAGTCTTCCTTGGTGCCTGCCATTATTTTTATCTGTATTTCCTTAACAGCCTTCTCAGGAGTTAAAAATACTCTGATGCAGCAAAATCTTGGCATTATGCTTTGAACAGAATGTGGCAGGAGGGTTTCTAAAAATTCAAGGCGAAGCAAAGGTAAGGGAGGAAGCAAGAGAGCAGATAATGCATGGAGTCAATTGCCCAGTGTGGGATGCACGAATTTCTGCACCAGCTACACATACAGCAACTGCCATTCTGAGATAAAAGGAAATGCCGAAATCTTCTCTATGTTATTTCTGAGGCACATTTTTTCTGCAGTTAATATCCTTTAGACAATTCTCATATGGGTTTACAAAGCCTCCCCTTCTTCCTCCTCTATCTCTCCTGGGGTTGGCATAGCTGGTGACTCTTCACACTCTCCTTTAGGCTGCCATGTCACAGTTTTATTTTACATGCTAAGAACTAATAATGTAATTTTCCTATTTGCTCCAGCTACTCTTCTCGTACTCCCTTTCACTTTTTCCTCCACTTAACACATGACCAACCCTCTTTTCAATTACACTGTGAACTTCTCAGAGCAGACAAGATGGGTAAAAAAAGAAAGGTAAGCACCTAACATTAGGCTAAATCTGTATCAGGCAACCACATTTTAAACAAGCTGAGCACTCAGCAACTTTAATTAATATCAGCAAAACATCCCAATTCAGTCCCTAGGCATGCCACTGCTTACTGTCTTAGAATACTTTTGGGTTTGGAGATCTTGGTGTCTGTCATTCAGCATTGCTTTGTGTAAAGCATTTTGTTATTCTAGAACTATTATCCTACTGGCAAGTGTCCAAGTGCACATAAACACAGAGCCTCTGAAACAACTAACTCAACAAGATTATCATCTACTTCCTGCTTCAGCAGATAGGGGGTTTTTTAAGTTACAAACTGGAATAGCAGACAGATTCATATCAGTCCTTCATTTCTGCAAGACAATTGGTGGATGCAAGAATATGATCATCTCATGGAAGAGGATTTCAGATACAGACCCAAAGACAAAGGAATTTGTGTGTCTGCAAGACATGCCGTAAATCACAGTTACTTACAAAGCTTTAGAAAAAACTTAATGTGGATGTTTATAAAGATATCTTGCTCTCTCCAACGTTTTATACAAAAATGTATTTAACTAATCTGGGTTTGTTTTTAAAAAACTTATTCTTTCCAGTATCCATAGGCCCATCCTTCCTTGGTCCTCATAGCAAATGTGTCCTCCTTCCTGCTTCACTACACTGAGGAGTGACTTGTGGTGCTGTACAAATTTTAATTTTGCCAGAGTCAGCATGTACATCTTCAAGTAAATCTGTTAAGAGACAACCCGACGCCCTGTTCTTTGAGGAAAACAGGGCAAGCCTCACCGAGCTTCTACATCTGTACAAACAGTTTGCATTTTCTAGCTGTGGATTCATTTATTTAAGGCAACATTGGACATTCTCTATTGCTGGGCTTCTTCCTACACCCATTTCCGTCTATCTCCTCCTCCTCCATCTAGTTATCTAACACAATGTCATTTATATTTTAGGTCGAGATTTCCACCCAGCACGTTTGGTTGCCTTCCATCAAAAACCACTCTAGTGTCCCACTTCTACAGTGCAGTTCCCACTGGTTCCTCCCATCACTTTCTCCTCCAAATGCAGTTACCTCAAAGACTGACTGAGCTGCCTGCAGTTGTTGCTAACAGCACTGCAGAATACTCTTTTGTAAGCCCATTCAAGGAGCTCAGCCAGATTTATTTACATGCAGCACATATGAAAGCACATTTAGCACAGACAGTAGCATCTTTTTGATCTGCCTGGTATCTCTGAGCCAACTTCTTATTTCACTTATTTCTGCTGCTGGAAAAAGTATTTTATTTGATCAATGTTCCAGTCACCCAACTGTGAAATAGAAATTTTTAACTGGATAACTCTGATTCCAAGAGTGGGCTATCCCACTGAATCTCATTTTCCCTTAAACTCTCAAGATAACAAACTGAGACAGACTGTACTGGAGAGAGAGATAGGAAAAAACCACACATCTATTTAGACACTGAGATCTTCATGCTGGCTATATTAATAAAATCCAGTGACATTAGCTGAAGCCTGTGGAATTTCATTATCCATGCCAACTGAAGAGCAGTCCCACCTTCTGAGTTTGTGTGGTGACAGTTGTGCTTGACAGAGGAGTACGGGCAAATGTGTCGCTTTCTTAAATATCATCAAGCAAACAAACAAAATACTGAGAGTTGCAAGTATCTTCAAAATTAAAACCAGTTCATTTGCATTTGAAAGCAGGTCTTCCTAAGTCAGGAGAAATCACTGATTCATCGGGCAGGTTGTAGGTAGAAGATAAATTATATTTTGGAGACATTCAGAGGTAACTGCCAAACCCCCACATTCATGAAATCAGTTGCTGCTATTAAACACCTCGTGGAGATGTCCCTCATGGCATTGCATTACCCTGACCTCATATCCCTTTGTGTTCAGGTTTGCTATTTTCTTTTGACAGACTGTAAGAACGTGAACATAACTAAACAATACTCAAGTATTAATAATCAAGCACATGCCAACATTTGAGTTGAGAATATTAATCAAATTGTGGGTGCAGTCTTGATGCACGTGCAGGAGAAAAAACCACAAGAAAAAAATGGAATTGAAGCACTAACAACATAGAGAAATGGGTCTAATTTCAACTCCTTGGCCTTCTATTAAAAAAAGACTGCCAAATTAGCTGATTCATATAAAAGCAGCCCTATTATTTCAGCCATATGAATATCACGAATCATGCAACATCAAGACAGACTCGAGTTATACTGAGATCAGAAACACTTTCTAACAATTGCTTTGCAATACTGCATTTCTATTAATTATCCTATGTCATACCAAAAGGTACAAAAGAATAGTCACCAGCTGTGAAATGTCACTGAACATTAGGCTAATTTATATACTCGGGAATATACACAGGATTCCCTTGGAAAGCATCTGAATTTTTTTCAGTTAAGTTTCCTATGCAAACTCATTGCTAACAACTTTCTGGAATAACTGTGATCAAGATGCACTTTATTTATATATATGTACTTCATGTACATTAATACCACTGTGCCACATCAATGCTTCAGGAAAAAGAAGCAATACTTGCACTACTTGTAATCTTGTAGCTGGGCACAATGAGAACTCAGCTGAGTTTTCTTCCCCTCCACACTTGCCAATTGTTCATATTTTAATCCCACATCACCCACTGAAGTACAGTACATTTATGCTTATTCATTTTAACCTTCCCACTTGAGAACCTGAGGAGCAACTGTGTTTCCAGACATCAGACACAACACTTGGCCATTAGAAACAGCTCCACTCGGCCACCTACTTGGCAGTGTCAGCTCCGCTGGTTATGAGGGTGTTAATCAAGAGCTCATGTCCGTATCTCGCAGCCACGTGCAAAGGGGTGTTCCCATCCTTATCAACACAGTCTATCTCCCCTCCTGCAAAAGACATTTTCACACAGGTTACCAAACACTGAAAGATTCAGCCTGAACCAGTGACCACAAGTGCTGTTTCTCTCCAGTGAGTGCAGCACAACCAAGCCAGCCACAGAGACACTCAGTTTCACAGACCAAGAACCAGCACACAGCAAGCTGTCAGCTGCCAGCCCCTGGTACTGAATGAGGTCTGGCAGCAGCAATTTTACCTCTGCAGTGGTGGGGGCAACCTGGTGAGAAATGGGTGAACAGGATGATGCACAAGGGTAATGTACATGGTTTGAATGTACTGCCCATCTAAAGGTACAAATGGATGCTTTCAATTAACAAAAAAATAACAAAATAACCTGCTGAAACTGTGTCCTCATTCACAAAGGCATTGCCACTCAATCCTACCAGTAAGACAACAACAGATTTCATTCAGAAGGCCTTCAGGAGCACACTGCAAACAACCATGTTGTGTGCTTTTTCTGTGTCTTACCAAAGAACAACCAAACAGCGCTTAAGTAGAACCTTTCTTTCTAATATAAGCCTGGCATCTTGTCTTTTATCCTCACAAGCAGGAAAAATAGATTATTTCTTTAGATAGATTATGATCAAATTCCTGCTTTCTTTTTGGACCAAACACTAACTTTTTCAGTGTCTCCTTGAAAGCCAGGTTTACTCCACTCCAACTGTTCTCATCTTTCCTCCAGTCCCCTCCAGCTGGCCTGCATCCTTCTGGAAGTAAAAAGTCAAAAGCCAAAACCAGTATTACAACTGATATACCCCAGTGCTGAGCTGAGCAAAAAGGATTACTTCATACCTGCTGGCTACACTGCTATCTATGCACTCCTGTACTTTGCACAGCACCCTGTACATTGGTGATCATTTTTAAAGCACTCTGACACTGTTGACTTGTGCTTAACGACCTTCTGATCCTCTACAAGCCCCAAATCCTTTCTTAAGGAATTGCCAGCCACCTGGCTGTTGCCATTCGGAACTTGTCCAACTCCTGCCTCTGTGTGGGATCTTTCTTTTGCTTCACTTGCATTGTAACTTCTGTCTCTAGTTTCACAGAATCATTTTTCATTCTGCCTCCACCTTCTGACAAACTAGCAGTCTCTCCCAAATTCATTATTTTCCTCCAAATGTTAAAAGCACATTTTCTATTCCACTATTCAAGCTTTTAATGAAAATACAGGATAGTGCCAGACCCAGGAGGGAAATTGAAAACTCCCTCACTCACATTCCATTTCAACAACAATCCATTTATTACAAGTCTCTGAGTGTGGTTTTTCAAAGTTATGCACCAACACTATAATATTTTAATACACTGCTATTTGCTGTGAGAATATTTAATGAAAGCATGTAAAAAGTCAGTATATGGTAATATTTACTACATGTCCACTATTCACAGGAGATAATAGGCCACAACCACAACAAGAAAAGATCTTGTAGAGCACTGTACAGTATGCCCAGAGAAATTGTGGATGTCCCATCCCTGGAAATGTTCAAGGCCAGGTTGGATGGGGCCTCTGACCAACCTGGTCTAGTAGAAGGTGTCCCTGCCCATGGCAGCGGGGTTGGAATAAGATTATATTTAAGGTCCCTTCCAACCCAGGCCATTCTATGATTTTCTAATGGTAAATAAAGGTCAGTAAAATGTTTCAACAGATATCCTGGGATGGAGCCTCCACCAGTGGAAGTCTTCACAAACATTACCTGCACACAGAAAAGCTGGGTGACAAAGCCTATTAAAATACTGTGGAAGAGAATTGTGATGTTTCATCTTCTTTTACACATGAGAAATCTATGCAAGATATTGCCCACTTTGGCCAACCTAAAAATTCTCCAGCCTTTCTTTTCCCCCATTTTTCAAGACAGATACCACATTTGTGGTTTCCCAATTTCAAAGTTACCCATTCTTCCTCTACAAGTTGCTAGAGACAGCAAATCAGAAACTGAGACACCTTTAGCATTAAGTACTGCAGAATGAAACTCCATTTCTTTAAATCATTGATACTTCTGTCTTCCACAATATCCCATGGCAATGAGGCATAAAGTCACTTGTAATCAGATCTATGTACAATACTAAAATTAGAGAGACAGCAAATGAAAAGACAGAAGTGAAAGCCAAGTAACTTGAAAAAGAGTAGAGAGGTGTGAAGGACAGATGAAGAAACTGCCAGTTTTTCACACACAAATCCAACAGTAAATAAACAACAGCTCTAGGTCAGAAAGCATATTAGACCAAACAACTAAAAATTGCTTTAAAACAGTTTTTAACAGTTTTCTTCAGCTCACTTTTATTATTACTATTTTATTTATCCCAGGAAAGATATGAAAACAATTCACATGATGACCTGCAAGAAGCATAGTGTACTGCAGACCTCCATTTTAAAATACAATCTTGTTTAAGTGTCATTACATTTACAGCATAACTGTTCAGCCATCTTCAACATCTCCCACTTCAGTTCTAAGTTTGGGATTTTGGAAAACATAAAAAACCCCCAACCAATGAACAAACCCTGGACCATCCTGTCTAGTGTAGTAGCCAAAACTGGGAAGCTTAAGTAAAGAATCAGTAATAGCAACCTCTGTCAATTAGAAACAGCTCTGCCACATCTCCAAAAATAATAATTGTTATATATTCTGTAATGTTTTTAGACAAAAAAGATGCCTGATAAATGATTGATAATCAGGAATCCTGGCTAGGCCAGGACAAACAAGGTAGTGCTGCTCCTCCCTGCAGAGTATTTATTCAACACCTCATGAAGAGAGTGGTGAGGGATCAGCTAAGGGACAGGAGACAAGTACAGCTGCTGAGCGCAGGGTGGAGAAAATGCTCTGCACTTTAAGAACAGCAGAGCTCCTGAAGGAGAAGAACTAGAATTTTTTTTTTTTTTTTTTGGGGGGGGGGGCAATGTTT
>JAOXXN010000102.1:9649697-9671172 GCA_026770055.1 Myrmophylax atrothorax
ATTTTATGTAAAGTAGTTTTCAGCAAAAACTGCAACAAATATAACCTGTAATTGTTCAAGCCCAAATATAGCCTAGGCTGGAACTAGAGTCAGGATAAAAAAACCAGAATGAAAAAGCAACACAGAAAGCCCACAATTAACTGTCTTAAAAAGGAAATCACAGCCAGGATCTCACTAGCTGCAAAGCCATAAATGGACAGTGGTTTTTTAGATCAGCTGAACCTTTCCCTCTTCAGGATAATTGCAACACCCACTTTCCATCGCCAGGTCTGTTCTTGTCCCTTTTAAAACATGCCATTCATTTGTGAATAGGAAGCTAAAAAGCAGGAGCAACAGCCCAAGCCTTACCCATGTAGGCTGCCCAGTGAAGAGCTCTTCTGTCCTTTTTGTCGAAAGCATTGATGTTTGCCCCCTTGGCCAAGAGCAAGTTCACCATCTAGAAGTAACAACAGCAAGTAAACCAACCCTATAGATCACACACAACAGGTTATAACAAGTCAATTTAGCAACAAAGTTGGGACTACAAAATGCTGCATTTGAATGGTAAATTTGTGAATGACACAAATAATGTTCAAAGCACCAGTGACAGTCACAAAGAACCAGGACAAGTTCTGTGTCCACAGAGGGAGCTGAGAGGATGCAGGGTGCTTCTGCAGTGTGCTTCAAATCCTGCCTGGCAAACTACCTGGAAGAGAAACAGGTCTGGAAGTGAAACTCTGCTCTTAATTTTACTGTTAAGACCAATTTAATGGTTTCTTTGTGGACTGGGACAAGACTTCTCCAGACCATGTCATAAAACCCCTTAAGATCTGCTTGATCTTTCCACAACGAGTGCCTATCTCTTGCCACACCATGGTGACTTCCATTAAGTTCCCATGTGCCCACAGAGGTGTGGACAGCACCAGGCTGCTTCCTGTACAGTGCTGGCCTTTTAGACAGCACAGCTAAGAGCTGAAAAGCTGCTTTCCCCATTGCCAATCATCCTACATTAAATGTAAGAAAAATGGGGGGAGGAAAAAAGAAAACAAAAAAAGAATGGAAATCACAGCTACTCTACTTTTCAGCAAAACATTCTAAAATCATAAATTACAGTGCTAGATGATTGTCTTCTCTCTTGCACTGTTTTGCCATGGAGAACACCTAATAATAGCATATATTCAGTCCACATGTCTGTGGGAAAGCTTTAGATTATGACAGAGACATGACTGTCTCTTTCCTACAGTACAGTATTTTAAAGGCCAAACACCACCATTGTTTTCCAGGAACTGCCATTCCTCTTCCTTCTTTTATTACAGTACAACTGATCAACTTTTGTTGACAGAAGTCTACTGCTCCAGTCTAAGAGTTTTCTTCAATACTTTGGTCTTCAGATGTGAAATGGGCAAATGAGGATCATTTAGATCTGAGTATTTCAGATCTAAAGCTTCTCACAAAATCCTTTACATAGGGGCTTTATTTACAAAACTGTAGTTTTTCTCATATAGTTAAATGGTGATAAGACTCGAAGGGTTTGCTTGCATAAGTAGAAAAACCGAAGCACATTTTCTAGAAGACTAATTAGAAAAGCAGAGTGACTTCATCTCACACAGTTGCACCTTCAGTATGAAATGAACCCCTCAGTTTTCCCTTCTTTTCACTCTGCCACTAATTTTCACAAGCAGTCCAGTTCAAAGGAGCCAAGGGCACCCTGGAGCGGCTGGAAGCGCTGGCACAGCCAGCAATTCCAGGTCTGTGTGCACCCCTCACTTGCACACTGGTCCTACACAGGTACTTCCCAGCCACTGCCTTGTTTGTGCAGGTAGGAAACCTGGCACACAGCCTGGAAAGCAGCTGAGCGACCGGAATCATGGGGGTCAGGGCTGTGGGGGTAGGGGTTGTGAGGGTCAGTCTGGACCCAGCCACAGCAGGTGAGGTGCATGAACACAAACCAGTGAGGTGCTGCCGGGGCTCACCTCGATGTGGCCATTGAGGGCCGCGTGGTGCAGCGCTGTGCGGCCGCCGCGGTCCGACACGTTGACGCTGCTCAGCAGAGGGATGATGATCTCCGCACACTTCACCGCCTTGTTGGCGGCCGCCACGTGCAGCGGCGTCTGCCAGTTCTTGTCCCGGGCATTGACATCAGCAGAGTGCTTGATCAGCACCTGCACCGCCTCCTGCAACGGAGCACAGCCACAGCATCACCAGCAGCCGGGATAAAGGCACGGTCCACCTTCTGGACAGCTTGTATCGGGAATTAGGAGTGTTGACATTTTGGTCTGTGTTTTTGCTCATGCCACCTGTGAAAAGATTTATCCTTTTCCTGCCAAGTTCTAGGGAACAAAAGCTGATGGAGTGAAGGCTTGCTCCTTGAAGACAGAGTTTGCATAAACTACAGTTATTTGGGTCCCTATTGGTTGACAGCCTTTGGAGGAGAGCTGGGGGGCAGAGAGCAAGGGGGAAGAAAGAGAGCAGAGCCTGAGAACTCTACCTGGGGGGTGCTGGCCACACCTCCCTAGGTAGATGTCACCAGCAGGCTCAATAAAGGTGAGAGGACTTGTGCTCTGGTTGCTGGTGTTTTTTACCCAAAAAAGACAGCAGGGACACCTGCTGTCTGCCAGCACCTGGAGGATGTAGCCCCTGCCTTTGGGGGAGTGTACTGAGTTGGTAAGACAACCTTATGCGAGTAACCCATGGTGAGTGGGGTGCTTCCATGTTTGGGCTTATTGCTTTAGTATCTCTCTCCCTCTCTCCTCCTTCTCTTTGAGCTCCTGCTATTGGGTCGCTCCTGTTAATAAAGATACTGTGTTTTCTGAACTCTCAATGGTGCTCAGCCTCACTTTTTCCAGCAACTGTAGAACCCACCCTGTTACACAGCTCGATCACATGGCCTGTGTGCATCACTCACGCACAGCACACATGGCCAGGAGGAGGAAGGAGAGGAACATTTATCAAAACACCCTCCCAGGCTCCTGAAATGGTTCTGTTGATTAAAACACACATCACCTCTGCTGTCATTTAGAACAGTGGCCTCACAGTGAAAATTTCCCAGTCAGATTTGAGGGTGTCCAAAGCCACCTAAGCAGAGAGTCCAGGCTGTTTAGTTGATTAACCTTCAGTCCCTCAGTCATCGTTAACTGTGCTCTCAATGGAGAAATGAAGGTACCTATTTGAGGCATCACTACGACTGCTGATGGGCTCAGCCTTGGGCAGCAGTGGGTCTGTCCTGGAGCCGCCTGGCGTTGGCTGTGTTGGACAAGGGGGAAGCTTCCAGAAGCTTCTCACTGGTGACACCCCTACAGCCCCCCACTACCAGAACGTTGCCATGCAAAACAGCATGGCTTTGAACAGAAAAGTCACAGCAAATTGCTCTAAGTTGAGTCTATAAACAGGAAAAAAGAGACAACAAAAAGAGTATGTGAAAAAAAAGTTTTAGGTTTGCAAAAACATGAGAAATGCTGGTGTCCCCAAGTTAGCATTAGCATTCCTTTCCTCCCAAAGGGCCAAGCATAGGCCAAGGGTCTTCACTGCAATATCCATTCTGTCAGCCTGAGACCAAACAACTTTTTTTAAGGTTAATTTTGTTGGCTAAAAGTGAATATTTCCCAGTGAGAAAATGTGCTGATCTCTCTTGAGAGTCTGTCTCTCTAGAGGATTCACAGTAAGTTCTTTTCTGCTTCTTTTAATGTATCTGCCATTAAGCAAATCAGAGGAAAAACCCAAGTTTTTCTCAAAATTACATTTCATTTCTTCTTCCTTTTTTCCCCCACAAACAAAATATGAAGGAACCACTGGGACAGAGTAGCAGTCAAGCAGCCTTGTCTGCTAAATACAACTCACACCTGCTAAGTGGGAGACTTCTAGTCCTACATAGCACCCTTTTCCATAAACTGAAAAGTTTTCTGGTAAGCCCAATCAAAATGTTATTAATGAATAACAAATGCATACAGTATGTTTAAATAGCATTTTTATATCTAGAATGACCCAGAAGAGTTCCTGCAGTCTGTATCAACAGTACATACATTACTCAGAGTTGTATTTCTTTGTCCTCAAATGACCTCAGCAATTTCATTTTCTACAGCCATCTCACAAACTGTTCTCAAACAGATTTGTTCAGTCAGTGACACTGCATCTCTTACAGCACCAATAATGATATATGACTGTTGATGTCTCAATAGGATTTTGGTTTTTAAATTACAGGCCTACTATTTTAGAAGTCATTTAAATGTAATTCACTGGAGACCTACCCAGTTGGAACATGAAGTCAGCAGGAAAATTCATGCCCTTTTATTCTTAATGAAAGAAAGAAAAAGTTAAAGGATAATTTTTAGAAGTAAATAATAAGGACCAAAAAGTCTAAGCTAAAAATATCTAGACTTTAAAAAAAAACCACCAACATTTACACATTTTTGTTTACATCTGTTACAATCTGATGCTCTATCAGATTTGGGATCAAAGGTTAAGAGTCCTTATGGAGGAGTTTTGATTCCATTGCTTCTGAGAGCACAGCTATGATGTAAGGCTCTGCATTGGTGTCTGTAGCAATCCCAAGTTATCATAGTAAAACCTCTTTATTTTTCCAACTGTATAAGGTTGAAAGCTTATAACATCCATTAACAATCTTACACAGTCACACCTGAGGGTTGTTGATTTGTAAATAAACATTTGAATCCCTAGAGCCCACTTGAAAAATCATTAAGTCTTAAGTAAAAAAGTGTTCATGCTTTTAATCAATGTATAAAAGGGTTTAAGGAGACAACTTCTGAATCCTGTGAAAGCTTCATAGCAAAAGATTGATAATAAAATTTGTTGGTGGTCATTCTAAAAGCAATTGTGCTGAGTCCTACTGGTCAACTTCTGGACCATTAATTCATCTCCTACTACCAATGTGAGTTATGAATTCACCTACTGCTACCTACTATTACCACTACTGAAGCTGCACATTTGTTTGCTTGTGTAATAAAGTAAAAAGCAGAACTGAAAGACCCTCAAAAATGCTAAATCCTGTTTCAAAATTACTACCAAAAGTAGCAATTGTAATATAATAAAGAAAAAAAGAGCCAGGAGAAGAAAGCTATATGTGTTTATAAAATATATAGCAGGCCATGAAAAGACATCAAAGGCTGGTGCCTTCCCCTGCTGCCTCACTGATGCACCTGGGCACTCACTGTGAGGTACCAGAACTGCCAGCACACTTTCTCACTGTGCTTCAGCTGGCAAAGGGTTAAAAACGAGACTCAAACCCACAGAAAGACATACATTTTCTGTTAAGACTGTCACTGACAATAAAATTATGTACTCTGACGCATCCCAAAAAAGAAACCAAGCACACTGCAGTTCCTGCATCAGAAAGACAGTGGCTTGTTTTAAGGTTTAAGTCTGATCTTTGTTTTCCAGCATGGCTTTTTGTATTTTGCTTCATTACAGCATTCATACTCTATCAGATATTCCTTTCAGAGGGTTTCAGGGGATGCCAGCAGCTGGGAAGCTCAGCCAGCAGCCAAACAATGCCTGAGTTCAGAAGCGAGCCCAGGATTCCTGCCTCCAGGCTTGGCAAGCGCTGGGACTGTTACGGAGGTGATTCCAGTCCATCAGGCTCTGGAAGACAGCCACCCACTGTCTCTTTTACAACCCCTCCCCTCGTCCCCAGCAGCTAATTCAGTTTGCAGTTGGGCTCACTGTTAACTGAGTATTAGGAGGATAAAAGTAGACAGGAAGGTCCACAATGGAAAGCCAAGAATAATGGTGCAGTTGAAAACAGTCATGCCTGACCTGCATTCCTGTTAGTTACTGCTGCTCCTTTTTGAGACACCAATGGAGGAGGTACAACATGATGCCAGAAGATTTCTATTTGTCAAGTAGAAGAAATACGGGCAAACCCTCCCTTATGCATGAATCAAATGCATTAACAGAAAACCTAAGGGATGCCTTGAAATGCAATTAACCAAAACAAACTATGTAATGTGTGTTGGATCACATCCACATCCACTCCCTTCTGGCACAAGCACAGCGTGCACACATCCACATGGATTTATTCCTCTTTATTTCACCACTTGAAGATGACGTGGGCACTGTAGACCACTGTGGACTCTATCCCATGTCAATCCTGGTCACCTACTCCAGGTGGTGGTTGCTCAGCATGACTTGCTACAATAATGTAAAGCAAGGTGAAAATCACCCACGTTAAGGCTCAAAAGCAGCTATAACTAATTTGTAAAAGCTGGCCTGCAGCCTCAGTGCTACAGGCCCTACATGCAGAAAGTGCTTTCCCTCTTTGCCTCACCATGCCACCTACTACAGCTCTCAAGGGTTTGCTTTTTCCCTCAACAGGCAGTTCACATGCAAAAAAAAATAAAAAGGCAGGGTAATCAAATCTTACTCACTTCACTTCTTGAAGCAACTGCTCGGTGGAGAGGAGTCAGCCACATGTTGTCCTTGGCATTGACACGAGCGCCTGCAAAGGAACAGCAGAGGTTACAGTCACACCTTGGGTGTGACACCGAGACCTTGGTGCTTGCCAGTGACAAGACCTGAGCCATATATGGCCCCCTCACTGCTCCCCAGGACTCTCCTGGCACCTTGCTCACCTCAGAAATGCACTTCCAGATGTCACAGAGACAGGAGCTGGAGTGTGCTTTTGACAAAATAAGTAGGACTGTTGTTAGGAATTGCTTTGTTTACAGGATGCAAAAGAAGCAAGATTTGTGGCAAGGAATTACATAGGTATGTATGTACAGGTATGTTTATGTATATGCATTTTTTTAGATCTACTGACATAGGTGGGGGGGAAGAAAGCCACCCTTTGCTCAGAGTTTGCTCAGAGGACTGCTGCTGTCTGCAGGCAGAAAGAAGGCCAGCCTGAACTGTCTCTTGTTTTCAGCTCCCTCAGACAGATCACCGAAAAATGACCACCTCCCTGATTCACAAATCTTGCTGGGATCAAGAAAACAGGACTGGAAAATGGTCAGGTTGGGGATGAAACTGGGCACTTATTACATCAGGTCCTGTGGGTGTTAGTCAGAAAGCATCAGAAGAGGAGGGATGAAGGAGACCACCCGTTTGCCTTCTGTGCAGTTCAGTGCTAATGGGGGCTCTGACAAAAGCAGCAGCACAAAGAGGATGGGTTTGGGCTGGCTTGCCAGAAAAAAATGGATAAAAGAAGAATATTTCACTACAGTGGTTCTGGCTGACTGCAGACCAAAGGGGGAAAAAAAAAGGATCCTGTACATTTGTGTAATAAAACAGATTTGTTTGCAGGAAATATTAAAGCTATTCACTGATGTGATACCCCAGAAAGGAAATTCACTGATAAGGACTAGAGAAACTAATACTAAAAAGGGCTTAACCCAAAAATATTGTACCTTTCAGGTCTGCAGGCAGCAGTACTATTCAGAGAAGAGTAGCACATGCAGGAAAAAAACCAAACCATAGAGGAACGTAAGTGTCATGCACATAGTCTGGATGAGTCTCTGAACTTCATGAACAAAGGGATTCTTAAGCTTCATTTTGGACAATAACTTAAGTGCATACAAAAGCCTGTAATTAATAAGTCCCACTCTCTGAATCAGAATTACTTTCTGAGAGCTGATTCTCAGGGATATTAAGATGCTTGCCTCTGAATCACAGTATTTATTGGGAATTGTGCTAGATAATCAGAGAAGAAACAAGTTCTTGCATGTTTCCACAAGTCAGGATGCAATTTTTTGGCAGCAAGAAAAAGAAAGCCATTTTCATGACTATTGCAACAATTAGAGGCAATCCTTCAAACTCACCTCAGAGCCTGGTACCTGATGGTACAACTTGCCCTCTGGAAAAAACACCCTTTATTCTAAAGACAACAGTGAGTTTTCTGACGAATCTGTCTAAGCAAGGAAGCTATTAGCTTATTTTGTCTTCATGGGAAAGCCATTACAGTTAAAATACATTAGTATCCTGCCCTTTGGCTACACTAGAGACAAGTAAGACAACAACCTTCTCCACTATCAGGAAACTGACAGGACTTCAAGGCACCTTCAATTATCTTGACTTGACCTCGTAGGTGTCTTGGGGTTGCAAACTGCCTGGATGAATTCCTAGTGATTGCTACCAAATGCTTCTTTTTGGGTTTAGAAATTTATTTTGTATTTGCCTTGAGGTTTTGTCTCATGTTCTTTTGTTTTATTTCTGCTCCTTCACTAATTCCTAGAAGCAGATGGTTGCAAATCAGAAAGACTTATGTGTGGAGTAGCAAAGCGTGACAAATATATTATTCCTCAGTATTCAACAACTCCAGCAGCATTGGTGAGTATGAAGATGATTAGAAAACCTAGAGAAGTATCTCCATCAGTAGTTATTCATGCCCTTCACTGATCCACTTACCCTTTGAGAAACTGAAATAGTTGCCAAGAAAGCAGCTAAAGAAAATAATAAAAAGAAAACAATAGCAGCATAAGTAAAGTAATATACAGCATGCTATCAGCCTTTTCTTTCTCAGCTGTTTTCCACATCCCTTCAGCTCTTTGTGCCTCTTTACGTGAAAGAGTGAAATTGCTCTTATGTATCTAACTCAATCCATCACTTGAATATGTTTCTGATCTCTGTTTTTAAGGAGCTACACAATTCAGCTGTTGCCTCCAAGAGAAGCTGCTGTTGTCCATCCACTGAGGGGCACATTTTCTGAAGAGATGTTTCAAAATGTTTCCCCCTGTACTGCTCATTTCCTTCACCAAAATTCAGCTTTAGGTTCCCAGCAGTTCCTTCCAGCCAGTGGTTACTGACAATGAAAATTTCACCAGCACTGATGCACTTCCTTGGGGAGAGAAAATACCTGTCATTTTAAGGGAGATGAAGCAGAGGCCCCCAGTGAGCAATGCTCATGTTTTCAAGGGTGTCCTCTACACACCAGGAACTGGAGGGTACACCCTGTGACAGCCCAGGCGACAGCTCTTTGAAAGCACTGAGCAAAGTGCTCCAGAACATGCTAATGCATCCAAAATGCACTCTCTACAAAAACTAGAAGTCTAAATTTTCAAGTCTATCCCATGACACTTCTCTTAAGTCACCCAGAAATTCAGTGTCCTTCTCTTCACTCTGGGCCAAGTACCTAACCACATTTCAATGCATTTCCTGCAATACTTGGTGAATTAATCTGTATGTTTATAAGGACAATGATGGCTGATGTACACTTGGTGTATGTTATGTCCTTCCTTGAAAATATAAGTTGCTTTAAAGATTTCACTTAAAAACCTTTCAGGCAGCACAGCACCGCCCTAATCCATAAAATATCCATTCTAAAAAAAAAAAAACCAACAACCCCTCTTCAGAAAAAAGCATTTTCTCATCCCCATCTCCTGCACTCTGCTGTTGGGGGAGCTTGTACCCCAGAGCCTGAAGGAAAGGCTTAGCTGAAGGGATTTGCTCTGGGAGGCTGAAGTAGACAATATAACATACAATGTTACAGATAAAATCAACAGAGAGGAAACTTTCTGGGTTCCACTTTTCTTTAATATGGCTGATTTGTAATCTTTGCTATCTTTTACTGTCAAATTTTTCTGCCAAAAGAGGAAATAAATCTGATACTGCCTCTGTTCTTATGAGATCTGAAATAAACAACTCGATGCTGGCTTTCAGAAATAAAGTTAACATCTCTTTATCATAACCAAAGTACAATTTTCCATCCAGCACATCTGCCAAATCCACATGTCTCTAATAAACCTAAATTCCACAGTTGAAATCTCCAAAATTAGAGATGGTCAATGGAGGAAGAAAACTCTACTCTTTAACCTATTAATGTCGTTATTTACATGCACCTTTCCGACTCCTGCTGTGACACACAGCAATAAGCCCTCAAAAACGTAAAGGAGGTTGCCATAAGTTCTTACCAAGAAGCTCAGAACCTTCTGGAATAGTAAGGCATGGTAATATTGCCAAGATGGCAAGTGCCCTTGTAGGTAACAAGGGGTAAGGGACTGAGCTCACACATTTGTCCCTCAGGCAGCAGCTCAAAGCCCAGGATGAGGGGAGGCCCCAGCACAAAGGAGAACGGGCCTGTGTTTGCCCAGACAGTTGTTCTTGCACACCCATGACTGTGCCACCATATAGAGCTTCATTTGTGTGAGATGGTTACCCTGGTCCTTCTCCTTTTTGACAAAAGGAGGTGAAGAAGTGCTCAAAGCTCCCTGCTTTCATGTAGCCTGGAAAAGCAAAACCACTGAGCACATTTCCCCAGTTTGAACCACACGATTATGGATCAGACCTTTGGGCTGGTGTAAATCTGTCTGGCTCTGAAAGTTAGTGGGCTGGGATGATTCATACCAGTTGAGGGATCTGGCACACTCTCTGCTGTGTGAATTCCAACCAGACTCCATTTTAGTGGCTACCTAGAAAGCCATTTCTAGTCTGTCTCCAACAACCTGAGCAGGAATTTTGGTCATTAGACACTACATTTATTTGTGCTGCCACCAGTTGATGAGCCACAAATCTCAGAACGTGCTTAATTCATTTAATTTCTGCCCTGAGCCCTGTACAAAATGCAATACATTGATACTCCTCCTAGTTTCTGCTCATGCTGAGAATGTTGCTTGACAACAACAGCAAGCGGTTTTGTGCTTGCCCTCTGAGAAAACACCATCTCATTGTAAGTCACACAACAAAGTTTTTCTGCTTATGTAACTAAATTTTATGTTGGGAATGATTTTATTACACACTTTCACTAATACAGTTTACTGAATGAAGAGGTGAAGCAAAGGAAGTTCTGCAGTTATCTTTGCAGCCTCATTCATGCAGAGATCACAGTCCTAGAGGTGTTTATGTCAACTCAACCTGCTCCTCCAAACCTGCTCTTAGGCACAAGTACCCATGCTTATCATAAATAATGATACTTCAGACATTATAGGGCAATGAATAAGTAGAATATGCAACACAAAATTAATTTAGACTTATGTTAATTGGGAAAGATCCACACAGTTCCTTCACACTGAACCCCAGAGCAGTCCCACTGACACAAAGTTCAATTTTTAAAAGCTCACACATTTTTATGCTGTTGACCAGACAAACCCTATAACTAACCCTTGGATGACATTTTGGCAGTCAGGTGGTGGAACTCAGTGTCCCAGAAGAACACTACAAAGCCTCCTTCCCTCATTAGGAATATCATCAAAACCAACAATGTTCACCAGGACATTTTTGGATGCTATTTGGAGTCAAGGGACAAATGGGCAAAACAGCTTCTCCTTTCCCTTTATGAGGATGTTGCCTGTGCTGCTACTTGCACAACTTTTCTTTCCAAAAAGACATTGCTCCTGCAATCTTCTCACACCACAATGGAACAAGAGTATGTGACAAACAACAGACACTGCGAGAACACGTGTACAGATGGACCTTATCAACTCTCACCTCCCATTGAGGAAAATCATGTTTGCATTTAGCACATTGATAACCTTCCCAAGCAGAACCTGTTAGTGGAGCAACATTCATTCCAGGTCTGACGGATGATGCATGTCCAGCTAGTTACCCATTAAGTAATGAGGCAACCCAAAATTTCCCCCAAAATGGACAGAGGAAACACATAGCTACAGCAAACTGAATTCTCATTTTCTGCCTTCTCTAGCTGTGGTTAGACTGGTAATCCAAGGATATCTGTTTGTGTGGCCTGCATGCACCCATCAGCTACCTGATCCAACTTTGAAACTGGCTGGTGCTCTAAGCAGGGCCTGGGTCAGGTCATCTCCAGAAATCCTGTACAGTGTGAATTATTCTAGGATTCAAAGCTGGAAATTAGAAGGTGCCTGGCAATCACAGGACTGATAATTTTGAAATAACTTTTTAAAAAATTACAAAATTCATCTGAAAAAGTAGCCTAGTAATTTGGTAAACCATTATGCAATTATAATGGTACAGGAGGGCTGTACATTTATACAGCAGGGCTGCTTACAAGGGGTTAGACATCTGTACCATAAGGTTCCTTTCAATCTCACATTCCTAACCCCCTCAAGCTTTACTCTTACAGTTCTCCAGTATAGAAAAACACTGCCTTTGAAATCTGCAAGCATATCCAGGAGCTTGCCATGAATTATGTGCAGTTCTTGAGAGATGTCTGGTTTAGGCTTTGATCTGACATACTTTTATCATGTTTTTTGTCACTACAACAGTTGGGAAACATTTTTTTCTTTTCTTTTTTCCACATACATCCTACTACACAGTTTCTAATATCCAAATAAGCTTCTTGACTCTTACAATCATATTTCTAATGTAAATACCACTTAAAATTCATTTATACTAATTTATAATCTTTTTGCCATTATTCCATGAAAAATTTTCCTTAACAGGAACTCTTGGCTTGTACTCCAGAATGTGAACCCACATTTCAAGCATGTACTTCAGCAAGTTTCTGAAGCACAAATACTGTCAGTCTGAATACTTTAAAAGTTGTTAAAAACTAGTAATTTGTTTATTAATTCTGCTCAGTCCCAGTGCACATTTTATAACTGTACCACCAAATTTAAACATATTTTCTAAGCTTGCAAGGTACACATCCAGCTCTATGACACTCAGAAACAGCCACTGCACAAAACTCACTCCTAAGTGCTTTGGTGGGTATTCCTTGTGGCTTTAAAATGAGCTAATTGCCCAGTTAGTAACAGTGAGGGGCACTGCCTTACCTGACAGAATGAGCAGCTCAATGATGTCTGCATCCCCCAGGAATGATGCGACGTGAAGAGGAGTTCGTTTCTCGGCATCCTACAAATCCACAGATTGTCCATGGTCAACAAGTGCAAGCATTTGTTTTAAAGAGCAATGCATTGGTATATTTTTATTTTCTGTGTACATTTCTCGTTATAATTAGATGTGCAATCTCAGTGAAAGGACAAAATTCAAGATCTCAAAAATACATTTCCTCCCAACTTTTTTTACAGCTCTTTTCCACCACACCTTGCACAGACACTGTCTTTACTCTGACACCCTGTTCACAGGTAGATCAAATCAAATCTAAAATGAGGAAAGACATCATCCTTGGGGCTCTTTGAGAAACATTCTCCACTCTTAAGTATCACAGCAATATAATTCAGATGTTTCTGGATATCAGACTTTGTAATGCATTTTGCATCAACAATACAACAGACACGGAGTCTTCAGTAGGATAACTTGGGAGAATGGTTTGGAACCACACCCAAGGTCAAGATGCAATCCTCTTAGTCTACAAAGGTTCTTTTATACATTTAGCCTGGTTATCTACACAGCAGCCCATAAATAAGGAAAATATTACCAGTCAAATCTGTGTATTTAAACTGGGAAGAACTGCTAATAATCATGTTAGCTAAACTTTGAAATATATCCACCTTTATTTGATTTCTGTAATTTTTCAAAATAAGGAGTCAATTTTCAAGATTTTATTTCCTAACTTCAAGGGGTATAAACACAGTGTTTACAAAAAAACCCTTTCTTTTATTGCTTTATTCAGATGATTGCAGAACAAAGGGCTTTAAAATAAACTGCTAAAACACTATAATATGGGCAACAACCACAAGAACTGCTAATACTGCTCATGGTGCTATTTGATTCCTGTTTCCAGCATTAAATGTATTTCATTTTGGTTTCTTAACCACAAAAATAAGTTCTAACAGACCTTAACAATTAAACTTATTACAACCTACTACTATTAAATATTGTAAGCTGGTAACAAATTCAACACTTCCTGCAAACAGTAACACCAGAGAAACCCTATCAGTATTTACACTCTGTCCCTGAAGCACTCTGATCTCTGAGCCTGCCATGTAAAATATCACCTTTAGCTTGCCCAAGAGGTGATCAACCATAAGCTATTTTGGAATACCTTCAAAGTATGCAATAAAAGTGGACAAATCAGTGCAGCAGAACCATGTGAGACCTTCCACAGTCTTCATATTACCTGTCCCAAGGCTACCTGTGGCAAAAATGTGCTAGGACTGATCAGATACAAAAATAGAATCAGTTTTATTTGGTTTTTTAGTTTGTTCACTTTAATGCACAAAGCTCTCTTTATACAATGCAGAATTTGTAATAGCCACTGTACCTGCCAGTGACAAATTCTGTGACAGCTTCTTGCAACAGCCAAGTTTGGTACCAGAGCAGAGCAGTCTGAGGTCAACTGCTAATGATACAAGTGCTTTATTGATTATAAGCAGTGCTTTATTGATAAGCAATATTCTGGACTAAACTGTAAATCTGATGGAAATTTGATAACTGAAAGGGGGAAGGACATGACACAGAAAACTAGAATTTTTATCCTTCTGTAACACAAATAACTCTGTCTAAGCTTTCTCGGCTTTCACTTTTTAAAATCAATGCAAAGTCCTGTCATATTAAGTGAGAATCCAGTTTTCAGGGAAAGATGGGTTTAGTCATGAAACTGAAACTAAGCTTCATTTCTCCAAGAGGAAAAAAACCCTAGAAATTTCCCCATTTATTAAGAACAGGCACAAATCAGAGTTCACTTCCACCCAGAGCCCTCCAGGCAGCACTTTCAGGAGTCTGGCAGGGAGAACCCACACACTACAGCCACAGCCAAGCCTGCAGCTGAGCAACTCACAGGAGGAACATCCTTAAGTTCCTGTTTAGACTCTGCACAGGACTGATACAGAAACAGAGGAACTGAGGCGTGTCCCTGTCTGCCCAGTCACATCACTGCATCCTCCTCAAAGCTGTGTACCACTACAGCCACGCTCACTGCCTTTGCATCTGGCCCATGCCCTGACAGCTCTTCAGCTACAGGTGTCCTTGTCACATGATGGTGCTAACAGGACAAAAGTCAATCAATAATGGTCTAAAGACCGAGGGCTACAAGCAGACAGAGAGAGAAATAAAATCTGTCATTTCAGGGAAAGCCTTGGCAGAACCCCAAACCTCAACATACATTATCAAGGCAAGGAAGGTAAGTGGGGGGAAGAGATGATAACAGGATTACAAATAGCATTAAGGCAAATAATCAGACCTGCTTCAAGTGCAGTTCTCAGAGGAACAAAAGGTCAGTAAGAGACACAAGATAAGCTACAAACAATAGCTAGAAAATCGTGCTGAGATGAGATAATGACTCTCCAGTACCTAAAGGGGGCCTACAAGAGAGCTTGAGAGGGACTTTTTACAAGGGTATGTAGTGATAGGACAAGGGGGAATGGCTTGAAACGGAAAGAGGGCAGGTTCAGATTAGATACTGAGGCTAAATTCTTGACTGTGAGGGTGGTGAGGCACTGCAACAGGTTGCCCAGAGAAGCTGTGGATGCTCCATGCTGGAAGTGTTCAAGGCCAGGTTGGATCGGGCTCTGAGCAACCTGGTCTAGGAGGTGTCCCTGCCCATTGCAGGGGCTTGGAACCAGATGATCTCTAAGATCACTTCCCATCCAAACCATTCTACAAAAACTGTATTAGCAACCCATATTAGTTCACAGAAAAGATGATGCTGAATGCTAACATTATTTGTATGCTTTTTTTGTTTGTTTTCTTTTTTTTAAGTAAAGATAAAAGAAATTAAGACTCTAACAAACAGGAAATCAGGGACAGAAAGCCACAGCATGAAAAACACTCAACACATGTTTAAAATGTTCCAGTGATCACCGTGACACTGATAAGATGCTACACAGGCTTAAAGTTAGACTAGTCCTTAAGTGCTTTATTGGATTGGTGCCTTGAGGTGCATGAAGATTAAAACAGTGAACTCAATGAATCATATCAGCACATATGAAATATTCAGGCACATTAAGAAAAAGGCCTACATTTTCTCCTCAACACAGCCCACATCTCAAAGGAGATAATGGATTTGAATTTTGATATCAACTGCAGCTCAGGTCAGGTGATGCTTAGGACAGAGTTATTTACTATTAAAATACATGTGCAACTGCTGTAGAAAATAAATGTACGTATCCTTTGTCCCCAGACTGACTGAGCAGCTAACGGGAATAGCTGAGGTGTATAGAAGGGTTTTAATGCACCCCAGCAACGGAGTTAATGAAGTCTTTGGATTCTCAGCACCTTCAAGCTGTCAGAGATGTGCCTGGGTGGCAGAATAAGGCATGTGAATGGCTACAACTTCCACTGGTAAAGTCTAACCAGAATAATAACAGAAACAAACCTCCTGCTCATTCACTCTATTCACAGTTGTTGCATCTGAGTACACCTTATTTAAATAGAGCAATCATTAAGAAAACAAACATTCAGATACAAATTGACTTCAGGAATATCAAATATTGACAACTGTTAGGAACTACTGAAGAGGCTAAAAGCATATGAGGATCTACTTCTTGGGCTGTTTACAGCCATTCAGAGCCAAAAGCTGATGGTGGACCAAGAAAATATCTGCTGCTTCAAGGACTTCTTTCTACTTATACACTCTTAATAAAGCCTGTAATTCACAGAGCAAATCAAAATGATTAACTGTGAGCACCAGCTGGAAGGTGAAAGTCAAGCTGAGTAACTTATGGCTCATGCTCTTTCTCCTGCTTAGTAACAACCAAGTAGAGGAATTCCCATCTGGAAACACAGATCCTGGTTCCAGCACCTCTCAGTCCCATGATCTTCACTTTAGCCTCGGAAACAAATATTTTTCTGGACTGAGGCATAACTGCCCATGAGACAGAAAAGGCAAATATTTTGATCTTTTAGGGACAAGAAAAATTATCTGCCCTCTCTCCCCCCATCTAATGCTTGCCTTCCATAAGGCTGATAGTGCCTTTCATGGGAGAAAAAGGTAACTTTAGCAATTAAGTACTAATCCAATATTGAGACCATAGAAACTTATCCTGATGAATGGAACTATTTTAATGTTTATGAATATTCAATGTAAGACTCAAAAGACAGAGTTAAATAACTCCTCCATTTTTATAAACATGATATTAACTTAGGGGGGAGGGAGAGGGATGGGCAGGTTGAAGGCATGGGAACATCCATCATTCCCGAACGGATGGGGAAGGATTTAGAAAATGAAACCATTTGAGGCTGCTATTGCTGCCTTGGAAGAAAATAATGCAGGTACAGCAAACCCTGGCATGAGACTTTAAAGGCCTACACATCCTTAAGTGTCTCAAACACTTTGGGGACACTGATGAGTCACCAGCACAGATATATATAACATAGTAACCACTAGTATACTAACATACTGCAAAGCAACCCAGAACATTTCAGACTCTCAATCTCTCCAGCAGAATCTTTCTCACTGTTCAAAAAAAATTCTTATAAAATATAAAGAAAAAAATTCCAAACCAAAAAAAATTTAATCTAAATAAAATTTTTGCTAGTTACCTTGTTTTGCAAACACCAAAGAAATTTCATATTCAATTTCCTTATATAATTGAGAACTGTTCATAATATCTGTAAAAAAAAATTCTCCATCACCTCCTACTTAAATAAACAGCATTCCAAACTGCACCACGAGAGGCTCAGCATCACTGGAAACACAGCTATTACCCTGCACCGAACTGTCACACTGTGTCAAAGCAGAAGCCTCTCCAAGTTCTACTAAATCCTCCAGAAGACATTCCAGCACAACATAACTACATCTCAAAGAGGAGCATTTAATTCCAGGATATCTTTATTCTCCTGCAGGGCTCCACAGAGCCAACAGGAAAATCACAATCACTTGGATGAAAGCAGAGACGAGGGTCTGCTGTCCCAAGGTTACTGAAATACCACATTCCAGTCTCTCAAGCCCCGAGTCAAACATGTCACTCTAAGCTGTACAACAGGCTGGTTTTCACTTTAGCTATCCCAATCATGCAAAGCCTTTCAGACTCACAATCCTAAATATGAGTGCACTTGTACCCTCAAGCACTCATACCACCCCCAAAAACTTGCTTAGCAATATTACAGAAATATATTTAAGTTTTGCATTTGTGTGAAGAGCTGGATGAAGCCTGAACCCTCCTGACAAAGGCAAATCTATGCCTTACCAAGCAGGATAATGAGTAAAGTAATAAACAGCATATAAGTCTCTGCACAGTGAGATCCTTTTTGCCCTCTTTATCCCATAATAACATTCACAGAAGCATCTCCTGATGCTGATGAGCAGCAAGGAGCAGCAGCCTCTCAGGGGGCAGAGCGTGGAGCAAAGAGCCTGCAGGGATCAAGCCCAGAAGGCTCAATCAGCAGCTGTGCCCCAGCAGCAGAAACAGAAGCAACTATGTTTTGGGAAAGCAAAGGTTGCCTTCAACAGTCTCACTGGTGGAGGGAGGTGGTACACTATTCACTTCCCCAAAAATACTAATGCAGTAGAAGGTATTCTGGGGACATCAAAGTTTTGCATGTATTTTGGCTTTTGGGGTTTTATCCAAGAGAAAATGCAGGATTAACGGATGAAAAAAGTGAAAACAGAGGGAATGAAATGTCTGGTTTGGCTTGCAAACATCATATCAGTTATAGAAAGGAATACTGGAAGGTTTTTTCACTTTTTTGTTTGACTTTAGATATTTTGAAGGGAAACTAAACTGGAAGACTAAGATGAAAATGGAAATTTCACAGGAAGGATTTTGGTTTATAACATTGCACACAGAACTGGACTTGGCAGACATAGGGTGCTGCACAGCTGCATGTATTACAAATCCCAAATACAACTGGGTTACAATTGGATCCAGAATAGTCCCTGGATTCTGGGAGTCATCCTCTCCCACTCTTCCCTAAGTAAAAATAGCACCCAAAAATATCCCCACCTACACACACAGAGCATGATCACCCTGCTATTCCTAAATGTTCCAAACAGCCATTGTAGACAATGTCTACCTGAAATTAGTCTGGATAGTGCAACCAATATCTCAAATGTCCTGGGGAAACAGGCTGCAAACACTACCCACAGGCAGGCCACACTTCCCAAGGAAACAGTGCATGCTTGGTACCAGTGGGAGGGATCGCTCAGCTGTTTTTATAACAGCTGAGTATAAGTGTCCATGCCCTCAGGGGGCACAAGCTGCATGGTGCCCTCCCAAAGCATAGCTGGGGACTGGAGAGGTCAAAGTGACAATTATGGTGGCAGAATGAATGAAACCACACTGGTAAGGCAAACAATTAGAGCTTTCACTTTGTGGCAACACAGAAGTCACCGTTACAGCATCATCATCCAGAATGTGGCCATTTCGATCAACACACACTTCCTGGCTCACAACGATAATAATTATTTTACCAGAATAAAAAGTAACCTTCTAAACTTCTGATTTCCTCCAAACTCTTTCCTGAGATTAATTTTGTCTTAGGAAGAATGCACATACATTCCTAAATCTGTGTAGTTTCTCCATGTGCTTTTTGTTCTGTCTTCCAAATACTTCTCTTGTAGCAGATTCTAAGAAACAAATTTTTAAAACTTCAGAAATTCACAGAGCTTCCTACAAAACTAGACTTCTTTTTTTTTACCCGTCCTACCTATATTTGAACTATTCCCATGTTAGCAGAGCCAACAAAAATGATCAACAAAGGACAAATCACTGCCAAATACTGTCAGTTTCCTCTCACGTGAGCAACCAAACACTAACATGGAAGTAATTAAAAACACCCTTAAAATAGAAACATAAGTATGCAATGCAAATTGCCAGCTCACAGCACAAGGGAGGGAAATATTTTGGTCTTCCTTTAGGGATATTTTAAGCAATTAACACTTATCTGCAGTCACTATTTAGAACACAATCTTCAGGTTTTACTTTGTCCAGTATTTTTGTAATTACTCAAAAGAAAAGGTTTGTGTTTTGCTCCTGACAAAACAGCTGTTCAGGCAAAGCATTCTTGGATGGATTTTGAGTATTGTAAACAGTGCTCTGGGCAAAACCATTCAAGTTCAATGACTTTTTCTATTAACTACTATGGTACTCATCTGCAAAATACATATTCTTTATGTAATATCACACCTGACAGCTGAGAGCATCTCCCTGGCAACCATCACTACCACACTTGCAGCCAAAGGATAGAAAAACATTTGAGAAGCAGGCAATAACCTTGTAGAGGAAATGCTATTTTAAAAAACACCAAGAAATACAGAGGAAATTTTAGAACCACAATGTTCACCCAGCTTCTTGGGGGCAGGGGGACAGTTTGTTAGTTGGAGGGGTTTACATCTGTTTTTTTTAAGACCAGCAGCAAAAACAAATAAGGAAGAAACTCAAGGGAGATGATTCTTTAAGGAAGCACTTTCAGAAGCTTTCAGGAAAACAACTGGGTACTGATAATCACAGGGAAAGCTTAATGTCAAAGTCATTTGAGCAGATTCCCAATTTAAAACAGCAGCGAGTCTTTCCTTCTACTTGATAACAGAGTGGAGCTCCAGTCAACCAGATCCGTAGGATCACTTCTCCAGTTCCTTTTGGCAGCTCTGAACCAGAAGGTCAGACCCCATTACCCGCAAAAGCTGCACTGCCAAGGCTACACCAGACCAACTTCTCGAGTTAGCTGTGAATAAACCAATGTCTTCATGTCAGAGAAAGACATGAAGAAAAGGAAGGTTGATTCAAATATCCAAGAAACACCTGGAAATCATCATTGTGCTTCTGCTTTATATTCTCACCACTTTCAGAGGCCACAGATTGTAGTCAGGACTGGCAGGACTCACTTCTAACAGCACAGATTTAAGTTGAGAATCGAAGATAGAAAAAAACCAACACCCTGACTTCTGCAAAAAAAAGTCCAAATGGAGACATTTTTCTTCACTGCCAAAGTACTTAACTACTACTTGTTTACAGCTGCTTACCACTCTGGCTAGGATAAGCCAATCTGCAGAACGGTAATTCCTTTGTGGGCAAACTGTGGCCAAGATTCTGCTCCCTTACTCTCACTGCTGAGACCTGTTGTGAAGCTTTACTTCAAGTACAGTCAAATGCTGAATAACAACTCCTGATCTACACAGACTCTTCATAAAAAGAAACTCTACAGAGAATAAAAATATGCAATTTCATTTTCTCAGTAAGAGTAAGAAGTGTCCCTGACTGACCTGCACATTTGGAATAATTGCCATATATTTAGAGAATATATTTAAAGTCACCTGTTGGAGACAATTATATTTCAGACTACTAATTAGGATTCCACTGAAGCTCCAAATCTCTTACATCCAAATAACTTCTGTTATGTGTTAATTACTAAGGACATTTTTAATACAGCCATTGCAACAGTCCATAAGTGTGGTGCTCATGTATCACAGGCACATAACATGCCAAGGCACATACCAAGGCGTTGACATCCTCAGTTTTGTAGATCAGCATCCGTATCTCTTCTGGATCACCGCTGAAAATCGCCTGGACCAGTGGCGGCTGCAAAAGTGAAACAGAAGAAGCAGCATTACAGGTTTGTTTATTTCCTACTTAAAGGAGACCATTTAATTCCTCTAACATTTACTAATGTTGCCCACAGACATTTTATTGCCCCAGTGACAAATCAGCAAGAGTAGCTCATCAGTAAGAATTATCAGTTTGCTTGAGGATAAACTGCAACCATGAGCATGTTTGTACATATAATGAGTGTGTGTGTGTGCACAAACAGGGACCCCCATTAGAACGGCAACTTTTGTCAACAACATGCAATCAGC
>JAOXXN010000102.1:9671331-9681592 GCA_026770055.1 Myrmophylax atrothorax
CCCAGATGTTCTCCTTGGCATGTAAGGGGAAAACTAATTACATCAGATCTTGCTGCATGCTTGCTGTTGGCACAGATTAATGGTCATGGAATACACATTTAGAAACAGAGCATTATGCAGATAATGAATTTCTGGGCAATTACTAAACATCTTGTGTTTTTTTACTGAATAAATACGCAATGAGCACAGTTAATTTTAACCACCCAAGAAGCAAAATAATTATCTTATTGTTTCAAGTCTGTTATTATGCTATTATGAATCGGAATGCATAAATAAATAATCGGGCATACAGGAGAAACAATATGCCCCACTCGCTCCTCTGGCAGAGCTGGCATCAGTGCCCATCAGTGGGAGGGACTGTCCCGTTCCACCTCCAGGGCTGGCAAACTCAGCCCTTCTGACTCTGTTTGCTCTGCACCCCAAGCAGCAAATACTCAAGTTAGTAACCAAGCTGGCAAGACACAACCTGCTGCAGTAAAAGAATAAAAACCTTTCTGCTGGTGACTCAGGAAAAGAAGGTGACAAATTACAGAGAACCCTATGCCCTGTGGCACAGAGCTGAAAACAGTGGTGGCCCACCATCACCACCACCATCACCCCTCCTGGAGGCAGCACATTCCCCCCAACTCTTGCTGAGCACCTCCAGGTTGTTTCATGGTCTTACCAGAAAAAAAAAAAAAAAGAGTTTGTGGTGCCATGCAATGACCAGAATCTAAACCAACCCTGCAAAATGGAAGCACGCTTGACTACTTAAACACATAAAACCACAACAGCCCTTGAGACTCTGCAGAATTTAACTCTCTTAAAACAGGTTATCTCAAAATTCACAAACAAGCTGAAAGAATTAAGAAAGTATCATTTTCTCTCTATCTTTTCACTGCGAAATTCATCATATTCAAATGTGGAAAATACATTTCAAAGTTAATGATGTCTATTTTAAGACATATTAATCCCTTATGTCCTTGAGAAACATTCACACTGGAATTTAATTCTTGCCACTCCTCCAATGGAAAAAGAACTCCTATCACAACTGTCTGCAGTCTTACAGATTGTAATGGATGTTTGAAAAAAAAAGAAAAGAAAAAAACTGGCATTTCACTTGAACCATTTAGCAGCATGCTTCATTCCCAGCCCCGTGTCAGAATGGACAGAGACTATTACCCACCAGACGATGCAAACATCAGACCTCACAGTCTGTTCCCTTCTCTCCTACCACTAACATCTATGAAGAATCAGTGAATGTTTATGAAATCACAATGCTCACACCCAAATATTTCTATTTCATGTACATTTATCCTAATATTTAAATAAAAAAATCTTAAAAGGAAAGCACAGAACTTCCCAATTTCAAGCTAAATGGCAACACAACCCTGTGACCAATCACCAAATACCCCCAGCACTTTGGATTATTCTCTGATTCCATTTGCAGGTATGCCAGCACACACCAAAAGGTCTTGGCCAGGGTCTGATGGCATTTCAGCTGAGACCTCACACAGAGGTAAGAAAAAAAAGAGAGAAAACCTCAAATTTCAAAACTATTTGATCTAAAAAAAATTCAAATGCTGTTTCAGGTGACATTTTTCTTTAAAAAGTGAAGGACTAAAGTAATGTGCATCAATACATTAAAAAAAGAGGAAGATCTACAATAAGACACTTTGACCCTTCATCCCTCTGCCAGAAATCTGAATCAAACACTTGCTTTTACAGGAAATGCTTGACCTTTTTAATTGGCATCAGGTCCTTAGCACAGAAAGCAGATTGAGAGTAACATTGTGTTCTTCAGACCTGTAACAGTTTTAAGATCTTCATCTCAATTTTTGCCCACCATACCACGGTCATATCTACCTGCAGTTCCTTAAATCAAACCCCAGTATTTATTGTGCCCCTGAAGCAGGTTAGAAGTCTCAGACTGCTGATACCCATAACCTGTGGTGACAGAAAGAAGTTGCCATGTACTCCATTCAAAAGCCTTAGTCCTTCAACCCTTTTTCCCCATAAGATTTATATTTTATAAATGAATTACAATAGAATCCTTCACTGCTAATTGTAACAGCAAGAGACAGGGATAATGGAGAACAATCAGAGCCTGCAAATGGGAAAGAACAGATAAAACCAGTACAGGTTAATAACCATCCTGAGTCTCTGCTGTGCAGCCTAATCCAGTGGGCCATTTTTCTAATTTACTACATCATTATTTTAATTCATTTTCAAGGGTACTAGTTTTGAAGTGAGACACATTACTGTTAAGGAAATTTTATTACATACTATGTAAGATTATCAGCCATGTATAATGCCCTGTTTAGGAAAAATATGTCAGAAGTGAGTTGCAGAGTTGTTTGCTGCAATTTGAGATCAGAGCTGTGAACGTGCATCCACATCCAGCAGCACAATGGAAGAAGTCCTGCTCCGTTCAGCAGCTGACAGTGACGGAATGGAGCTTGTGCCGTTACACACACACTGATGATGGGTATCCAATGACATGAACAGATTACTTCTTTGATCTCCAGTGATAACCATATTCACACATGAATGACTTCAAACAACTTTTTTTTTCCTTCAGTTCCCAAAGGGTAGAAAACGACCCTTCCCAATTATCAAAGATGGATAAAGTATATTTTTGAAATAATTGCTAAGGCCTGTGACACTATTACTGAGTTATTTTATTAACAGAAATATTTTGCTTTAAAATACTTCAAATTCAGTTGTTAAATACTCATAATGAAGAAAAAAAAGCACAAGCACAGAGCAGGTTATGTAAAACTATTATTAGAATTAAGCAAGGGTGCAAAGTTTTGGAATGATGAACAACTGTTTCATCAGCTCAGCTCTCTGGAGCTTCCAAATTCTTAAAGAGAGTTTCAGTTGGGAGTGGTCACATTTTTTTCTGAAAATATACTATGGCAGCTAAGAAAACCTTTCCATGTTACCTTTTCTACATAGTTACTATGGTAAGTGTGAAAATTATCAACAAGTTTTATTAGAGTGTTCTTTGTGCTGCAACAAGCATTTCAGTAAAAATAAAATTTTACCTGCAGATGTCTTCCAATGTTGCAAAAAAGTCCCTATTCCTTACTGCATACAGGCCCATCTCAACCTGGACTTAATCCACCAGGGAAAATTAACTTGTTGAACTGAGGGCACAACAGAGTCAAGCCATAACAAGGCAAGTCCAGCACTGGGAAATTCTCCTCCATAGGGCTGACAGCACAGGGGAAAGCTGAGACTGTTCCCAAGTGCCATTGGCAAGTCTGAACTTCAGATGAGGTAAGTATATAAAGGGCACTGTCTGAACTATGATTTTAATCACTATGTCCAAAGTGGGTGCTGAACCCCCCAGCAAACCAGTCAGTATTTTTGCTGAGTAATAAATAACTGACATATATTAAATATATTGCCTTGATTTTAGACATTCTGACTCCCTAATAAGGACTTATTTGAGTTAGATTTCTGTTTGACCGGAGCTGAAGGTGGATTGGGAAAGGGTGGTCTATTTCCATGATGATTTGATATAATATACTATCATTTAGTCTTGTGAGTGAAAAGAAGTTATATATTGATCCTTTACTAGTTCTAATTGCATTACATCCAGTTCCTGGACCAAACACTTAGACATGTCCATGTATTTGTTTCTCTTTAACTAGCAAGGCAATGTAGCAAGACACACAATCATTTCAAAGGGTATTGATTTTGACAATGGTTTGCCAAACATTCTTTTTTTTCTGTATGTACTCCCATTAATCAAGACTACAAGGGTGCCTGCAATGTCACATCAGGTACATCTATTTCCTTCTATGTATGGTCACAACATAAAGGCTACTCCTCTTCCTAATTTTAGTTTAGGACTTTCTCCCTCAGCATACAGCACATGAATATCCAAAATAAAGTCTATATTAGTGAACACTCATTAACTAGATTTATCTTACATTCTCAGAGTGCATTACCCTGAGGCTTAGTATTTATACAGTTCCATGTACAGAAAATACTCAATACTAACAATTCCTTAACAGGCCTGGTAGCCCATTTCACTTGCATCAGGGGTTAGCCTTTTACTGCATTTTAGGAAGTAGTTGCTCTTAATTTGTTCTTTCAAAGAGCGCATTTTTTGTTACTGGAATTTCTATATACTGACTTCTGACAACAAAGTACTTTCACAGAGCTGGTATCTGGAGAGGAATGCCCTTGGATGGTTACTAAGGGGTGTTTCAGAGCAATTACAGATTTTCACTGAGTGACTCCTAAGGAATATTTGTCCAAGCTATGGAAAGGCCAGCAGAGAGAATCAAATCTGTAAATAGGGTATACTGGTTCCCTGGAAGCACCATGGCAAGTTGACAGCATTGTTAAGTGAGTGAATGTACTTATATAGGACATCTATACTGAATGGATCAATAAATACCTGTACAGTGCAACATTTCAAATACAGCAGGAAAAACTTCTATCCTTTTAGGTCCTTTCATTTTTTTGCTGACTAGCCCAGTGATTTAAGGATTTCACATCAATCCACTGCAGAAAGGACAGCATGTATTCCTACACACTGCTACTTATTTCAATTTGTTCCACTGTGTTTCAATGCTCAAGGACCAAAGAACTTACACGACACACAGAGGTATTCAACAAAACACAACTCAGCACTCCCAAAAGCAAGAAAAACTCTGCAGAGATGGCACTTACAAACTGAGAGAACTTTGTGCTGCCTTTAGGATAGCATTTAAAGGACACAACTATGCTCTGACACTCTCCCTGCACCAATGACTTTATAACTTGCTGCCATGCTGTGCTCTAAGTTGTTTAGAGGAACGTAATGGGCATTGAAGTTTCATCTCAAGAAGTGTTTAGTTTTTCCTGTAATGGCCTCCCATTTTTCTCCATGTCATTTGTAACAGCTTCTCCAAAACCTCAGGCTGTGTTCATCCTTCAGACCGTAAAAAGGATTTCAGCATCAATGGCACAGGGCACACAGGAGCTGTGAGGATCCATCACTGCTTCATTTGCTGTTAAACCCTCCTGAGATTAGCAGGAAAATGATACATAAACTCTAACTAGACCCTATGTTTGTCTTCAAGAGTAACTTTGTACCTAAGCTTTTTAAAGAAAGAGGAGCTGGAGGAGGGTGTCTGCACTTGCCTGGACAACACAGGATCTCCTGAACCTGCCCACAGCCTCGGTGCTGAAAGCCCGTCCCTTCAATCACTTCATTCAAATGATGAACAGCAACTTCATCAAAATGCAAAAAAGTGCTCAGTGACCAAGTGGAAAATACCCCAGTGCCCACCTGTGGCTGCCAGTAAGGTCTAACCCTAAGGGGTCACACCAACAGCACCAGGCAAGGACATCAGTGTGGCACAAACAGTGTTTGTGTTCAGTGCTTTCTCCCTTCCTGCCAAGATGAGTCAAATGCTCGCTAATGCAGAAGTGGTTCCTAAGTAATTGTTCACAAATACCTGAATAATTCATGCAATGCTAAGGTGCTCCATAGGTAGTTTCCACTTAGGCATGCACTCAGCCTTTCCCACAGTGGCTACACAAATGAAGACTTGAATATTTGCAGAAATATTTGGTGCAGAATTAGTTGAAATACAGCAAATCTAACATGATCATCAGATATTGCCATTGCTGGTAACATTACTAAGCCCTGAGTTTAATCACTGGCATGCATTGCTAACTACATGACAATTGCAGACAAACAGCTACAGAATAAAGCAGCTCCAGCCTTAATCTGCTGGACAGACTGGGAGCTTGTGCAGGCTGCAAAGCCTCGGGGCACCATGGCCCAGGGGAGGACCTGCATGCTGGGAGGACTTGCACCCCTCACTGAATTCAGCCAGGTGCCTGGTATCCAGCACTGATCACGTTCAGAGGCTGCAAATACAGCCTACCAAAACACCCTTCTGCATCTTGTGAATGGAAGAGTCACATCATCAGCTTTAGCTGAACAAGTGTATTTTCCAAAACTCCAAGTTCTCCTTCATTACAGCTATTGTACATCATTAGGGGAAGAAAAGTATGCTTACTGGCAAAGGGCTGAAGTAGTAGCAGTAAAGGTGTTTGAAACAAGATTGTTTAAGGATAAGCTGACCAACACCTTCCATTAAGGATCTTGTTTTCAACACTGCTTACACTGAACTGCCTAGGGCATGGCTCAACCCTGAAAAGGAAGCAGGGCTGTCACAAAACATCCTGCATCACCTGGTTTTAAATGATTTCCCCTCCAATACCAGTTAAACCTTTGCAATGACAAACTGGGCTTGGGACTGGAACCCCAGGCTGTGCTCCCACAGTCCCTCTGCTCCCACTCAGCAGGGCCCTGATGGCTTTTGCTTACACCCCACCCACAAAACTCCATGTCTCTGGCCAGACAGAGAAGACAATAGATCTGATTCTATAATTACACGTAATCACAAACGATCATGTAGTAAGTGATGTGCAAACCAGACCATACTTCAGTACACTTTCCCACAGAACACTCCTTGTGAAGCAACAAGAATAAACCAGCTCTACAGACCCACATCCCCACCACCCCCTGCACCCTCCCATTCCAGTCCTCTCTGTGCCCAGCCCTTTCCCCTCCTCTACCTGTCTTCTCCAAGAGATTCAAATCTTGGTCTCTCTCTCTGCTGCCCCATTCCCACGCTGCTGGAGCAGAGGAGCTGAAGTGCTTGGGTGATGCACACTTGAACACCTTTAATTGCAAACACACACTATCAAACACACACTTGCATTTTGAGCAAATGAGAAAGAAAGAAAACAAACATATTCAGACATCTGAAACTTCAACACAACTTTCACTTAGTCAAGCTTTCATGATACTTAAAAAGGGAAACAGTCAGGACTGACCCTGCTTGTGCAGTGCTGGATCAAGCCTGGTATTTCTGTTCGCACAATTCCTGATATGCCATTCTGGACGGTGCAAAACAAGCCTCTCGGCACATCTATTTCTGGCTCTGAGCTTGGCTCCAGGTTTTGGCTGCCTCCCATTTTTCATCATGAAGCCTATCAACTGCCCCAAGAATTGCTTATGTTTCCAGGTGAAGTGAAGGTTACATCCTGCTGTTCCTGGAATCCTGACAATCCTCCACACACCAAAAGCACTGCAAGTTGCCTATGTTTTGTTAAACTTATCAGTTAAAGGCACCAAAATAACTCACAGCCTGTTAAATTTAGATCACTTCTAAATAGGAAAAGAGCTAAGACTGTTTAATTCAGCTTGCCCACTGTCCTTTCCTTCATTCTCAGTGCTGGAGGCTATCCACCAGTCTTGATTTAAGTGGTGGGGTTTTGTTTTAGCTTTGCCATTTGGGTTTGGGGTTGGTGGGGTTTTTTTAAGTGTTCCCAGATCAGATCAGAAAATTAGGTAACAAATACTGTCCTGAACTTACATTAATCAAGTGGAGACAGACTCAGCATGATCCAGACTAGTTAAAATAAGGACTCTTTTTTAAAGGAGACAAAAATAAACATAGTAACATAACATTTGTTATATTACCAGCATTTGTTTCCATATTAGTGAAGAAAAGCCTGCAACAGACAGCATAAGATTTTTCAGAATACCTACAGAGACTGAGGACAATCGATCAAATGGTACCCTGAATTTTTCTTGTCCTCCTGAATTTGTTCAAAGTTTCTTAGGGGATGTTGTCTTGATACAAACTGTGTGTTGTGTAACAATATTGTGTTGTGTATCAGTGACACCCTTAAACAACAGTCATGGATTGTAATGGCACCACCAAAAAAAGAATCCAGTTCTTTTTATACATTCTCAGCAGCGGGTGCTGCACTACTTACCCATTTGAGTACTTCTTGTCATATCTATATTTTGTCTCCTAGAGCTTTTGTCTGCCCCTAGCTATTTTTTCCCCTCCCCCATAATCCATCAATCATTTAGGCAGAAGCAGGGAAGAAGTCCTGGCACCAAGGCAGTGTGTCTGAACAAGAGCATAGCAGAGAGTAAAACCTCTGGGGGCATAAATTCCAGATGGTGTAAATCAGCTGAAGAGAACTCGCAAGTGAGAGGCCCTGTGCCATGTTACACCACCTGCCTACCAAAGGGCCCTGCATTTGCTCCCCACCAGAAGCACAGCTGGAAGGTGACCAGGCAGCACGAGGTTAAGAACCTCATGAGAAATAAAATGAGCATCAGCAGGACAGAGCAACAGCAATGCCAGAGACAGGTCTGCTCCTTGCTAGAGATTTCAGAATAAAGCAGTTAGGGGAGAAGCTCATTTGAGAAACAACATCTCTGCCAAAAGCTTCATTTCCTGCTCAGCAGTCTTCAAACACATCTCAAGCACACCAGCAATTTTTTTTAATTTTTTTTTAACCAATTGCTTAGGTGTTAAATTCTACAAGTGACAAAAATAACCAACGCAAAGCGATGCTGTGTGCAGGGGGAATGCTCAGAGGAGCAAACGGGTTTGTGCTGGCTGCTGCTGTCAGACCCAACCTGAGACATCTCCTCTGTTCAGTGGCCCCACATCCTCTGGAGACTGCTGATATGCTGCCTTCACCCCACCCCACCAGCAGCAATGGCAACCAGGCAGAAAAAGAAAAAAGAAACGGAAATGCTGCAAGTTTATCTTCCTTCAGTTTATCACTTATGAAACCACGACTCGCCCCTCTTCCTCGCTGAGGCAAGCATGTACAGGGGCTGCTACACACACTGCAGCTGGGTTAAGCAACCTTTTCATAGCCCTCCTTCAGTGCAGCAACGCAGCAAGACCTGCCTTTCATCTGGCAGCCTGGACACTCAGTAGTACGGAGAAATACTCCAGTCTGCCTCTTGCTGTACTGTAATTAAGTGCTTTATCTGATATACACAGCATGCATTGATACTCATCATACAGCCTAATAAAAATCCTTTCATTTTTAGAAAATTAGTCCTGATTTAGAGAACTATAAAGTGGCATCTGATCCTGTAATATCTTACTTGGTAAGATTAGGACTTCCTTTGGATAACAGGGTCTGGTTTATATTACTGTACACACAAAGAAGGCAGCTATGAAACAGAGTGCCATAATAAATTTGCAGATACTTCTGAACTGCAAGAGACTACACAAGGACATTGGAGGGCAAGATCAGAATTTATAACCACTCTGACAAATTATACAAACAACTAGGCTGGAGGAAGAGTAGGACACTGTTCAGTATGGAGGAGAACACAGCATGCCCATTAGTGAGAAATCCAGAGTTGTTCCACAGTAGTTCTGTGCAAAAAAAAGAATTTGGGACTGCAGTTTACTAACTGAATGTAACTGAACAATGTTATGAAAGAGGAAGAGACAAAGTAGGACTATGACCTGCAGAACACAGGGTAGTTCTTCCACACTGCTCAGTGCTGCTTAAGGCTGTGACTGAAGTGAGACATTTAGTCTGGGCACCACGTGACTTGAAGACCAAAACAGAGCTCTAAAATATGATTTACAGGGAAAATCTAAACACATCAGAGCTGGTCAGCATACACAGAAGAAACTGTAAAGGAAACATGAGAACAATTTGCAATACATAAAAGCTGTTACTAAAGAAATCATCTGTGTTCCACATCCAAGACATACAGAGCTTGAATGGCTGCACGCAAGGAGGAGGAATTTCTGCTCCATTAAGGGCATCACAAACCAGGACACTGGTTACCAATTTGGCTAAGTTACAAACTGTGAACTGTAGAAGAACATATTTCAAAAATAGATCTAGTCCAGCAATCACTGGAAGTCAAAGGTTTTCTTTTCTGCAGGCTTCAGTAGGCAAGGGATTGGACCTACGAAAGCAAAAGATGCCAAACAAAATTCACACCACGTTTACATAAATAGAAAGGTTAATGCAAAAAGGATAAGCTACAGCAGAAATCAATAAATATTTTCTCCCTGAAAAGGTTCAAGGGGAGTCTAATGCCTTTGGGTAGAAACACACGTGGCATGACTCCAGCAGAATTTCAGATCCCATCTCATTCACTCATCAGCAGGTAATTACAGCCATGGGATTTTTTTCACATAAGGACAGCTACATTTTGCACTCTCAATCTCACATGTTCCTGAACCTCATCTTCCTCTTAGCAGTGATCTGCAACAGTTCCAAGGTCCTGCTGTCATGGCTGTCTAAACCAAGCCTCAGACAAAAGCAACCTCCGGGGTTATGAAAACAACACAAGAGAGGGACAAGATATTTTAGTGACTTGAGCACAATCTGAAACATCCAATTTTTTTGTACTTACCATTATTTTACAGGTGGATCTTGCTCGGGTTCAAGTAGCTTCCCCTTGTTTTGCATATCA
>JAOXXN010000102.1:9681599-9694906 GCA_026770055.1 Myrmophylax atrothorax
AGAGAGCCTCACCACTGCCTGTCTCCTAAACACAACAACGCAGCTCGTCCCATTCTCATGCCACCACTGCCAGCTTCAAAAAATTCAGAAAATCTCCCAGCTCCCTTTCTCTTACAAAGTCAGTGTCAAATATGCTTTAAAAGACAGTAAAGTCTAATGTTGATGTTTCCTGATTTCTCTTAGAGGGTCATGGATTTCACAGTGCACTTGAAGAGAGCACCACAGTCAGTTATTATTGTTTTCATAAAATACTAATATTCTTTGCCGATTTTAGTCACTGGTATTTGCTTTCTGCATAGCTAGTATAAAATTCATATTAAATATGTTAACTACTGAGGCTGATGACAGTGTTACTTCCATTAATAGCAGAGTAACTATGTGTGAACATGAAGATTGGTTCATAACAGCATTTCATCCCTTTCTTTACATTAGGCACGCTACAGTTGGCATGGAGCTCTGCTCAGCAAGCAGAGCAGATGTTTTACCTCTATTTTGAATCTGGAACAGATTAGCAAAGTTAACTTGATTCAACATATTCTGATAATATCCTCATACTCAACATTGACCAAGTTATTGAAGTTGACAGGAAAAAAAAATAAAATTAAGCTTTTCTGATGAATGCAATGTCAGGTAGCCAGGCCAAAGAAATGAAACGGAAATTGTAAAAGGTTTCAAAATTGTCTTCACTTCAGAAAACAATTCAGTATCCTCCTAGCATGATGCATCTGACTGTGACAAATCCAGCCACTTCAAAATTACTTTGTACAGACACAAATGAAACAGAAAGATGAGCCTGGGACTTATAATGAGCTATTACAGTCTTTCTTCCAACAAGTTACCATTACAAGTTCTGAACAGCTTTGTCTGGATACCCTCTGGAAAGCCTGTAAGATGTCTCTGAGACAACCTACACATTAAATACATCTTCATATCTGGGAAAAGGTAACCTTCAATGCAAAGCATCAGCCAGAAGGGTGTGTGCGTGCATTCTTGCCAGATGAGGAAGTAGGATACAACCCTTCCTCATTCTATTTCTTCCCAAGCAGTTTCCAGTCATGGCCACAATCACATGCTGAAACCCCTCAGCACTGAGAAGAGAGGCAAGACAGAGGCTCAGTCAGTGCCCCATCTCCCAACAGTAACTCATTCGGTACCCACAGACGGCTCTTCTCTGTTACTTCCAGTTCCTGTCATACAAATCGAGCTGTGAGGCTGCAGTGAGACACAGCCCAGCTATGTCAGAGACCCTCTCTCTGTCCATATCACATCTGGACACACTGATCCCCTCTGGTCTGGGGCAATTGTTGTCCAAATGGAGCTTTCTCTTCCAGAGGCAAAGGCTCAGTGTGGGTGTGCTCAGCCACAGAGTGACTGTCCTGGCAAAGTCAAGGCAAGTCTCACTCATTCCTGAAGTCTCCTCAGAGCCTTTTTGCAACAGAGGGTGAAAAACCATCCACTGAACAAAAGGGAACAGAAGAGAGAGGAGGAGTGCAGTCCACTTCAGATGCTCTTCTTCAAAACAAAGTGCTCAGAAAAGCCATGAAGGGGAAGAAAAAAATCTCGTTTTTATAAATCCCTTTTTAAACCCAAACTGCAGGTGCCATCTGTAATCCAAACCTCATTTTTAATTTTGCTGGGGAGGCCACAGCTTAAATAAGTTGAAAGTTAATTAGACTTGCATAGCTTACACTTCAGTCTCTCATTTATTTTTCCTCAGCTATTCTACTTCAACACTGAAAAGCTCACTATTCTGTGCTGTTGCCACGCACCATGAGTCTGATACTAAAAGGAACACTTGCAAAAAAGAACACTTTCAAGCTTGACAAAAACTAATTAGTTGGGTTTTTTTTTTAAACAGATGTTTTTATATTAAAAAACAAAAACTCTGTATCTTGGGTCTCTAAACACTACCATTCATGATGTCCTCTCCAGCTCTGCCATGAGTATTCCTGTATTAGTCTTGGCAAATTTAGCCCAGTAAATATGCAACCTTACTACAAATAAAAAGCAAACAACCACCACCACCACCACCTAAAGCATGTAACTGCATGTTGTCAAGGCAGTGGCAATGTGCTTAACACTCATTTTGGTCTGTGCTGTTAAGCATGGCATTATTCTCCACCTCTAATGACAACAGCAGAAAACGCTGGTGACAGCTTGATCAACTGCCTAATGAGATTCGGAAAGCTGAGTTACAGTAACCCAGAGAAATGATAAAGCCAAAACAAACCAGAGGATTTCCCAATCCAGTCTGACTTTACTGTTCTTTTATGATTCCTTGGCCACCCACTTCGGCCACACCACTGTGGATGCCTGTGGTATGTGAACACTTCCTTTCAACAGAGAGCTCTTCAGGTTGTTTTGCCCCTCAGAGAAGAGGATGTTTGAGGAAGAGCACAGGGAACGTGTCTGTGCTGCCACTAGTTATCCCAGATGGCTTCTGTAAAAATGAGGTATCTTTCTGGGATCATGCTAGGGGAGATGAACCCTGCACATGAATTCCAAAAGAAGTGGGTATTGACCTTATATAGATTTCCTTCTAAATCCCACATAAATTACAAAAGGTCTGTGGAACTAAATTAGTAACCATCTCCATCCATTTTCATAGATTTTTACAAGAGACTCAAGTAATGGCATCAGAAACCAGGGAGCTCTGAGCATGTAAGCTGGGCCCAGCTCAGCTCTGCACTTGCTCAACCCTTTTTCAAGGAACTGGTTTGGTAAACCACTGTCTTATTTTTCTGTCTGGTTTATCCATTCTCAGGCTACCCTGTCCCTCTGATCTGCTAAACAAAGCAAATGTCTCTGCATCTCATAGCCTCCTCCTCGTAGTCTTTGAGAAGCTCTTTCCTGCTTTTTATGGAGATGATGGTAATTCAATCTCTTGCTCTGATGTCTGTTTACACTGGTGTATGTAGCTCACCACTCTCTGGCTGCCCAGCTCTTCAGAAGAGTACATAGAAAAAACACAGTCTTGCTGTGTCCCAGACCTTCAGTTTTTCAGATAAAACAAACAAAATGCATTTAAGGGCCACCTAACACTGCTTGCATTTAAGTTGATGGCAAAAACTTTTAAACTAAGGTCAAAGACTGATAGCAATGCTTGTTGCTTGTAAAAACCCCACGCATATGAAGCTGCATCATCTTTCAGAGGAATGCAAACGTTTTCAGAGTGATGGGAAAGGTTGTGTCATCTCACCACCCTAATACACTATGATTGCAAGGAGTTAAAATAACATATTAAAAAAGGAAACTAAAAAAGGAAGTAGCCTGTTCCCAAAAGTCTGCCAAACTGCTTTCACTGACAGTTTTGCATGGGGAAGTTCAGGACTCTCCTGCTTGCAGCCACTTCATGTAGGGTCCAGGATCCCTTCTCCTCTGGGGTGAGATGAGATAGTTTCTCCGCACTATCTGCAAAGTCTGATGGACCAACTGAAACTATACTGTGAGTGGGACCTGCCCGAGGGGAACTCGGTCCCAATGTGCTGAGCTCAAACGGTGATTGGCACAGAGATTTAAGCTGTGGGACAATGGGGATGTTAACAAAAAAGGTGGCTACACCTTTCTCCATCCCAGTGATATGCCAGTACAGATTATTTCAGGCTCTTTAAACACAGTCAGAATCTGAGGAAACAACCAAAGAGTGGAGGGAAAAGCAGCAAATTCTTCCTGGGGAGGTCAAGCCATCCATGGCACCTCCTGCTTTGGATTAGCCAGCTCTGCTGTCTAGACTTCAGATCTGACTGCACCAGAACTGGGACTGCACTGGTCCTGCCCCTCCGGGGATTCAACAGGAAGAAGCTTTCTTGGTACATACTTATGGATTTCCCACAATCTCACTTATAACCTAATTCAGACCTCTAACTTTTAAACTGGGTATCTTGTAACATTCAGAAGATGAAACCCATACAGCCATAAGCAGCTGAGTGAAACACAGGGAATCTCTCACCCCTATCTGTGCCACAGCAGTATGTAGACCACGGGGGCAGACTGCATGTTTCTGATATATTCTAACTCCAGTTTCTCCCATCCCTGAAACTGTTTGAGTCCTAGAAGTATTTTAAGTATTTATGCCTTGACTTTTATTTCTGTCTCTGCAGGGAGAAAAAGAAAAAACCCAGCTCCGAGTCATATTAAATATTTGAACAGAACTCTACAAACCAAGAACAAGACGTTTCTAATCTAGGTCATCTTATAAAGATATTACAGTGTCATCGTGCTAAATTTCTACTCTCTGACACAGAGCTGCCACTAGTTAACTTGCTGCACTGACACAGATTCTGAGAAAAGCCCCAGGAAATACTTCAGGCTGGATTCTGTGAAGAAAGAAAAACACAAATCACGTTTTTAAATGTCTGTACCCAACTCCACCAGCCTGCTCGGTTTCAGATAATGGAACCACACAACACAGCTTGCTCTTGTAGGAAGTAACAACTGATAACATGCCAGCCTTTTTGCAGTTTTTCACTGGTGTGCTCTCTGACTCCTGCTTTCATTCAGCTTTCTGTATTAATAGAGCATAAGTTGGCTGCAATGCACTCTGAGTTTGCTGAGCAGTGTTTAACAGAGATAACAGGGGAAATAAATCACAGTCGGGTGTCACTGATCAGCCTCCAGCCACACTCAACTCAGGCTGGACATGTGCAGTTACCTCCAATCCCAAACCAACATACCCTTTGCTGTGCAAGTCCTACATTTTTCCATCTTCACAACCTTCTAAGCCTTTCATATTGACCAATTTCAGCTCCTTTCTCTTTCCCTCCCGACAATTAATGTACAATCATAGATGGCTTGGGCTGGAAGAGACCTTAAAGATCATCTCCTTCCAAACCCTCTGCCATGGACAGGGACACCTTTCACTAGACCAGGTTGCTCACAGCCCCATCCAACCTGGCCTCGGACACTTCCAGGGATGGGGCAGCCACAATTTCTCTGGGCAAACTGCTGCAGTGCCACACTGCCCTCACAGCAAAGAACTCTCTGGATGTCAGACTGAACCTTCCTGCTAAGCTTTCTGAAGGCTATGACAGCATGGGAGAGGAAGAGGCCCAGGAAACTGATTTTGCAGGAAAGAATCAATGTTTCTAAAGATAAATCAGAGTCAAATATTGGAAAGTGAAGATGAATATATGCTGTGTTCTCCCTCACTTGCTACTAGCCCAAGTTTGTACATATAGAAGCACACAAGCTCTCTAATGACCATCACCTGTGTCCTCTGCAGCTTCCCCCCGACTACAACCTCAGAGATGCCAACTCCACCTTTCCACAGCAATGTAACTTGAAAAAGATGCATCATTTGTATATGATATGGCAGCATTAACCAGAAAAATAAAAAGACAGACTACTTTCCCACTGCAACAAGCTAGGGTTTTCCAATTATATATGAAGAATTAAATTTGTTTCTAAAAAGGACAAAAGTAGAATAGCCAGATTTAGGGCTACTGAAAACTAAGCCCTGAAATGCAGAGTGTAAGGAAATCTCACCATGTGTACAAACTGAACTTAGACCTGCCCTGCTTACTACATGTGTACCCATTAATTGTCAGCATCGTAAGTGCCAGCAGCACCAGGGCACTGTGACTCGGGGCAGACAGCAAGATGCTCTCTGGTTGTTATCATGAATCATGACAGCCTCCATGCCTCCATGCCGAGCTGTCACATACCTCAGCTTGAAAAAAACCCTAATTTCACGGCCTGTCATGAAGGTGAAGCACACCTTAAGTACAATTCACAGTGCTGTTCCCAGAAGCCTCAACTGGAAATTCAGAAACAACATAACCAAATGAGATTAAGATATGTATATATTAAAGATCATACAACTTCACAACACAAGTAAACTCTCAGAGCTACTGAGGATGAGTTTACAAAAACAACAGTATCCAGCACCCAAAATGATCACTTCACTTCAAACCACTCCATAATGGTTTTAAAATCATGCTTCTGAAAGGTCAAGAATTATACCTTGAATTACAGTCTTCAAGTATTGCCTGAAGCTTGCCCTATGATAGTGATGCACACCCCTGCATGGACTTCATTTTAGAGTCTCTAATTTGTGCTATTTTCTAAAGAAAGTAGTAAGAAATTTTATTCTTGTGGTCAGAAAGCCAGTTCTCACAGTCATTTCTCCTAATCATTTCTCACAAATACTGCTGCCCAAACACCATTGTATGTGTAGAGTGTAAAGATGTTCTGGATAAATGAATAAATGACAAGTCTGCTTGCAAGACAAGGAGAAAAAAACCCCACACTGAACAAGCTGGAGGTTTCCAAAGCCTGTAAGTGGATAAATTTGCTAGTTTATAGCAAATCAGAATTGTATTACTTAAAGTTGAGAGGCAAATGAAATGTTGCATTTACAAATCTCCACTAAGGTGACACTGACAACTACAATGAAATCCATAAATCAGAAGAAACAGACAAATTAATGCTTCTGCCATTTTCTTCTGCCAAAGCCATTGCAGGTGTCTCAGGCTGTGTTTTATACACAGTGTGTTCTACAATCAGTTGAGCAGAGGAGTCAGGGAGCACTTCCCCCACACTGTCCATCCCCCGGGCTTGGCTCATCAAGGCATCACTTCTTTCCACTGCTCATTTTGAGAAGTAGCAAAAGTCATATTGGTGCTGGTAAATGTGTGCACTGTTGCCTTCCAAACAAATAAAGCACTCATTGCTCTTTGTGAGCAAGCTAGACAGGCAGCAGAAGACTGTCAGAACTGCACATGGCAAAGAAATACATCTACAGAGTATATCAAATTTGCAGGTGCCCTAAACACATCTCCCAGCACCAAAAATCACCCATGAGTTGCTTTCCCTCCTGGGCCTTCCACTCACAGACCTGCCAGCCTGCACTAGTGAGTAGGTTTGAATACCCACTGCCTACTGAAGATCTCCCTTTCACTAGTTCAGCACCTTAGCAGAAGCCACCTGAACTGCCCCATTCACCTTTTCCAAAGGCTCACGAGGCTCAGAGCCACCACACTTTGCAGCTGGAGACAGCAACATTTTCTCATCTCTCAAAGCCCTTCATAAGGGTGGATCACAATTTCACAGACTCAGAAAGGTGCACAGAGAAGCATGTGTAAAATTGTTATAGAACTCATTCTCCTTTCAGGTATTTTCAGGTTTTATGCTTTCAACATCTGCAAAGCACTGAGGATACTCCAGTACTTTTCACTGAGTGACAGCATTGTTAAATTGCCTAAGTTAATTGGCATTTATAGAAGAATTGCTGATAAGATCTGTAAATGAACTCTCAGCACCTTAACAAATAGAATGACGGAAAAAATGTTTGTGTTCTCCTCTTCATCCTGCTCCACCCACCAAAGGCATTTACGTGAATAAAGAACCAGGCATTCATAAGCCTGTATGGCATCACAGCTCAGGGGTCACATCTGCATTCCCACCATTCATTCAAAAAGCAAGGATTTCAAAATCCTTGTTTGTGCTTGCTCTCTGTGATGACTTCTTCATTCTCACTCCCAGTTGTCTTCTTTCTTGTATGAAAGCAAAGGACAAGGCTGTGAACATCAGTCCCAGCCCTTTTCCAAGGCAGGTGCCACAAAACCAAGTCAAGGCTGTATGAAAAATGCCACCTAGCTCTGAATCTGGCAGCAAAAACAAAGATGCAAATGTCCATTCTGAAAACACTTCTCCTTAAAGGCTGTGCCCCACTGGTGCTTCGATGGACAAAGATTTCCAGAAGAAAAACACATCAAGTGACCTAAACCCACATTTATATCAATGAAGCAGAACCCACTGTAGGGGAGTTTCACAGCTCAGGCACTGCAGACACTTCAGAAAAGGAGGACGAGGCACACAGAGCACTAAGCTGTTCAGGCACCTCATCCTACTTGGATGTGGAGCATCCCAGCCTACGTCAGAGGAACTTGTGGGAGTCAAATGCCCAGCTGTGTTAATCACAGTTAACCAAAAGCCAGGACAGAAGACCCAGGCACTGAGGAAGCATTAAAGATCAATTGATTTAGGGAAATTTTATGCACACTTGGTTCCTACTGCCATGATAACACTTCATTTCTGTTACCCTTGTCTGGACTTCTTAGGCACCATTCCTCATTCCCACACTGGCCTGTGCTTTGAAAACCCAGCCTGAGGGAAAGCTGAGACACCCAAGGACTTGCCTTCCCTTCCTTCCTAAGCAGCTGACCATTAGTCATGAACCAGTCCAGAGGAAAGGAACTGGATTAGTGACTGTTCCCCTTCCATCCCACTGCTGTCTCGTAGCACACCAAAAATCCTACCAATGCCCTCAGTCACACAGATGGCACAATAATTAACATTCTGCTGGGGGAAAACTGTCCTCCCTGCCCCTCTTCCCCACAGGGCTGGTTCAGGAACCACAGCAGAGCAGCGAGGTGGTCTGCATCCCTAACACCCACACTGCCCAGGCCTATCACTCAGGTACCACCAACCACAGCTGTAGCTGCCTGATATTCCCAGAGGATGATACCACATAGCTAACCAGACAGCACCACGTCAGAGAAATAATCAACCATTTCTCAGACCCACAGGACACACAAACGAAGGAGGGAAGCGAAGAAAGGAATAGGTAATTTTACCGTGATGTAGGTACAGAAGACGAAAAGCACTTTATGGAAAGCATGAAACAGAAGACACATATATTGATTTTCATTTCCAAAACTTTTTAACCATAGGTTGCTTTTTGCAACTGTATCTCACAGAGCTACCAAAATCCACTGCCAGCCATGGATTCAGCCACATTCCTAGGCTCAGAGTGTAATTTTGGAAGCACTACATTGTACACACAGTTTGGTCACCAGGATACCTGCCCAGCATGAGACTGGCTGTAAGCATCATGGCACTGCCACTGCTGAGCCAGGAAAGCGATCCCAAGCAGCAGGGAACTCTCTGCAGCCTCCCTCTGACATGGGATTCACAGTAAAGCCCCTCTGTAGGAAAAGAAGGGTTAATTAATCTCTTTAAAGAACTATAATTAGTCCAACAGGAAAGTCAATTCTGTCTTCCTGATTCAGTGACAGTGAGAGCCAAAAAGTCACACACATGAAGAGAGGGCAGATACACAGCCTTCAAAAGCAAGCCTGCTCCAACTCCTGAATTTATGAGGGACACAGGCTGATTTGTCCTCAGTAATCATGTTTATAAAGTATAATGCTTCACTGCTTTTTGTTTGCTTTGTTTTTTAAATCTGTCTAGGAAAACCAAACTCTGCCATACCCAACTCTTCCACACCAGTGCTGTCTGAATTTCAAATGCAGATGATTATTTTGTTTTTCTTTTTCCAAAGACCAAAGAACCCTAGTATTACACAATTACAATAAGTGGATTCTAAATAAGACCTTCAAAAATTATCAGTTCCTGTAGTGCATATAAACAGCTTGCTCTGTAGATCTAGTTGAATAAAACATTAAAATGCAATACTGGACAAGTTTTACAATGCTTTTTTCCCCCCATGTAAATTTAATTTCATTTATCAGTTCAGCCTCAAGTCAGGAGTTCAATATTTAGTTCCTATATATAATTACGTTTTATTTTCATCATGGCCTTTTCCAGATAAATGTTTAATCAGGGTGTTCACTGTAATATCAAAATTACTAGAGTGAAAAGAATGAAGTAATAATGTTCTCATCCTCATAGACAACATTGGATGTAAAATTCTAGGAGGTTGATTAAAAAAGGGCAACGATGTCACTGAATGAAGAGCTCTATAATAAGCCCTCAAGGAGAAAATGAGCTAAGTAGTGGTAAAACTTAACCACCAGAAGATGAAACCATCACGTCTTTTAGAGAGTATCAAGGAGCCATTCCTGCTTTAGTAAGAAGCAACAAAAGCAACATAACAAATTTAAGTTCAACACATCCCAACGTGACCCATATGATACCAGTGAGTATCTGCATTACGTGCCAGGCTTGGAGGCAGAATCAGCAGCCCACATAGTGGCAGTATCAGAACCATCACCTGGCCCCATCACTTGTGCACTTGAGATCACAAGTCCAGACTTTGCTGTTCCACTACAAAAATTACCATTTTTCATGAACCCAAACTCTTCTATTTCATAGAAGCACAAGGAATTTTTCTGAACGATAAACATCGATACCACTGTCGTCACTGTTACCCATGTTTCACTTTGTCCACAGTGAATCATTTTGTTTTCCATGATAATTCAAAGTAAAACTTGCTATGGACCAAACATCTTGGTTATTAAAAATTAGGAAAATTTATTGTAGAACCAACTGCATAAAAAATACGTATTTCCTACATATTTCCAGTAGTTATTCCTGGCTGTGTAACTTACATATTCTCACCCCTAATTTTGTCTGGTTTGCATTCCTGTTCTCTGCACCTCTTTTTCTTTGCTGTATTCACTGGTGAGGCCATTTCTTCCTGCAGAAATTAATCATTTTATATGGGCATGAACAGTCTTCTGTTACTGTCTTTACCTCTGGTGAGTAGACCAAACTTCTAACATTTTTTTTTCTTGTAAAGACATGTTGTTCATCAAGCCCTATCTACAGAAGAAGTTTCTTTCTAAACTAGGCAGGAGAGAGCTGCTTTGCTTCATAAAGCATGAGTTACTGCTTAGATTTTTCTTTTTTTTTATTTACTGTTAAATAGTTTTTGACATTTAAACTTGATGCAGCCATATAAATCTTCTGAAAACATTTAACTGAATTTTTAGACAAGTCTTCTCCAGGAAATGCTTCAGGTTTTCGTTATCTATCAACATCCGCCATTTAGTCACTTGAAGAATGCAAGGCTTCAATTCTCTTTACTTGTCTCCTGTGCTTCCAGAAGTTAAAGCAGAGCCTACAGGCCACCACCCTAAACTGGGAGACATCAGGTCACAGTCACACACACTACTGAGGCTGTTAAGAAGGTTCAGTCACCTTAACTTTCATGGCTTGAAAAGATAAAGACTGAAACCTCCAATTTAGGCACCACCTCTGTTCTGGAGATCTCAGCTACCAGAGTGTTCTGGCATTTTGTTTTCCAGGTAACAAAACTCTGGCTTTGGGCTCTGACAAGCCATGGGCAGGGGAGAACTGTGACAGCCTCAGGTGCTGATGTTGCCAGGCACCTTCTCTGATCCTCTCCAGCAGCAGAGACAGCAAAACAAGGCACGTGCCACATCTGCAGCCCCTCAGTCACCAGCAGCACAGGAAGGCTTTCCTGGGAAAAGGGACAATCTCACTTTCCCTCAAACTTGCTCTAGCTACCAGCTCCCCTACAGATTCCTGTGATACTCATGTGGTTCATAGAAAAGAATTCTAGGGAGCCAAATCCTACTCTTCAGGGGGCAGAGAGTATTTTTCTGCTGGTGTGAGCCTTGGAAGCCCAATGAGCAGCCCAGAAAATGCACTGGCCTGCAGGATGAGACAGGAATGCAGGGCAAGGAGCAAGCAAGGGCCCAGGACCACCCCGTTCCAGCCAGCCAGCTCTTCAGATCACTGCCAATGTGACACTCGCTGGCACTCCAGTCAGGCTGTGCCAGCAGGGACAAGCTTTTGCTAGAGTGACAACAGCTCTGGCAAACCATTCTTTTTGTTCTCACTGGTCATGGGACAAAAAACACCAGAAAAACATTTAAGGCAAGCCATGAACCTGGATCTGAAAGGAAGGAATTCCTTACAATGCAATCAAATCTGCCAGAACTTGCTCATCAGAGCCCTTACAGAGGACAAAAAATTCCTCTCTTGCAAGGGATCAACCCAGCTAAAATGAGTGTTGAGGAAAACTGAAAATCACAGAGTGCTTCAAATGCTCCGTACTGAGTTGCTCCTAATGCTTCGAAAAACAACACAGAGGCACAGTGACTCAGCTTTGCAAAAGGGGAAACACTTTGCCCAGGAACCTAAAATATTTTCAATTACTAAGGTCCAACAGAAAGCCATGTAGGGACATAAACTATAGCAGATTTCTTGTAAATACTTCCTCAAGTACCTGGAGGAGTTGAAGTCCTAAGGAGGACTGCTGACCTAGCTCAGGGCAGTCTGCACTTTGGGACATCTTTTTTTCTGTGATTACCTCATTTTCTTCAAGGTCAGCAACTCTCTCAACTTTTCTTGAGATCTCCAAAAATGTCCAAGAAAAGAGGCTGGCAAAGAGCTATGCAAGCAGGAGAATAAAGAAAGCACATTGGAAGACCAAACAGCAGCAGTACCTTCAAAGGACAACCATCTCATGAAAGCAAAAGCCCTGACTCGCTAAACTTGAGCTCCAACAGGTTTCACAGTTTAACCCCAAAGGGGAAATACCCAGCATATACTGCATGAAAGGCAACAAACAACCCTGAGGGGCAGTTCATGTTCTTTCCTCCATGTAGGCATAGTCTGGACAAAATAAACCACTAGAAGTGCATTTTTATAAGAGGTGGAAATTAATTTTCACAAAGTAATTGGGAAGACACAAGACAGATGTTACAGGACACTGAGCTCTTCCGTGTCAGAACACCCAGCTTGCACCCAGCCCATACAAATGACAAAGCCATCACATGAAGGTTACCGAGTGGCCTGGATCAGCATCCATATTCCAAAGAACAACACCTCTTCATAGAAAATTCAACCCAAAACAGAGCTTAATTTATTATAAAAGCAAAATGTGGAAAATGAAAAACAACCACGGTGCTGTCTCTACATGACTATGACCAATGTAAACCATGTCCAGATGCAAACATCTCATGCTTAGGTGACTTTATAGGCCCAGACCACAGAGCTGGCATTGGTCCCAAGCACTAATCTCATTTTCAAAAAATGACAATTACTGCTACACACGAGTACAATTCTCTTAGGTGGTAACTGAATTTAACCAGATTTTTCCAATATGAAACAGCTAAATAAATAAAGCAGCAGAGAAGAGAGCAGTAGAATGAGAGGAAGTAAGTTTTTATCTACAGAAAAGATGGTTCTTATTTACTCATCTCTTACAGACACTCCAAGAACATGTTCTGCTGAGCATTAAAATGCTGTAAGGCACTGAAGACAAAAATCTCTTATGTATGAACCATCCAACTGAGGGAGAAAGAAAATCATATTCCACATTTAGTTTTGCTGATGTGACTGCAAAAACAAAAACATGTTAGTGAAGACCAGAATAAACCAAAAATTTTAAATTTAATAGGATAAAAATATCATAAATTTAAGTTAACTACTATTCTTAATCATTAATATTTATTAACAATAAAATAATAATACATAAAAATTTTGAAAATGGTAAGCAATATAATATAATGATATATCCAGGTAAGTAATACAAGATTTTAATTAGAAGTTTAACAATTCTTACAGACATACAACAACAACAATAATAACAA
>JAOXXN010000102.1:9695006-9717785 GCA_026770055.1 Myrmophylax atrothorax
TAGTCTGTGGAGTTCATTGAACAAACTAAAATACAGTTGCACTAAATCTGGTATGATTTGCTATCATTTGCATGACTTTGTGTATACTAGGAGGCCAAAAAACAAACTTAAAAATCAGAAAATCTCCACATGCCTTGGACTGACGTGTTAACAGAAACTTCTCGTGCAAGCAGGATATTACATAAATATTGTAATTCATATGCATATGAAGATACATGCACTATGTATGTTCACCCCATTCCAGAGAGCATCCTAGCCCAGATAATAGAGCCTGTGACACTAAGAATAGGATTAACCTGCAGAAGAAATCTTCATTTCTACTTTTCCAGAACCATGATATTCCTCCTCAAAAACTTATGCTTCATAGCCCAGATGTGTGATTTACAGTTGGGCCAAGAACAACTCTTGTACTCACCAGACCCTCAGGTCTTTAATGTTTTATTTGGACACTTTTCAGAGCTGGAAGAAAACCCCTGGGATAACTGGTAGAAAAACCAACTGAGACCAAGGAATTGTGCCCAGAAACACCAGCAAAATGCAAGGGTACCAGAAGATGTGGGACAGAAGCCAACTACATCATACAGATGTCTCTGTGTTGTTCAGTCTCACACACTCACTGAGCACCTTTCTATGCATATGTTGGGTATGTCAGGCATCCATCCCTTGGGTCTCCCTCAGGTTAATCCACCTCTGTGGGCAGCTCAGACTGCAACAATTTTTTCCAAACTTGCCAAAGACATGCATGTCAGATACAGAAGCTTCTCTGAAAATTACATTTGTGAGTACCCAAGCCAAGAAAGATTTCAGGCCTGAACCCACAGCAAATTCTGCCTCTGAAAGCATTGTGACAATAAGCCCATCGGCTCAAGATGGAAGTGTTGGTTTCTGAGGAAGACCAGATGAAAAGCCAATGCCAACAGAGCTGTATGACTCACAGCACTCACCTCAGCCAAGTCAGTCCTGACAAAAACATCACAGGACTAGAAAGAGCAAGTAACCCTCGGTCATCACGCAAAACAAGGTACCAGACACAGAGCTCCTACTTTTTTCAGAACAGCACAAGACTGCCATGTGAAAGTGAGATGCTAATTACTCTATCTCAAGAATGCTTCAGAGTAATGGACAGGAGGGAGACAGAGAGTAATTAAGGCTTCGTAATTATTATTTTTAAACCAAAGAGTGCTCAGTTGCAAGGCTGAGCCTCTCTGGGGCAGCTCAAGCTCCTGCAGCAGAGATCACCGAGCTGGGGCTCAGCTGGGCTCAGCCCCAGGGCAGTGTGGGCAGGACCAGCGTGGCACTGCCAGGCAGAGTCTCCAGACAGCCCACGGAGCAGGAACGGGAAACTGGCACGTGGCCTGCACTGCCTTACACTACCAGTTATTATAATGCACTCATGGCAAAGCTCCTGCAGTCACAGAAAGGAGGAGGAAAATTAACTCAGGTTTAATAAACACTGTAGGGTAAACATAATTTCAGACAGACACCAAATATAAATACTTAAGTTTTCTCTTAAAGACGCTGTTAACTTCTAGACAACAGCATTCAGATCTTGAAACCATGAGATCTCCCACAGCTTTTCCTTATGTCTATCTAAAAAGGTCCAAGGAGGGGGGTTTTTGTCTCCCCTGTTTCAAAAACAGATTACAATGTCTCAAATGACACCAGAACAAACTGAAAATAGGGGATGGTGTATTACTGAAGGCAGGTATCTGTTACCCAGCCAGCTAGAGTATCCTCTGCACTAGATAACCTTTCAGTCAGGACAAACAGCATAACTAGGGCAAACGTGCTTGTAAGGTCAGGACACAAACAGAAACCCACACAGTTTGGAAAACTTCACCCCCATGTGTCAGAGGGCTGTGGAGAGCACCCACTGGTACAAGGACAGGACTCCAAGTTGCATGGATGATGAACAATTTCTGCTGCCTTTGCATGGTTGGACCCTCGATTTTTGGCATTGCAAAAGACTCACAAAGACTCTCATACAGGAAAAAAGAAAAATAAACGTAACCAGAAGAGAAAAGCACGTGGGCATATAGGACACCTAATTGTCAGGTAGTCTTTAGAGAATAAGAGGCAGCCTCTTCCAAACAGATAGCAAGAAATTATGAAAATGCAGCATCTGAGGAAATAGCAAGGTAAACCTCAGCCTGCAAGTTTGGCACACATCCAGTATTTCATGACTGAAGAATATACATTCTGAGCATTAAACCATGCCTCAAAATCATCAGCAATTTCATTTTTCATGAAATACCATCATGATTCTTCCAGTCACGCAGGTGCCCCTCTTAGAAGGCAGAAACATTAATGTCTCAATTTTGACACTTTGTCAGTAGAAAATTCCTGCTGTAAATTACACCTGCTGTAACAAACAGGTTTTTCTGTGCCACCCCAAAGTTTCTCCCTAGCATGTTGCTGGCAAGTTAATGAAAATGCATCCACAAGCTCAGTTTAGCACTTTCCCCACAGCAGTAAGATGAACTGTAAAAGGTGACCTCTTAGAAGATTTTGATATAGCAAGTATCAAAGAAAACACAAGATAAATTAACATAACCATATCAAAAGACAGAAAGTAGTTCTAAGGGACAACCCATCTACTTTGCTCCAAAGTCCTGTTTTCATGGGTAAGTAGAAGATTAAGCAATCTGTGTTCACAGAACAGTTTGGGTTGGAAGGGACTATTAAAAGTCTCTAGTCAATGAACAGGGACATCCTCAATTAGATCAGGTTGCCTCAGAGCCCTGTCCAACCCAACCTTGCGTGTTACCAGGGATCAGGCATCTACTACCTCTCCAGGAAACCTGTGCCAGCGTTTCACCACCCCCATTATAAAGAACATCTTGCTTATATCTAAGTGGACTCTGTTTTAGTTTAAAGCCATTACCCTGTGTCTTATTGCAACAGGCCCCAAAGGCCCTTCTGGAACGGAGTTGCAGTGCAAGAGGCTGCCAACAAAATAAGCCCCATTTAAAGCAAGACTGAACTCTGAAGACAAGGAGAGAATAAATCATCTGAGTAACTGTGGGTTACAGCTAAATGCCAGGACATTTCGTGGGATAAGACTGCCAAAATATATATAAATATTAAAAAAAAAGGATGAATTCTCCATGTTCTCCATAAGATGGAACAACAAGAAATAAAGGAGGCCACAGAAAACACAGGTCTTGCTTCCAAACAGCATGGACAGTTAGGCTGGGGCAGAATGGAACCAGTACATCCTCATGCTCTCAGAATTCCACAATAAACAAGGCCATATGATAATCAAGATGCATTGCAGAGAGGAATCATGTGAACAGCAGCGAGACCAATTCTGTAGTCTGCTGACAAAAATCACATCTGCAAGACTAATTTATCTAGAGCTAGTAAGAGGTAAAAGAGGTGCAAGGGGGAGACACAAACCATGGGTGCCGCTGCTGCAGTAGAAACACTGAAAACCATGAATGCCCTCCAGGGAAATTCCACTCTGAACATACTTCCCAATTACTTTATAACACCTACATTTCAGCACAGCACCGAAAAACACATGAGGGCTCTGTCCCAGCTTACAGACATGACAAGTCTGAAGATTTCAAATTCCTTTCAGGTGTTGATCTGTGAATCCACCCACCTGCATTCCTACAAACATCCAAGAACATCCAGAGCAACAGACTGACGTGAACACTCACATAAGCACCGTGTCAGAATGAAAGATTTGCCTTGTTAGTTTTGGTCAACAAGATGTCAACAGAGCATCTCACTGTTGGACCTGAAACTGGATCCAAGCCACTACCATGATCAGAACAAACAGGTCAGTTTTCTGTATCAACAAAGGCACAAAAATCTTAACAGGCATAAGGAAGGGAAAAAACTTATTTTTAAAAGAAAATGCCCAAGATTGATTAGATCAGTGATGGAAACCCACCAACCCATACAGCAACACCTGTATTTATTATTCATCACAGTTATCAGCAACGTGACAATTGCTTTTTGCCATCAAGCAGCCAGTCTTTTCATGAAGGGAAAATGCTGACATTGAGATCTTGCTGGGTGACAAACAAGCAAGCCAAGGCTGACACAGCTGAGGCAGAGACGTTCTACAAGGGCACCAGTGCTCAGCAAAGCCATTCTGCTTTCAGACCTTTTCTGTCACACACACTTCACCAAGTCCACGTTCATTTTTTTCTTCCCACGTCTTCCTGAAAGAGGAACTTAATCCAGTATTGGTAGAGACAGGCTGTTATTATTATCTACAGGAAAAACAAAAGATACTCATCTTATCAAAGGCTCAGCGTAAACAATGGCTGGGGAGAAGGGAAGCGGAGACCACACCGCAGCACTGCCATTCACTGCAGCCCTTACAAACACCAAAGGTCCCAGTGCCTCGTCCCCTTTTTGCAGGCAGGGAAACAGAGGTGAGGGCAGGGAGGGCACTGTCCCAGGAGGGGTGAAGGCAGAGCCCACCCAGAGCAGCAGGACCTGCAGGCAGCACTCAGAGGCAGCAGTGCCTGTGCCACCCAGGGGTATCTCAAGCAACGCTTCCAAGATGGGGAGATCAGCACCTGGACGAATCATGGTTTTCTTTACATAGAAAAGGAAAAACGCTTCCCATTCCACAGGCAAACAATTTTAGCCACCCCACACTCATATGATTGCAGCTAAGGGGGACAAAAAGAGGCGCTGTGCAGTCGGACACAGCCCAGCCCAGATCCAAGGGACCTGCAGGAGGACAGAGGCACTGGAAACACAGCCAACAGAAAGACAGCTACCACCCCTGCAACTCCTGTGCCTGTCTCACAACAGCACACCCTCTCCAGGGAATAACAAGTATGTCCTGCTGGAAGAAGCTCTTGTGGTGTTTTGTATTTGAGCATCAGCTGGCACAATAATAGACAAATTCACAATGAGGGCATGATATGAAAAATTATCCATATTTGCCTGTTTTCTCTAAAAAGAAAGAAAAATTTATGGCTTTTTCTACAAAATAACATGCAAAAGTCAGCTACAACTGTGTTACACAGACTTTTGTGCAGGAACAACTAGCTAAGACATTACTTCAAAAAAGACAAAATCACTGATGTAGACCCTTGCTTAATAGCTGTTTCATTTATTATTTACTTCTAAATACCAAAAAACCACAACAAAAGTTCTCGTTCAAATACAAAATAACTTCTTGATTCTGAGGTGGTAAGAAAGAGAGGACTTAGAAGACAACAGAAGTCTTTTGTGAAAGGGCAAGAGAACACAGAGAAGAGCAACATGTTAGTGTGAGGTAAGAGTTTAAGCAACAAATCTCCAGAGGAATATGGGTCTGCAGAAGTTCCATTGCTCAGTAATCTTCAGCTGCATGAAGAAAATGTTCAAGATAAACAAAAACCTCCAGTGTTCAAAGTCAGGTTCATGAGGCAGCTCCATCACTTCATTATGCTGGAAAACAGCAATAGGAAAGACACAGTCATTTCTAAATGTTCTGCCACCACCTCTTGCTTGACAGCACAGAATCACTTTTCACAGGGAGCCATTTCAGACCTGAAGCAAAATTAGATGTGCTGCAGCCAGGAGTTATACTTTCTTCTGAAGGTCTTAAAGTCGCTTCCTGGCAGCACAGCTTGGCTGGCAGAAAAGGAAGGATATGCTGCAATACAGTCACATCTATCTGCAATTATCTGTTTGCTTCAAAATAGCAAAACATCTTGGGTGGAGGAAGGAGGTGACAAATCATCTAAGGGGTGGCAAGAGGAGGATGAGAATTTCCATTACAAACTGTATGTTAGGTAGCCCCACCCCAAAGGCATCACGATGTTATAGTAGGATGTGAGAAAAGAAAGATGATGGTTTGTGTGTGTCAAGAGCAACATTCACGTTATTTTATGGCAGCTCACATCCAAAACCTGCATGAACACTACCAACTTAGAAGGTCAACTCCTAAAATCCTAACAAGTGACCTTTGTATTTCAGTCCAGATTGAAGAGAAATTTAGATCAGAGCTTTCTTCAGACATTAGAAAAGTCTTTAACAAGTATTTTTGCACATCATAAGCTTACTTACTTTCAGTCCCAACTACAGAAATCAACCAGGAAAAGATGCAAAGTAGTTTTTCAAGTATCTGTTTACTCTGTTAGATCCCCTATTAAAAACCCTCACAGTCCTAAGGAGGCCTAGAAGAAATAGATGATTTAACTCATACATTAGACAACCATAAAATATTTATGAATGAGAGACAGTGACATTCATCAAGAGACTTAAAACAAGATAATCAAGTCAGGCAGTTTACTCTACAGAAGCCACCATTTGCTGTCTGGATCTCTAACCTACTTCAGACATAAAAAACTACCCTTCATTTTGCCAGATGAAGTCCTTTTCTAAAGAATTTAACAATCACTTTCTTTCAAAAACTGTTTTGAGCATATAGAGTAAGTTACACACAAAGTAAACTATTCCTGAAAGCTTGCTAAACCAATTTTTAATAAATTGAGCCCTGCCACTACACCACTCAATCACATACATTTGTTCTCTTTGCCTTCAGAAACTGAAATCTAGGGAGAATTTCAATCTCTGTCTCTCTTTCAGTTTACACACATGAAGAAAAAATAGCTGCTCCTAAATTTTAATACTTCATTGAGTAATGCCAGGATAGATTCCAGCTCAGTAGACAGTAACCAGCAAATACAGAAGACACGTTCACAAATTCCCTCAGCAGATCAAACAAATAACTGCAGGTCTCCACCATCCAAAACAAAACAAAGCAAAAAAGTAGTAAATTAAGCTATGCTTAACTTGATTATATGCAGCAAAAAAGCATGGGTATTTCCTCTACCAAAAACATCAGGCATGCTGATAAACAGCAAGCAATGGCAACCAGCCAAAAAATGCATTGTAAACAGCAAGAGTGTTTTTCACTACCAAAAGACAACAGCAAAATGAGTTGGACTACGGGAACCCAGCAGGGAAGAGATTTTTACAGAAGCACATTCACGGATTTTTAAGTTTATAATTTCAACCATGTACATATGAAAAGGTTAATGTTCTTCTGTTTCTTCCCTCTGGAGGTCATGAAGGAGGCAAAAATAAAGCATTCTTTGATACTATCACAGCCTACATGGAGAGGCTGTTTGACAGTATATGAAGCTGTCTGGAGAAAGGCTTATTTTCTTTAGAGCAAATCCCAAAGTCCTCTATGAACTCTTCACATCACAAACCTTTCACGTTTTTCGAGATAAAATCTGAGGAAAAAAAATCATTACTCTAAAGTTTGTAAGTCCTTGAATTCCCGTGTTAAATAATAAGCATTAATCACTGCTTCAAGTTAAACCTAAAAAAACATATTGTAAGAAAATGCAGCTTTGTAGCCTTTGCAGATAAATGTCTGCAAAGGTCTTTCCCCTCTCCCAACACACATGGGAGCTTTATATCCCTGCAGCAACTTCAAAGTCCTTAAAACAGCGTCCTGTTGTTGTAATGTGTTCTGGCAAAAATTGAGAAGTTTCAATCTAACAGCAAATAATGTGTCAAGATATAACTAGGTTCATTAAATTTCTACATAAAGTTTAAGCTCTTCCACAGCAAAATCTCATGCTACAGTTTCCATCAGTTCCTGTCCCGAACACTGAGCACACTCCTGAGATGACATCTAACACACGCTCACTCCTGTCCCTGCTGCACAGCAGGGAAACAATGGAGCTGAAGGACAACTGCGTGTCACCAGGAGGACTGTGAGGAGGTGAATTGGGAGACTGCTCTCCATCATATGGCAGGGCCAAAAATAACTCTGCATTTCACTGAGATGTTGCCAAGAGAAGAGACATCCCCCAATTCCCCTGCAAGTAATGGAGTGTTATCTAACAGGGGAGGTATTTCAAACCAGGAATTGCGAACACACTGCTAGGATGCTTTTTTCCACTTCCTCCCCCTTTCACCGTGGCTGACACTGGCTGTGGAAAGGATGTGTGCACACCTACATTCAGCATTGCCTCCATCCCAGAGTAAGTCCAGCCTGAAAAGCCATGCCAGGACACACGTGGGGACAAACTGACAGGTCTGCAGAGCTCCCACCATGTCACATGGGACTGTGGTGATCCAAAGATCATGGTCTGGGTTTCAGGTCTCCAAAACAATGTCAAAAAACACAGGAGAGAAAAAAAAACCACACTCTCCCTTCCAGAAGGCTGGTGGAAACCAACATATGGCACGGGTTTGGGTTTTATTCCCTGCGTACTGAAAGAAATGCATCCCCACAGCCCTCTAGTCCTCAGGCAGCTTCATTTAGTCAATGCCTTGGAAATGGGCTTCATTCAGCACCTTGAAATCTGCTCCCTCAGACTGCTCCTTCAGGCATTGGCAAAATTTTTAACTAATAAGCACTTGCCTGTTAAGCTGAAGATGGGAATACTTATAAAATGAATTACGTATCTAATACTATGCTGGTTGAGCTGGTTTTCATTAACATTTGGAAGAAAGGCTTGCTGACAGCTTAGTGGTTTGCCTGTTTCTGTGCAGTCTGTGTCTGGACCGAGAGCAGGGGGTGAATACCAACAGTCCCGGGCACCTGCTGAGGCCACCTCTGACCACCAATGACCTTCACGGGGCAGGAGAGATGGAGCATCAGCACCAGAGCCTGGGGAGAGCCAGTGGCATGCTCACCATGACAACGAGGATGAGGAAGTTTCTACCTGATGAAAGATTAATGCCATTGCAACTGTAATGGCCATTTACTTACCCCCGTGTTTTCACTCACTAGCACTTCAAAGAGAAATAGGAATCAAGCCTGAGACACAGAGGGGAGAAGAGAGGAAAGGGCGGGATGGAGAAGGGAGAGATCAAGTTCTGTTTGCAGGGGGGAAAAGAAAAAAACCTTTGGTTCTGGTGAAATTAAAAATTAGAGAAAGTATTTGAACTTCTGTGTGCATTCATCCCAACACAGCAAGCAAGGGCTCCCAACAATTCCCTAGGCAATACAAGTCTACAAACTGCACGTGTTCTTTGAAGCAAGCACCGAGATTACAATGCAGACTGAAAACATCTTCAAAGTCTCAAATGAAAGGCTTGATTTTCCAGAGTTAAAGGAAAGTAAACATGCCCAAAGAAGTCAACTTTCATTCTGGAAGTCATGCTGTTTCCCTTTTGCAACGAAAAAAGGGATCAATATTTTTTAAACCATGAGTAAATGCTCACATAAGCTCCGTAATACAACTGTAGTACAACAACAATGATGACATCAATGGAAGTGGTTCGCATTCAAACAAGAATTGGCAGAACTTGTTTGTCATTTTCTTATCCTTAAGCCAAAGAGCTGTCAGGCTGGCACAGGAGGGCAGCACCTCAGCTTAACATACATAAGGGAAGCTGTATCAAAGCAGCAATTAACAACAAAGTAGCCTCAGGAATGACAATATCAGTTAATAATGAATCAGAAGATTCACCTGCAAAATTTGGAGTTGGCTTATTAGGTTTGGCTTTTCATAATTATTATTGTTTCTTTAAGCCTTGGCTAACTAATTTGAAGGCATTTGAAACTGGCCAATTCTACTGAAAGCTGCTTAGAGTTCACTGTGTCAATTGAATTCATATAGGAAAGAAACAATGAAGTCTCTGTCTCTCAGGAAGTATGTTAACCTTTACCATCCACAGTCACCCTCCTCCTCTGGGCACAATGAGGAGGGATTAAAAAAGAAACCCTCCCAAACTGGACAGGGCTTCTGAGGAGCAACAATTAACACTCCAGAGCACGAAGCATCTGTACAAATGCCATATCCTACCTCGTCATTCCAACACACTTTCCATGTTTGCCGTGCAGCTCTCGCTTCACCACAGACAGATCTGTGCCCACACAGAGCCAATTATGAGATTCTTAGTCACTAAGAAATTATGCCAAGCAGAATTTACCCTGCAACTTTCTGCTGGGGTGGACGACTCAGCCTCTCTTTCAACATGGAGAGAGGCAGACAGTTTTAAAAACTGCCAGTAATTACTGGGATCCTTTTACTGTGCTCCCTTAGGTCAAAAAATTTGTTGTATTTAGAAGTCAAAACTTTATACATAACATAAGCAATATTTCATACACAGACATATATTCTGTACACACACATGTACATACACACATATGTTATATATACCACAAACATATTCTGAAAAATATCTCCAAAAGTTAGATTTCAGGCCATAAAACAACTCAAATAATTGGAGAATATGAGAAAACCTTTGTGGACAGGGAGGTCATCCTCCATCTGTGTTCTTTCCGCCTCCTTACACCTTCCTCAGAGTTTGAGATCACAATTAGGAATGGAACAATGGATTAGAAGTGGATCCAATTTCGTCAGATGCTCCTTACACTGTTTCATTCATGAGGGTTTTTGCAGGGAGGAACAGGGGCAGTTTGCTGAGGACAGGATGTTTGGGGTTTCTTCTGCCAAGTCTCTTCTGGGACTCAGTGTGACACAAAAGGGCTGAAGGGAGAGTCTGAGGGATAAGCACTGTCATGTCTTAAGTGGTAGAAAAAGACAACTGAACCAGAAAATTGTGTTTTTCTGACCAGAGAAATGACAGAATAAAAGAAGCAAACAGCTGTGCTTACCATATATATGCCATTTTTAGGGCTCTACTAAAACAAGGGCTCTCGGGTATTCAAATTGGATCACACAATAGGTGAAATATATTTCAGCTGAGTATCAAATCTTTCTGATATTTAAACTGCATGGAAAAAGATAGCTGCAGTCAGCTATTCCCAATGAACACTTTTTTGTAAAATAAAGTAATATACACCCTTTTTCTGCATAAAAGTACTGTTTTGCAACAAGTATTCAAAGTAACAGATCTTGTTCCACCATAACATTTAGCAGTGGATTAGGGATCCCATCATTCTGCATGTCTATTGCCTCCCAACAGAGCAAGGATAGGATAGTACAGTGTACATGTAGTATACAGTACTCAAGGGAAAATTATATATTGTAGTTCCACTACCTCACTGGCACAACAGAGCATGCCCATGCCAGAAAAACCAGCTTGGGCTGTTCCAGCATGTGGCAGTGCTGCTGCTGACAGGCTGGGAGGAGCAGCTCTGCAGGTGCTTCAGGCACTCAGGCTCCCTCCTCGGTCACAAGCAGCCAGTTCTGCACCAGACGCTCCCCGCCCTCACTGGTTACAGGGCAAGATCCACAGACTGCTCCTTAGGGCTGCCCTCCCCTAAAAGCAGACTCAGGTTTTATAAGCATTTTTAAAGATATGAAAGCTCCCTGACCAGTATTCCTTGTGCAGACAGGCAGCGCCAGACTCTCCTGAAGCTGATATGGGAAAGTCCAAACACCAGCAAAATCCACTGCACTCCCATAAATCTCTCCCTAAGGGGTTCTTTTTTTTTTTTTTCCTGAGAACAGCAGCTGAGCCATGGCAGAAGTCAGGTACCACGTAAAGCCACTGAAATGCAACTTCTGCTAGTGCATGTTCCCAGAAACCCAAAGGCACTTCTTGTAATTATTCTTAAAACAAGCATAGCAGCATAACTAACCCATTTTTAGCCCCTGTGCTGTTTAAACCTAAGGCTATTGGTAAAGGCCAAATTGCTAGATCAGGAAAAAAATTACAAAAGACACAGCACTTTTAACATCTATGCACCTGCTGAACTTCAACGACAAGTCAAGCCTTCCTTTTGCATGTATAAAGATTTAAAAGATTGTCATGACTAACGTGAATGAATACATTCATTGGGATGCACCAGGAGAGAAAGAGGAATTGTACTATTTTGCCTGTGATAACTTTAATAAGCACCTCAACCCAGCTTGCTCCAGAAAGGAGAGACAGAAATGCAAACCACCTGGTTTGGCTGGATGCCTGTGATGCAGGGCACTTGACCCCAGGACTTCCTGAGCTCCCTGCTAGACTGGATCTCCAACAGCAGCCTGGATGAGTAACAACAGAACAGCATTGACGTGCAGCAGTGGGGTTAGGAACAACTTCCTCTGCCCTGACAGCTCCTGCTGTGATTACAGCCGAGGTGAGCAGCAGGGTCAGGCAGAGCCTGCTCATGCTGCAGACAGGGCATGGCAGCACCCTGGGCTCAGCACCAGTTACCTCCATCAGCTACCCCAGATCAGTCCTGCTCCCCTACCTTTCCACTCAAGCAACCCCAAAAATCTCCTTAACATCAGGTCAAGCGAAGGAAAAAATAATTCTTGGGAAGTGGAGCAAGATAAGGTCATCTCACTGAGGTTTCTGGTTTACCTACAGGCTTCTTGCTCATCCTTCAAAAACAGAAACTAGAAGAGCTTCCAGCCACAACAGCCAGGCAGCTTAACAACAGCAAATGCCAAACAAGCAACACAAAATCAAATGAACAGCTTTGATGTCTGCAGCAGACCCTGCCTAAGCTTCTGGTCAGCAGCCTCTACCTTTCCCCATCATGGTTCATCAGCTCCCCCCTGCATCATCACCTCCAGCTGCCCATGCCAGAGTCTGCTCAGGACAGCGCTGGGCTCCCAACCCAAAAATTAACTGCTTGTACTTGTTGTGCTTTTGCTTGGCTCAGAAAGGACCAGAGAGAGAGGTTTGTGCAGAAGTGCATGGGTGAAGTATCACATAAAACAGGTAAGAGCAGCAAAAAGTTTTCCTCATGACCTACCACAGAGGCACAAAATACAAAAGGGTTCCAAGGTACAAGGACTGTGAGCACCAGCCCCGTGAGCCCAGTGAGGGCAGTGGCCACACAGGCACGCAGCCCACCCTGGCACAGAGGGGACAGCCTGCGAAGGAGCCAGCTGGAGTCACTGTCCCCAGGTAAGAGCAATCTGTAGATATGCAAACTGCTATAGAAAATTAAAATACATCTGCAGCTACAACTTAGCCTAAGCTTCTCCTTTAAAAAGCTATCAGAAGTTGGTTGGGGATTTTTTGTTTGGTTTTTTTTAATGCCTATTCCTTGTGGAAATGAACCCACAAGTACATTTCAGTATAAACAGGAATTGGGCAGTATCACTGTTATATAATGAGCCCTAATAAATCTGGATAAGAGACTCACCCAGGTGGTATCCCCCTTACTTCTGCAGAGTTCACCAGGTAACTCATATTCATAGTCAATAACTTTCATTATTCCTCATACTAAAGAGAGAACAGCATTTTGCCAAATTTATGTTGGAGAAATAAGGAGGAAGCAGTTTAATTATATAATTGTTAGACTGTAGCATGGAACAGATTGACCTCCCAGACCTCCAATTGCCTAACTAACCCTGCCAAGTTTAGAACTAGATGTCTTCCAGTTTTTCTTGTGAAAGCCATGATTTTCTCCCATATTATTATAATCCCTTTTTTAATACAGTGATATAATCAGAGTTCCACAGTTTTGCACAAATATAATCTATTTTGTTAAAGCAAGATCTTGAAATATAATGGAAGTCCTAAGGGTGGGTGCAGGCAATTTGTTTTGATAATGTTTCCTGTTTATAACAATCCTAAATTTCACTACATAGAGGAATGAGATCATCACTAAGGCATGGAAGGAGGGAAGCAGGATGTTTATAGCATCCCATTCATTTTACCTGAGCTTAGAGACTTCATCACATGGTAAACCTTGAATAATTCAATCTGCAAGCGCATACAGAAGATGCCAATGGGACATCTGTGCCTGAAAGGTCTCCATGCAGTCAAAAGCATCACCCATTTTTCAAACCCCATATTGTAAGCATCCTCTGAACATGCTACAGAACAAGGAAAGAAGAGAAAGCTGTGAAGTTTTAGGAAGGAAAACATGCACACTAAACACATTTGAAATTTGTTATGGGCTAAAGCAGTAGTTTCAAGAATTCCTCTCAGCAGAAAACAACAATTCTGTAACACTGCCTGAGACCTAGACTGACTTCCATCCTCAACCCAGAACACAGAGGTCAGCTTATACCTGGCAAGGCAAATCACACTGTCAGAGATCAGTCAGATCAAAGGTGGCATCTCATAACACTTCAGAACAGGAAAGACAAAAGAACGGAACAAAATCCTCAACACTTGAACAATGCATTCATAGATTTTCTGAATGGGTAAGTATTTTCTAGATAAAAAGTCTCAACTTGTGCAGCTTGGTTTGAGACTTCCATGTGATTGACAGAAGAGGATACAGCAGGAGACAGTAAAAGTAGTTTTTAATTCAACTGGAATAACAATGGCAGGGGAGAGGCAGAGAGTCTCGCTCACTTTTACCAACTACATGTCAAATCCAGGCCACTGCTCCTACTGCCAGACGTTACCCCACATTATACTATTCAGTTCTTTCATTATTAATGAGGCACAGCAAAAGAAATTATGGCACAAACTGCTCTGCTGCCTTATCTTTGGGGCCCTGACTGCTGCCCACGTGGTTTGTTTGCCTTTGTATGGAAAATTTCTAAAACCTACCCACAGAAGCTGTCTGGTGAGAAAGCACAGAAGTCAACCCTGCACCTCGAACACAATCCCCTTCTGCCTTCTCAACACTGTTTGCTTTGAACTAATGGCACATTTGAGAATAAACTTTTGTAGCTCTTAACATGATACATAGTTATTTCAGTGCGTGACCAGCAAGGTCTGTTCCATTCCTGAGCTTCTTGGACTGTGGTGGGAATGTCCCACTGACCAGAAATAAGGTGATGTTTCCTCCCAGGAGAGGGCAGGGAGCCCTGGTGGCAGTGGGTAGGTAAGCAAGGCCTCAACCACTCCTGATCAGCAGTTTAGTCATGAACACATTCCACCAAGTCAGTCCAAGACTTTCTCTTGTGTTTTTCCAGGACATACAAAAAGTAGCAAAACATATTCAATGCCATGGTTTAGGGAAGAACAGAGAGGTTATACCAACAGACACAGAAACAACAGGAACTAGAGAGAGAGATCAAAGTTGATTTAAGATGTGGTAATCTTGTTTTCCAACTCAGAAATACAATACAACCTTAGAAAGAAGGCAAGCTTAAGCTTCTGTACATACTTTGATGTGTGACAACTTGCTCACATTATTGTTCTCTGTAGAAAACTTCCAGTCTCTGTTTCTGTTCTGTCTTTTGTTGCACTAGTCCTGGCATTACTCCAGCTGTATTTTGACATACATAGTTTCATATTAAACCCTGCATTTTGAAAGCAGCTCAAAAAGCTCTCCATTCCTGGGAGAAGCATAACAAACATTACACTTTTGTACCTCTCAAACTGCATTTGTTTGGAAAAGGTTCACTCCCATCTTAATAATATTTCATGGAAGTGCATATGCTGCCTGCAATACTCCTCATTCTTTAAGATAACATGGGCTGTTGCTCAGGTACCCATATTTGTGTGCTATATTCAATTTTGCACAGAGCCCTACAAAATGCAAAATTATCATTGGTCAGTACATGCACAAAACTGCCTCTGGTTCTTTTCTACCTTGCTAACACAATCTAAACATCCAACTTTTCATTTATAGAACATGGAAGTAAGCAGACAGGAATGCTCACTGTTCCTTCTAAACACTGGGCTTCTCATTCTTCAATAAAGGCAAATGCCCCCCACACACAGACATACATTTATATCCCTTGAATATTGTGAGACCTTAACATGCAATTAATTGTATTTTGAAAAGAGTATAATTTTTTAAAAAATAAACCTGCATTTATTTTTAAAGGCCATTATGTATTTATTAAGTCTACAGAAGACATGGGTCCTCCAAGCTTAAAGAAACAACATCACAGTTGCACTTTTCTAAAGGCTCCAAGGATTTTCAGCAGAAGTGCAACTTCAAGTTGCAAGTGATGAGTTGTAGAGGATGGGCCAAAATCACCACTGTCCAAACAGCAAAAGCTTTGGGACAGTCCAAAGCTCCCTTAAATCCCATCTCTGCCATGCTCAGCCGTGAAGGTTTATCTGCTGAGTATTCCCTTGTACCTACTGACTCTAGGACTCCTTTCTTTGTTCAGTGCATGGTGATTTCCAGGCTGAACCTCAGTTTTCAGCCATACTCCCATACAGTAGCTTTACATCTGCTGCAATCACAGAGAGTGAAGCTCTGACCTGCAAAACAGGATGATATCAGGAGGAGGTTTCAAGAATTAGACCCTTCTTTTCTTTCATGTCTGCTCCCATCTTCATCCGGCATTGCCTTCAGCACGGTTTGTGTGCATCAGAATCGAGGAGCCCCAGAGCAGCACCCAAACCACAGATAGCCCAGCACACACACCAGCTTCCATATTATAATATTGTAAAGCCTATACAAAAAGGAAGCCATCAGGCCAAGAGAGAGATTTTGTGATTTAGTCTGTTTGCTCACACTCTGACTCCCTCTTCTCTCAATCCACCACTGAATTACTGCCTGTCCAGCTGAAAAAACAGGCAGCTGTCACTTTACCACGCAAGCTTATTTGTACATCTAGGCAACCAGTCCAGGATGTCAGGCAGCACGTCAAGTTAACACATAACTAAGGTCATTTCCAGATGAATAAAGGCAACCAAACCCCTCCACCATATTGTATTTCCCAAGTTTCTCACAGAAAATTAGGCAGTGATAATACACCAGGAATACTCACACAGATCTGATTTCATGGATCACTAATCCTTGGATACTAGAAATAATGGTGGAAAAATAACTATGCATATAAAATTGTCTGCCACAATGCAGAGCAAATACAGAATATCCTTGCTGTTAAGTGCAGCAAACTGATATGTAGCTTACATGTGATTGAAGACAGCAGAGATTCATTTAAACTTGCAGCTAACACCATAAACAACAAGACACAAAGAAATTATATTTTTTACTAATTACAAAGATCACTAAAACACTCTTTGATGTCTAAAGTACTACGGTTAAAAAATAACTTCTTGGCAGCTATATCATATTCTTCCCTTTCTTATAATATTCAGACTTGAATAATTTCATTGTCAGATTACTGGAGCAGATTCTTGCAGGTACAAGCCTTGTTGGGAAGAAAATAGATCTCTGAACTTAATTATAGTAACAAATTAAACTAAATCTTAATATCATATACAAAAAGGAAAATTTCCTACCTTTTAACCAGGTAGACAGAAGGGAAAGGACAGTATATGTCAGTTCCAGTCCTGTCCTTCAGGAATGACTGGCATTTGTTTGTGATGGCTGTCAAATATACTGGTACCAGAATAAAACTTTTCACAGATACTTTAACCATGGTTGGGTGCAAAAAAGACAACCGTGTAACAGTTGAAAACACCACTGAAGAGGTTAGGACAGAAAGTAAGTATCAAAAAAACTGAAGTACTTATTCAGAAACTAACAGCACTGCCATGCCCACAAAAGAACATAAGACAGAAAATAAGTGTATTTCCCACACACAACAGTTACCAAAGTAACACCCTTTCCTTGTGTCCTCCCAAGTGCCCAATGCATGGAATCACCAGGAGGACAGCAAATGCAGCAAAGCCCATCACTTTAAAGCAAGAGGTGCCAGACAATTGCTGAACCTGTGCCATGTGATACACCCTCATGATTTTCCAATCCCGAAAACCATTTCAGTAGCCACAAAAAAAAAAAAGAAAGAAAAAGAAAAAAAAAAGACAGACTTAACTACAAGTGAAAGATTGTGTTCAGAGTTTATTTTCTCCTTCTGGCAAGGAAAAAAGCTGGTGTAATGGCCCAGGATGAGTCATTGGGCACAGCAGTGGAGGACACCTTGATTACAGCCATGGCAGCACAGTGGAAACACCTTATGCACAGGCAACACAAGGCCTGTGGCTCGGGAAGGGGAGACACTCCATCGGTACATGGGGACATGTCAAGGCAGCGCCTGTGAATGCTGTGCCAAAACCTTCCTCTGGCAGTGCTGTACAGCAGGTGCCAGACACCTCCCAGGGCAGGGGGAGCTCCTGGAGGCCCCACAGTGCAGTGGCCACCACAGAGGGGTCACAGCTGAGCCAGTCCCTGCACCGAGCCAGAACAAGAGCCTGGAGCGCTCGGAAAATTACAAGGCAGAAGTTAAAAGCAAGACCAAGATCTGTCTGTGCTGTCACAAGCTCAAGGACTACACAGTCAGTTTCAGTAATTCCAACATTCCCACCTAAATTAAAGACCAAGGTAGAAATTAGCAGTGATCTTCCAAAATCCCAAGTGCCAGTCTGAGAATTCCTATTAATTTGGCCCCAATTACTTCTCTGGATTAATACTTCAGTATGAAAGCTCCAAGAGATGCTCCACAAGCACTGCGATTCCTGCCCAAGGAGCTCATGCCAACACACACATACAAAACACAAACAAGGCTGTCTCTCCAGCACTCCCAGCATCAGGAACCAACATCTAAGGGGGAAATCCTACTCTGCCCAAGGCAATGCCAACATGCCCATAAATTTTGGTGGAGCCAGGCTTTTATGTCTGCACATCTGAGAGGTAGTTCCTGAATGGCAATAATATTTACCATTATTGTTACAGACCACTAACACAATCCCAGAAAGCTGTACTGGGAGTTAAAAATGCCAGAAAAGTTTCAGTAAGGTATTTTGTGAGGGGTTAATTATAAAAAGCAACTGACATTTTATGAAATTGGTTAACATAGGAGAGAGATTTCTACTTATCCCACAAACAAACTATACTTTATGATAGTGCTACAGGGCTGCTGCCTCTGCCAGCAGAAGATAAATGCATTTCTTCTGCTAGCTGCACATTTCTTCTGAACCTGCACATACTGTATAAACATATTGTAAAGTAACAACACATATGTAGGGAGCTTATTGCAAGCCTGCAAAACAGATGGCCCCACATGCCCCAGACCGCCCTCCAAGCGATTACTCTGTCCTGCCGCAGCATCCTCACCTTGAAAGGTGAAGCAGGAGTGAGAGACAAGGACCAATGAATGTCTGCCAGATCAATATTCCCCATACTTTGTTCCTCCAAATAAAGGGGCCTCTGCACTGTTTGATAGTGTGCCAAGCCAGCTGGTCTCAGAATTCCCAGGTCCAGACCAGAACAGCACATGTCAAGGCACAGATTATTCTGTAGAGCAGTTTAGACCAAGGTGCTCACAAGCAGTTCAGGATGCAGCACCACTGCTTAGGTGGGCACAGCCTGGGAAAGGGGCTGACAGCTGCTCTGTGAGTTGTTTTCTTCACTGGCCTGGCCATCAGGTTCACAATCAAGGTCACATTTTACATACAAGCATCCAAAGGTTGCAAGAGATACTGTGCAAACTAAAATACTGTCACCCTTTCAACACAGTCTTCAGGGGAAAAACAATTGTGATTTCAAGGAGAGGGAAGACAGACATCAGAAATAAAACAGCCAGGACCAATTAAAGTGAAATTACACAGCTGTGAGGCATCTTGCTAAAGCAGCTCTGTTGGAGCATCACTCAGTTTGGGGAGTTCCTTTGGCAGGCAGTGCCTGAGCCAGCAGACAGAGCTGCCCAGCCCTGCCCTGGCTCCCAGGGACCAGGCAGCAGGAGCACTGCCTGGCTTGGGGCAGCCAGTTTGAGAGAATCCAGGTCTTTTATGCACTATTCACAGAAATTCCTGCCATGACATAATAAAACCCACAGGCCTATCACTATTTGAGTCCTAAATTTTTTATGACAGTACTCAGGGATTGAATTTCAAATTTATATCTGTATATTGAACACATTCCTGAACATTCAATAACACTTACCTTTTGGAGACAGGATATGGCTTTATTGCTGTTTTAAGCAGGAAGCTACATGGAACCACACACCAGAAAAACATTCTTTTTAATAAAAAGTCAACATTTTTAGAAACTAAATTGCAGCTACAAAAGCAGGTGCTTTCTAATACCATGACAAAGTGCTTCACACACATTTTAGCACCACACAGTTCAAAGCCAGACAGAACACTAAATACAAGGCTCAGAATTTTATGGCCCTGTGGTAAAGAATGAATTTCAAAGAGGAATTTTTGACTGAAACCGTTTCAACTAGGAAACAGGGAAAACTGCCTGGAAGTTTGATTGTTTGCAAAGTACTTGGGTGTAAAATCATCACTGGCACGTGTGTGCACAGTCACCCAAAGCATTCTTCAGCCAACAAGAAATCCCTGGCTTTGCCTCACCAGGTCTTCCACCTGGGTGCTGGTTTCAAGGGCACATGTTAAGCTGATCCCTGTGGCCACAGCAGCTCAGCCACAGGTCGCCTGCAGAGCCTCCCCTCTCTGCAGAAACCCTGCAAGCAGCAATGCTGCTGAGAGCATGAGACAAGCAAAATCACAGCTGGCAGAAAACACAGCAAAGAATCATTTCAGAAGACAAGAATACAGCAGGAGAAAAATGGTAAACAGATGAAAACAATTACAGACAATCTCAGAGACAAGTCTTTGGGTGGCTTAAAAGGAAGCAAGACAAAGTTCAGGAAGGGAAAAGCAAAGGCATCCAAAGGGTCTCAGCTATTCTGATAACAAGGAGAGAAATGTCACAGGGGATCAACACGCTGAATTTAATAACCGTTTGGAGCCAGGATGAGGTGGAAAAGATGGTGTTAAGTTCTTATGAAAGATTCAACCAGTGGCAACACAAAGACAATAGCTCCAAACGGTGTATACTGACTTTAACGAGCTCTGGGGGATACAGTAATAGAGAAAAAAACAGTATTGGTGTTTTTTTGAACATCAGGCTCACCTGAGCTACCCAGTCCCAGAAGTGCAAACACAGAGGTCATCAGTTGTAATGTAAGCCCTCGGTGGGGTCAGGGCCCCCTTGAATGTTAGGGAAGTGTGGCTGGTTATGTGCAAACCTGCACCTTTACAAAACCAAACGCGACACTCCTCCTACATTCACAGGGAGGATGAAAAGCAACGCCCAAGACTCCATGTTGGGGCAGCACAGCCACTCCAAAGGCAATTCCCAGCATTTGCACAAGGACATGCTGTAAGCATGATGCCTGTATTGCTTCTTCCCAATGGAAACACAGCAGTGTATCGTTCCTGTTCTCCACTCCAGCCCCCTGTGAGAGCTCCTGTTAGGAAGCAGCTCCTGCAGTGGTTCCATCAGCAACTGAGTGGAATGGGAAACACATCAACAAGCTCAAATGCTTTCAAGAATGCATTAAATACATCTGTGAGACCCAGCCAACCTGCCATGGTAAAGGTAACGTTTACTATGTGGTTTGAGAGCACAGACCTCAAAGAAAGAACCGGCATCAGCCACAGAGGGCTCGAGTCTTACCAGAAAGGTTTCTCAAATCACAAAATAGCCTGTCCCAGATATTTAAGGTATGCAGAAATCACAGTCCCTGCTGTTACTCTCCTCGGCTAACTTGTCCATTTGTTTTCAAGATTAGATTTCATTCTCTTCACCTTGAAGGCCTCTCAAGCAATTACAGTGTACGTTCTACAATCATAAGAAACAGGTAAATGTGCTCTCAGTGCTGCTGTGTATAGATATCTGTTAACTCTCTGAAATCATTACTTCTTTCAGATGGAATTTATTATAACATTAAAAAGAAGGCAAATACATCAAACGTTTAAAATCCATATAACCAATAGAAATTCTGGTTTGTCTAATTGCAACCAGAAGAATAAAATACTCAAAATTCTGAATACTTAAAAAATACTATAATATGTATAACTCTTTCATCTGGCAAGCCATTAATCAAAACAGTCTTTTTCAAGAAAGAATTCATATAGTAACAGATCTATGTCACACCCTAATATTAAAATTTCCATTCAATCATCCTTCAGCTACACCAACAGAACCAAAATGCCCTGAACAGACAACTCTTCTAGACCTATTAAGAAGAAATCTTCTGATCAGAAAACATCACTTTATCTCTCTTCCTTCCCTTCATTCATCTGTCTTATAACATGCTGGAAATATTTGTCCTGGAATGCAAAAGCAACTATAGTGCACCATTTAAGGATTAAAAATGTTTCTGAAGAGAAGAGTCAGGATCTACAAGCCATTGCTACCTTATAATGCTGGGTAGATTCAGACACTGTTAAATTCCTTACATATTTTAGAGTACATTTCTTCTCCCTCACTTTTACAGCTTTCACTAAACTAGACAATGGCATGTTTTTCCCCTTTGCATGCTGAAACTGGAATTGCTTGCCTTGGCAACAAAAATCCTGTAATTTCTAGTCATGCCAAAAGTGTCTTTCTTCCTGTATCACTGTCCAAGTTTGCTGCAGCCATGGCAAAAGCTTGATCAGAAAGCTGCATCCCTGGCAGACAGAGCACCCTTCTGAGGGTCTTGCACAGAAGACACTCACCAAAAGTGAGTAGTGAAAATACAGTGGGTTCTTTTATCAGCTTCCCAAATTAGAAACAGTTGAAAATTGCCCAGGTGTCAGCCTATCTCATCACACTCATAAGAGGAACAAGCCTAGCATTTACTGTTCCTTATTATCCCTCTCACAGCTAGAGCAAAAGTCCAGGACCTTTACAGGGTGGTTCCTGCTGGTGTTGTGAATACAGGTTTCAAAAAGAGTGCTCAGAAGTCCCATTTCCCTGAACAGAGTAGAAAAATCACCAGCAGAGACATCACTTCTCAGAAATCCTGAGATTCTGAGAATCTCCTGAAATTCTGTCATGTCAGAGACTTCTGGGAACAAGACATGTTAAGACTTTACAACATTACAATACTCCTCCTCTTAGGCTATCAAAAAGGCTGTGTGCCATTAAATACAGGGAAGTTCAAATGCTGCTGGAATTTGGGGGACCAGGATGCAGCTCACGATACTTACAGCTTTTAAAACATGAACCAACTATAACAAATAGTATTGTAGCTTCCAAATCTGAAATAACACCAGCCTTCCCATCTCTCTGGGTCTTTGCAAGAAAAAAGTAAAGATATGGGCCCTTCATTAGGATGAGCATTTGTTTCTGTACTTTGTTGTGGTTTTCTTTTTTTAATTACCTTAACATCC
>JAOXXN010000102.1:9735205-9748147 GCA_026770055.1 Myrmophylax atrothorax
GCCCCGGGCGGGGGTCCCCGCGCACCTGCCGCACGTGCGGGGCGCGGAGCGCTGACACCCCGCGGGGCCGGGGACACGGGGCACCTCTCCCAGCCGCGGGGACACGGGGCACCCCCCGCAGCCGCGGTACCCCCGTGCCCGCCCCGAGGCTTCACCGCTGAGGACCGAGCCCCTCAGGCCCCCTCCGGCTCCCGCCGCGCTGAGGGAAAGCAGAGAACACGCCATCCCAAACCCGGGTAGAAGGAGAAGCCGAGGCCTTAACCTTTCCCTTTTTCCATGTGTGCGCGCATATGCGTTTGTCAAATCTCATCAATCGCGCACAGCTGTTTGACAGGAGATTTTGAGGGGGGGGAGTGTTACCTCTTTTTTAATTACATATTTTTAATAGCTCTCTTGCAAGAATCTGGTAACTCCTGACAATCCGAGTCTTTTCATATTCTCGGTGCATTATTTCACTTTTCAAGGACTAGCACACTAGATAAAAAGAAGTACAGTTTAACATGCAAGCAAACAAGTCAGCCAGTCCCTGCCTCCTGCTGCAGAGGAAAATGAGCATCATCCAATGTTCCTGTTGAATTGACCTGTGGGAAACCTCAGTTCCACCCTCAGATCTGGCTGTCAGTGTGACTCGAGCACAAGAGCAAAGCCAAGCATGGAAGGGGCAGGGGGAGAAGAAGAAAAAGAGCATCAAGGGGTAAATTCTTTCTTACCCCTCAGAGTTGACAAGCTGAATCCATGAAGCACTTGATTTGATTAAAATCGTTGGCACAATGCACAGCAACAGGAGTTACAAACACACTGAATGTAATGAGGGTAATTACATTTTTTCCAAGGACATGTAACTGAAGAGCAAAGGACTAGAGATTCCCTCTCTCCCTCTTCTGTGTTGCACAAAGGCCAGGTATTTCCCCACAAGTTAGATTTTGCAGTAAGGAGCTCCCAGAGTCTGCAACACATGCAATATGACAGTGATTTATGACTTTTCAACCCCTAATTAAAGAATGGGATGACTTTAAGTAGTTAAAAAAAAAAAGGGAAGTGTCTTAAGATATGGAAGATAACCAATCCAAGTAGGAAACAGATGCTGGTTTCAGGCTTCTGAGGCATCATTATAAATGGGGATTGAAAATAACATACAGGTTACAACATGTTTTGACTCCAACTATTTTCAAGGGGTCTTAACGGGAAAATAGTGTTACAATTTTATTTACACTATCTGTTTAAAGTGTCATTTACATGAACTGCCAAGAGTAGTCATTACTCCATAGTAAAGGAGTCCAAGATTTCTCTGAAAGTACAATGTCCTCCCCTCCTGTTCACAAAATAGCACAAACTAATATATTGCAGGCTTCTTACTTAGCATGCACAATCAATAATAGCTTTTCTGAGCTATTTAACTCAACAGCTGCTTAGCGCTGGCTGGTACATAACAGTAATTCTACAGCACATTTTCATGTGAAATGATGCCAGGTGCTCACCTGCCTTCTGGGGGGAAGAAATTCATTAGAAAACTTCTCAAGTAATGGTCATACCTGCAACTCTCAAACCTCTAGCACTACGCTGACTTTCCATAATGAGGTGTTAGCAAGTATCATCAAAACAGCTGTGTAACATCCTTAATGAGAATACACTTGAGCTTCACAGATATTGTCATCTTAGATTAAAGCTGGATTTGGAAAGCAAAAAAGCCCTAGGACTACACCGCCTCTGTCAGGGAAGTGGAAAGGAACTCTCTAAGGATGACTGGTGCATTAGTTCCTTACTGATTTCCATCCAATTCTAAAAGGATTCTGTACATCCAGTTGAACTCTTCTGTGAAACACAAGGCCCTATTACATATTTTTAAAAGCAAAATAGGAACATGAAAGATTGAACTTCAGCACTTAAGCAATTTCTGGCCAACAGCAAGGAAGAACAGAACTGCCCCAAATATTTTGTGATTGCCCGCACTTAGATTTCTTTATCTTCTGGCCACAACACAGTAAGGTTCTGTAGTATACTGGCCCAATTTCGTAGGCCTCTGCCTTTATTTTTCTTTACCTTTTTATTTTGTCCCCAGCAAAACCAAATTTCCCCCAGTTCCATCTGAAACTAGACGGACATCATTTGCTATTAGCAGTCATAAACACGAGACACTTCCTCATTTAGATTTTGTGCCAGGAAAGACTCTTGGCATTCTTATACCCACTTGGGCTCAACAGAACTCCCAGGCACACTTAGATTTAAGCATGTTACTCCAAGAGAACTTCATCAGCATCATAAATGATCTGCCCTTGGTTAAGATCTCACATGTCACTTTCATGTGGGATAACATTGCAAGTCTTGGCGTGAGTACTGAATTAGGACTTGAGAGACTCACTATAAATTCTCTCTCATGCCACAGTGTTCCTGCATGGTCCTTGTTCCTCATTGTGCTTGGCTTGCTGCTCATACAAGGACATTCTCCCACCTTGTGAGGTGTGCACTGACATGGCTGGGGAGGGATCTCGGGCAAAGGCCACTGGCTACTGCCCTGAGCATTACTTTGCCACCACAGACTCAGTCTTTCCATACGGCATCAGGAAAACTGTATTTGGAAGCTGCACCACAGGAAAAGAAAGCAATCTCACTGACTAAATCAATTTCACAGAATCACAGAATATGCCAAGTTAAAAAGGACCTGAAGAATCATCAAGTCCAACTCTTAGTGGGGCACAAGACACACCAAGAGTCACGTCATGTTCCTGAGAGTGTTGTTCCAACGCTCCTTCAACTCTGTCAGGCCTGATGCTGTGACCACTGCCCTGGGGAGACTGTTCCAGTGCCCAACCACCCTCTGAGTGAAGAATCTTCCTCTAATATCCAACCTAAACATGTACTTACATACTACAGACAACTGGGATGTGGGTGGGAAGCGAGTGAACAGCCCACACACAAGAGCAAGGTCAGGAGTTCTCCCCACACCACTGTTCCTCCTACAGCAGTACCAATGTGTCTTCAAATTATCTGCCTTTCTGCATCTCAGATAGACAGACAGAACTCTGCATTAGTTTGGTGTTTCTGCAGCCTAACAGGATGTGGTCACGTTAAGGCAGCCAAAAGTCTGCACTGCCACCCTCCTCCTGCTCTGCCTGCACAGCTCAGCAGCAGCAGCAGGGGAAAGGCTCAGCTCTGCTTTGGGCTCCAAAGTCAGATCTGCTGCTGTATTTAAGCAGGATGATCACTCACAGATGGAGGGTGCAATTGTTCCTAGACATGTGTTTGGTTCCTGCCTCAGGAAAAAAGCTCAAGTAAATACAGTCAGCATATTCCTTAGCAGCCTTTATTTGCCACTGTTGTGCACAGATGACAGAACCGATGGGAAGATGTATTTCTTCTCTCTAACCATTTCTAATGATTTCAGGTACCTGGCATGGCTCTGCTTTCTACCTGTTGCCTGTTCTCTGACAGCAGCACGTGAACATCCTGCTGCTCACTCTTCCCTCTTACAGACGGTGGGAGTCAGATTAGAGTGATGGATGAGAATCACTGAGAGACTGCAGTGGGGGAAACAAGCACAGACACAGACACACAGAGCTGTGTGAAGTTGAAACTGAAGGGCAAACTCCAACCACAGCAGGGGACTGGCAAGCAGAACACCATAGGTGGTAACTAATAATTGCTGTCACATCTCCCCCTCCTGCACTGCTACAGCACACAGGGTGACTGAGGGGTGACAGGGGATGGACATCTCAGAAAAGGCTTCAAGCTGCCTGCCATTGCCCTCTCAATGTCTTCTCCCATCTGTTTTACTTTATTTTTTTGACAAGGTGGAATTTATTCTATTAATTTTTCCCAAGAGTGATTCTTTTTAACTCATTAAGCTATTTTTCCTCCTAGATCTACTTGCTTAATATTTACATCGGACATGGGAGCAGGGGAATCAAACAGAGTGACTCAATCCACTGATAAGGGCAAAGAGGGGCAAGGAGACATCAGAAGCACCTCCCACTACCCAGACACAGACCTTCTCTCATTTCAAATACTTTTAAATTATAATTCTGCAGCCATGTAGTCAAATACACAGAGAACCTTAGACATATGATGCAATTGGAAACTGTGAATTTAAAGCTGGAATTATAATTGTTGCAGCCTTCTGCTGTGCTAACAAAAAAGGAATAAACACTCCTTCATATATTAAGGTGTTCTTACAGTTGGTCTTAGCCAGCACCTCTCTTGCAGATGTCCATGTAATTAGTACTATGTATTGAAAACAGGGGAGGAATTAAGGCAGGGCTAAACTGGGTCAACTCTTTTCTGGTCTAGAAATGCATCTCTGCAAAGGAGAAAGATTTCACTGCCAGTGGAAAGCACTAGTCTCACTTCAGTTCTTAAAGCAATGTGTTAGTGGCCCGTGTAACTGTATATCCAGCTCTGCAATCCCTGACAAGAGACTGCAACAAAATTTTCAGCAATTTGCCACACACTGCTCAAAGCCAGGTTAGTCAGTAGAAAGAAACGTTGATTTCCATGGGCTTTGCAATCAGGACAGGACAAGGGGAAGAAAAAGCCTATGCTTTTTGCTGCCTTGTACGACATAAAAACTCCAGAGAGATCTGCATTATTTTGCTGTTTGGGGTTTTTACTTTTACCTCCTGTCCTTCCTTGGAAAATACCAAGTTGCCTGTTCCGTTTTAAGCTTTCCATCAGAAAAAAAATAACACACAAAATGTAAAAATGACCAAAAAACTCCAATACACAACAAAAAACCCCAACACATTAGGCACTTCACACTAGGGAGCTGCTGGCTTGGCTATGGAGTCTGGACTCTGTATCAAGAGACACTCTATACCAACTCATGCTGAGGTACTGGGGAAAAAAGAGGAAAAAGAAATGAGGAAAAAAAAAAAAAGACGAGCAAAACCAGATTAGGAAGAGGAAAGTTCAGTATTTAAATTTTCTGTTCTCAGCCCTATGCCATTTATGGGTATGTAAAATATCTTAAATCTTCTGTGTCATTAATCTTCTAGGGGAAACACAGAGAGAAAGCAGAAGACATTTAAAAAAGTATGTTTAGGGCTTCCTTGTCCACAGTGTAAGTACATAGGAGTTTAAAGTATTCCAATCCCACCCACTGCATGCCCCCAACTCAGGACAACAGTCTTCGGACTTTAAATGCAGTATCTTCCAGTGCTCATGGTCTGAAGTGATTCACTTGCTTTGAAGTATTTTTTTAACCTAAATCCTCATTTTCCACTGACTCACATCTTGAAGTATGCCTGGCCTTTAAAGAATTTGGGGAATGGTCTCCAGGGGGTAGGATTGCTGTTACACTGAAACATCCTGTGTACCCCTCTGGGTGCAACATCAGGTGATTGTGTCAGTTGTATTCATCTAATGAGTCACATTCATTAGAAAGGTATAACTGAGAGTTCAAGTGGACACTACAGCAACCTCTCTCTACATCCTCACTTTACCTAAATAACCAAAGCAATTAGTTATTTATAATAGTAGTTTTGAAGTATCTTTTTTACTTTCATACTCAAGATAAATTCATTGAACTCTCACATTAATATAAAATGCCAAATTTTAATCTCGGTTGCATCATGAAATCATAATTGTTTTAATAGAAGATTTCATGTCCTTTGGTCTTTTCACTTCACAGTACCTGTGTAATCTTCATTTCTTTCTGGTACTAGGGACAGCCAATGGGACACTGGTGGGTGCATGCCAGCAATGTCGAAATCTATCAGCTGAAACAGAGTAATTTTAGAAAGAAACCACTGGCTCAGTTGTCCAAGGTCGCAGTCTTGAAAGTGAGGAGCATTGCACAAACTAAATTAGGCAGGAATGCATGTTAATCCCTTCTCAGTGTGCAGAGAGGAAGAAAGGGCCCGTGCCTGAGCCTCTGCCACGACCTAAAGAGTCCAACACCAGTTCTTAAGACCCAGGTAAGAATGTTCTGATAGTAAATTCCTTCCCCAAACCTAATCATATTTTTCATAGGGCCCAAAAGCAAGCAAAAGATTTCATTATCAGTCACACAAAGAATGAAAACCATTTCTGAAGTTGCATTTAATTAGAAGGAGTGTGGAAGAACACAGCAACTAACGTGCAGTTACCCCTAAAGGACAGAGCACCACTGTGGTGATTTTCTCTCTGATATTAGGGTTTAACTCATAATCCAAAGGGAGGAGCTTTTCCCTTCCATCAGAGCAGCTAAGTGCCTAAGAGTTCTGTAGGGAGAATGATGTGACAGAGGGTATCAGTAATGTTATTTTTGCAGGAATGCTGGAAGTCAGGATTAAGTTCAGGTCTGCTGGATGCAAGCTAATGGAAAAAAAATCAGCCCAAGCCTGTAGTCCATGTTGCTTTACGCTTAAATATAAAACATACTATATAGTACTATGCATTCCCTTACAACAAGGGAACACTAGACTAGAACTTTGCAGATTGAAGATCTGTGAAGTAAATAAATTTAAATATGTGAATACACTAAAATAACATGAGGACTTATGATTTGTTTCCAGGAGAACAAAGGGTACACACACTATGGTATCAGCTTACAGTAAGTTAGTCAGATCATTACAGACCATGCTGAAAGTGATGTATGTCCAAATTCTTCCTAGAAGATAAATCAAACCAGCCCTTGCATACACTTCTGCTGTATTAACACGTGGAAACAGCAGAGAGCTAATATTCATGGTCACAGGGCACAGCCTAGAAACTTTCTGCAGACTGGACGGGGTGATGGAGCTCAGCTCCATGTGTGTACAAAAGGCAGAACACCAGCAGAACAGCCAGCACAGCTCTGAAAATAAGCAGAAACACCAAGCTCTTCAGGGCACAGGACCAGTGGGAGGGGCAGACTCAGAAAGAATTTGTTTTGCATTCAGAAACAAAACTATCTATACTGTCCTGCAAATTTAGAACAAGATAATGTGTCATAGCTGATTCACAGGAGTTTCTTGTTCTTCTATCAGAAAATAATTCTGCCAACTCCAAATTTCGTCCTGCCACACATGCAAACTAAGAAAACAGTGATTTGCTTTTAATGTTTCTAGTGCCTGGTCCAACTGCAGTTTGTATCCCAATCCTTGGCCAGTTGTGTTAGCCACAACATAGGCTGAGGAGGACAAAGTTCCTCCCCTGAAGAGCACAAACCTTTGGAACCTGAGGAATGAAGGATATCCATTAGTACAGTTAACTTAGTTTAGTTTTACTAAATTTTACCTTACATGCTTTCTGACTGCTATAGGGCTTGCATTTACTGACTGTGTTCATTCTGAAGGGGCTGGTGTTGGTTCTTCAGATTATACATTTTGAGATGTTTTATTCCCCACGCTCACAACTTCCTTGCTAAAAACTGGGATTTGACTTCTCACAATGGTTTACACTGTAAGCCTGAGGGAGGAAAAAATCCATTTTTCTTTCTGTGCTTCAAGTTAGAGAAGGAAATAAGTAACATGAGCCATGAAAGGACTTTGATCCAGAACTAGGGAATGTAAATGCTTTACAGATGCCAAATAAGGATGTTTCCAAAGAAAAAGAAAACAAAGAATTCTCTACCCCAACTCCTTTTTATTTCCAAACAAGGTAATGGAAGGAGAATTTTGTAAAGTTTTGATGGAAGTTCCATTTCATCAAGAGGTTGTTCTGTTTTCAATAATCACATACACCCATCAGAAAAAAACAGCTCATTGTTTTGACAGAGGCTTATTATGTTCTGTGAGGGAAAAATAATTTCTTTAGATAATGAGTGTCTCTTAAAACCTTATCACAACTGGAGAGCAGCAGGGTAAAGAGGCAGGGATCCATCCCTAACTGCCAAATCATTGGTGGAACTATGATGAGCTGCCTGATGGCCACACTGCCTGCACACCACAGCTATGGAAAGCCACCAGCACACACCGACACTGCCCCTACAGAAAGTGCCTCAAATAGGAAGATCCTGTGGCTGGTTGGTTTTGTTTGTACTGGCTTTCTGGATAGCCCATAATCTTGCTCTGACTTACAAACATCAGCATCAGTTCATCTTGCACATTTTTCATAAAAACCCTGCCTCTGCAGATAGGAACTGCTGAGAGTCTTCAATAAATGAAAGAGATCCAGCATTTCCACCTAAACCCTACTTTCCCTCTAAGAAATGTGGATTCCACCCTCTATTCATGGCAGTTGGAAAAAGGTATCTGAGAGAAAAGTCATGACTCTAAGTCTTGAGTTACTCTGTTGCAATGTATTTGATTCCCTTTTAAATGGATTTGTCTTTCACTGTACAAGACTTTTAGAGCTCATCCAAGGTAAATATCTGCTCTATGTTTTGAAAAAATAATGTGAAGTACCCTGTGTGTACGCAGAATACAATAGTTAAAGCTCTTCTGGCATTGTATATTCTTAAACATGTGCTTTGCACAATATTTTGACTTAGTAATTCATGGAATAAATGATGTTCAGCACACATGGCTGGTCCCCAGATATAAATCTACGAATTCAACCCATACATACATATGGGCCCTGCACTTGCATGAAGCCTCAAACACATTTGTGACATTCTGCATGAGTGCAGATGTCTTCCCTGATCCTCTTGCAAGATCAGAAGATTGGGTCAATGGCTGTTTTCCAGATAATGCCACTATTAACATCTCCAGACATAATCACAGATACGGCTACACGAATAAAGCAGGTCAGAAATTAGTTTCTAAGCTTATGGCACAGCTGCCTTTCTCCTCTCTAATTCCCTAAATCCCAGAGCACAGTGAGAATGAAGAAACACCTTGCTAGTAGAAAAACAGTGCCATAAAGCAGCCAGTGTTCAGACATGGGAGATAAATGTAGCTCAAAAATGTCAAACCTTCATCTCTGGGGAACAGTACGGTGAGAGTTCATTCCGTTCCTTCTCAAAGGAAAACTGAGTGAACATACCAGGATATAACTTTTTTGATTTATACTTCACATTAAGAACAAATTTATGCTTGTATACTAGTACTAATGATTTAACAGTGCATTAATATCTTAACTCTGCGGTCCAGCCATGGCAGAATTAGTGACTACTTACAACAAATAATGTTACAAATCATACCCCTATCACACAGCACTTCCTGGCAGGTTCTGCAGTTCCTTTAGCACAGGAAACATGTTTCAGTGCAGTATTCCAGTGATTCCACAACTTTTTGTGTTGACAACGCAGGAAACTAATTTTCCAAACAGTATGTTATGGATTCAAACCCACTGACGTGGAAGTGGGGAGGAGAACACAGTCAGGGCGGCAGGAAAAGCTATGTCTGTATTACCAGGACACTTCCCACTAACAGCAACATCTTGAACCAGAATGCCAAGTAGGGCAGACCAGCTTTAATCACCATGGTCTGCAATTCAGCGTGAGACTCCTCACTAAGTCCCCCACGTCACACTGTTGATTTGCCATCAGCTTAAGACAGCTGACAGCAGGCTGTACTCTTCCTTTCCTGCATCAGGACAGATGGCCTGAGTTCATTCCAGCAACTCAGTTTAGCTGCTATGAAAAAAAGAAACACTAAGAAGCATCCTTATCACAGCAATGAGACACAGCCAAGCCCTGGAAAGGGAAGGGAAGCTGCCTCCTCAAGGATGGCAAGCATTGTTCTGCCACCACAGAGAACAGCACCAGCTGGGCTCTCAGAGGCATTCTACAGGCAGACTGCTGGGGAGAATTCACACTCTAAACATGCCTGGCAGTAATTTACCCCAGGCAGAAGTAAGCAGTTACACTTTCAACAGCTACTAATTTTAAATATTTCTTAGACTGTTCTAATATGAGAGAGAATAAAACAGATCAATCTGCCTCAGTATCTCTGGAAGGAGTAGGAGGGGACAGCAAGCATGGCTGGCCCAGCACTCCCTGGCTGCACACAGCCCAGGTGCTCGAGCCCAGACAACAAGTGTGGCCTGAAGTGACTCTCTCAGGGTTTAGAGCGGATTTACCAGCTCAGTCATGGCTTGCAGATCTACATCTCCTGGTCTCCTCAGAGGTCAGATCCTGACACTCATTCCTGCAGGCCCTAAAATGAGTACTAAGTCCACTGTTTCCCAAGAATAAACGCCTTCTTTCCTCAGATAAATCCTGCTAGAAACTGTGGCTAAAGTGTCAACTTTCAGTGATACATCATAGATAAAATGAAACAGAGAAGTCCACAAAGTACATACATACAATGTGTACACGAAGTAAAAGAGACCAGCAGATAAATTCATAATTTGCACGCTAAATAAATTTTTTCCCTTGGAAGAAGGTAACAAGTGTCCTCTGATTTACTGAAAGACCTCTTTGACTTCCCTCAGGATAGTTTCCAAGAACTAATGCTGTGACTATTTCTGCTGTCCAGAAAAGTCAGCAATGGAGACACTGAGTAAATCCTTTGGCAGGACAGGAAGTCCCAGTACCCATTACTGTGCTTTAATCACTGTGCAGTGCTCCTCCTTTACGCCCACACTTGCCCAATTTTAAGCTTGTAAATCAAACTTTTGACAAGACACCGCACGAGGTGTACTAGACAGTTACACATTTTAACCCTAAATTAAAAGAGCAAAGCAAAACTATTTACTTGTTAAAGCCCTTATTCTACATAACACTCGACCAAGGACCTAGGCCTTAACTCCCCATCCTCAGGAAATATATTCTGGGGTAAACAAGAAAGGACTTGAGCTTAACATAGTGGTAGCAGGTACTTGATTAGGGTACCTGGAGTTCTATTTTGGCTTTAACCCATATAAAATGGATGAGATATAAAGAGGAAAACCATATGAGCAAAACAATATAAAAATTCAACAGATGAAACATTGTTTGTGATAAAACGTTAAAAGTAATTGCTCATCACTTGGGGTCTTAAGAGGAATTGAGCATGGCTGAGGATTACTACTTATGTTTATCAATGGGAAGAGCCCATGTTCCTGAAATAGGGGAGAATAGATAAAAGGATTGCTTGTGTTTATGGAGAGATGATTTGCAGGCAGTGGCAACAGAACTATTACAATCAGATGCAGGTTAATTCCTTTGGGAGGAAAAAAAGTACAATCCACAACAGCAAAACTCCAGAGGCTGCTAACAAGGAGGCACCAAGAACTCAAAAGGGAGCGAGAACAGAGCCAAAACCTTTAACAGATGTGTCAGGAAGTTCTTTGATAACTAAACTGCACAGAAGTCTCCAAGCATGTCCCAAACGGCAGTATCTATATCATATAGGCATCCTTCCAAGGAGTGCCAGCAAAGATCCTTACTGGAGGCCTCTTTTCTGACACTGGAGATGTTTTTTATAAGCCTCACTTGGAAAGTGATTAAAAATAACCCAATGAAAATGGATGCAACCCAAGTAGCTAGTGATACAAGCGAAAATTCAAATGTGATAGAAGTTGGATTTTGTGTCTTGGTTTGGTTTTGTCTTTTTTTTTTCATCACTGCATATCCTATACTACATGAAAAATAAAATCTTTAAAGGCTGGATGACTTTGGTACATGGCATTACATCAGCATGAAGCAAGCAGAGCTGGCAGCTGACAGGCTGTCATGAACAGCAGACTCACTTTTCTAACACCAACATAATAATCAAAGTATGAAAACACAGTAGCTCCAAGAGGTTTTTACTGCAGGCCTGTCTCCAGCGACTGAAATGCCCAAAAACTACCCCAACACCAGGAAGCAGAGAAAGAAACCTAACTGGCCATAAGAGAACAAGCAAGTTACAGTCAGGAGCACACGTGCATCTTTCACTTGCACATGGGCAGGTAAATGCATATTAACATGGGAAGATAGGAGAACAACTGGGAAGTTATTCTCCCATCCTCAGACAGTGACTCAGAGAAACATCTTAATATATAAAAACCATGTGAATGCTTATGTAATTGCTAACTGTAACTTCTAAAAATAGTAAGCAAATGATATGCATGACAGCATTTAATAATAAAATAACTTTGTGAACTCCACAGAAATGCTCCACTAAAATCTTATACAAAACACAGCAAAATCACAAACCATAGGGTGGTGATGACTATCAGGGAAACACCTGGACAATGACCTGCTCATTAAACTTAAATCAAGAAGCCCATTTGCCTCTTTAGTAGAACACCAGAGCCAGCAAAAAGCTGAGGAGAACACGGTTGATGCACAAACCTTGGCCAGTTGCTGTCCCAGGCCTATCATACTGCATGTGGAGATGGCAGAACATCCCAAACATTGTCCTGAAGCACAGAGTAACTGCAGACAAGAAAAAACTGTTCTTGGAACTATCTAATTAAGCAAAAACAGGCTTTGAATCAACTACTTGGAAAAAGTATACTTTGCCTTAACACCAACCAGTTGCAGAACGTGTCTAACGATGTGTTAGTTTGTACAGGCAAAACCACCCATACCAACAAGCACCTCAGGCCTCAGTTTAGATACTAAGCAGGAAGCCCAGTTTCCAGGATGAAAATGCTGCAAGAGCTTTTCAGTGACCACCTGAGAGTGCTCTTTGAGTCACAACGTGTGAGCAACTCTCTCGCCACAGAAAATCATCTGGCAAAAGGGCCTGCACTGCAGAGCCATCAGCTGGAGAAGCAGCTTTACACCTGCACTCCAATGCACTTCTCCAGCATCACCTGGGCAAACAGCAAAGGCAACGATCCAGACTCTTCCTGCAGGACACTCCAGCTGCAATACCAAGTTTTGAGTTTTCCAATACAGAACTTGGAGCTTTAATAGCAATTAAAATTGTACTGCTGTCTGGGTAACAAAATGACTCTACAGCTTGCCACTAGGAAGTCATGTTCCCCATTTTCAAGAGAACAAAACCAAGCTGATTTGCAGTGTGTTGTCACTATTTTCCTAAGCTTTTAATGAAGTCTGTACCTGGAAAAAAATCGTAAGTGTATTAAATGATGACTTATCATTTTATTTTGCAGATGCCTTATGCTAATTTTACATTACCATGGCTACATCTTTTAAAATAAACATAATACTAAACAAGAGGAAATAAG
>JAOXXN010000102.1:9785394-9802975 GCA_026770055.1 Myrmophylax atrothorax
CGGCCGAGTGTTTCCCGCTTGTGGCAGCGCAACTTGTTCCTTCTCCCTTGAGCACGCGTGGGGCGGCTGCGAGACTCGAGAGAAGGAGTATGCCAAGAGTTAATCTTGTAACTGGAATCAAAAAGAGCAAGCAGATGAGAAAGTGCAATTTGAGAATGTCAGGAGAAAGAGAATGGTTCACCTGTTGCCACTGTTACAGCGGCGCTGCTGTGTGTCTTTGTCGAAGTCTGTCATCCATTGAAAGTGTCAAAAAGTGGAATAGAGGTTGGTTCGCGATGTCAGATTTGAAGCAGTCATTTGGCATAATTGTTTCTGTGCCGTGGTATAACCTGACCTTGGACCACATTCCTTACTCTGCATCCTTTGTGGCAGAATCTTAAAGATGTGTTTGCATGAAAATAGTTGAGTCCTGGTAAACAAAATTTCTTATTTTAGAAGTAATTTATTACGAGTCTGGAGGGCAAAATCAATTGCTGGGAAGGGGAAACACATTAAATAACCCCCTGCACCCTCAGTCTGACAGTGTTCCCGGTGTCACCGCAGGAGTGTTGGCAGCGGGTTTTAGGCAAGCGCAGGGGGCAGACCCGGAGCTTTGGTACCTGCTGGGGGTGCTTTGGCTTTGCAGGTGTCAGCTCAGCAGAACGCTGGCTGTGCCCAGCAGGGACTGCAAGAGGCCAGGGCTAGGTGGTCTCTTCTGCTTATGCAGATTGAGATGCTAATGACGACACTTGCTGGTACACTCATTTTTTGCAATATGAACAAAGAATTTGAATGGGGTCAGCTAGTGTCTCAGACTATAAAATGGCCATCAGATTATCACTAATCTGATGGAAGCAGTTGAGGTACAATAAACAATTGCCCTGGCATGCTCTTAGCATTAATGTCAGTCTTTACAGTGAGGAGTTAGAGATTTTTTTTTTCAAAAATACAGTAACCTTTAGTCTTAGAAAACTGTGTAGCTATTAAAAAAATCCCTGAATATAGATTACTTACATGTCCATGTCATACACCAGAAATGCTTCCTTTTCAGATCAGGGGTGTTGGGTGATACTGTGATCAGTGCCCAAATGCTGAGAGAGGAGTGGGTGATGCCAGTGAGAGCAGGGTGAGAGGGGATGGTTCTGTCGCTGTCAGAGGATACACAGAGACGTGGCAGGTGTGGCTGAATTCCAGCGTGCACTTGGCTTTTCTTCTGTGGCCCAGGCCAGGTTCACAAAAACAGTCCATGGAAACCCACGCTTTGGGATTTCTTGAGATCTGCTTTCCTGACCTGGGACCAAGCCCAGCACATTCTCACAGTGTCTGTTATTCCTCAGATAAGATCGGGAGAGGGATGGAGTCTCACCATGCTTGTTAGCATTGTGTCTTGGGTTGACCTCTTAACCCTGTCTTCCTCAAATGGCAAAATCCTGGTGAGAAGGACATTGTCTTGCAGCCACCTATGGGGTTGTTTGTAGGGATTGTTTTTCAGCCTTGTGGCTGAAACAAGTTTAGATAAAACTGTACAAAACAATCCAGTGGCACAGCAGTACAGTAAAACCAGACCAAGAGAGGAAACCTGGTGACCAGCTTGGGCTGTGTGCTGTGCGTGGCCCCACACAAAGTGATTTAAATTGGCTGTGCAGAATAGGATCTGCTCCTTACATTTGAACACTTCTGTGACTGGGCTGAGGCAGCTACAATGCTACTGGCACCCTTCCAGCTTCCTGTCACAGCAACTGTCAAAGCTTTTCCTTAAGTCTGGTCCAGTCTGTGGAAAAAAAAACACACTATGACCACATCCCTTGAGATACAGTTGGAAACATTTGCAGAGTTGCTGTCTAAAGGCTTTAAAGTGGACCTGTCCTTTCTTAATTCTGACACAGTATTTCTATCTCATCTGAAATAATTTTTGTCAGTCATCTGGCTCCATATTTGCAAAGTTGGTTTTTAAAAGGTTTGTACAGATTGTTTCGAACCAGCTGCTAATGATATTATTTGCTCTAAACTCAATGCCAGTTTATTGTTTGCCTGTCTCCTAATGCAGCACCACAAGCTGATGTGTTCAGCCATGGGTTACTACTGTCTCTTTAGAATTCTAAGTTACGTTGATTTTTGAAGAACATACTGTTAATTGTTCAAAAAAACATGTTACTTTTAATTGTTCAAAGTTGGTAACTAATTTGCTAGAGTACTTTGTGGATGGGGGAAAAAAGTCATCTATCTGTTCATTGTGTTTAAAAAACCACCAAAACAACCCAACAAGTCCCCAAAGAAGCCTAATGCTAAGTAGGGAAGTTTGGTTCCATTTTTGACTGTGTGAATCCAGAAGTCAAGTCCTGATTGTTTAATTAGAGAAAGAACAGTAAAAGGCCTGGGTTACTCTTTAGCTTATGTTTGTAGAGTCATTGAGGACAAATAGCAGCATTTTTAATTTCCTGGTGCGAAAAATCAGAGCTTTTGAGGCAGCATTTTGCATTTTGACCTATGTGAACTAGGCAAAATCAGTAATTTATCAGCACAAACCTGTTAATCACTACCAATATTCTTTAGATTTTAGTGTAGATGGTCACAAACAGAACACTGAGGTGCAATCTTAAACTTATTAGTACTTTTACAGGTAATTTAAGTTTTATTGACAAAAACACTGATGATATTTTCTGAATGATACTTTGAAAGCTGGGTAAACAACGCACCTTCTGAAAGGACTTTGGAAATTAAATTGTCCTGTTAAGAGAAAGATGGCACCAGAAGGATTATAGCAGAGTTCAACTTTGTATCTCCAAGTGAAACCTGCTCTGCTTTGTATATTGCAAAAGGAAATTGCAGACTATGCCTTGACTTTGCTATTAAGAAAGCCTGTTCTGCAAATTAAGTGCATATGAGGCTTGTACATGAACTCAGGTGTTTAATGAGGGCCTTTGTATTTCACTCTGCCAGTTCCTTTTGCTATGACTGGGGGCTATTTTTTGTTTTTCTTAAAGGAAAATAAAAAAGGTTGTTTTGACAGTTTGTGTGCTGTGCTGAGCCTTTGCTGTTCCATCTGACTGACATTTTCTGGAATGTTTTACAACAGATTGTTTGTCCCACCTGAATGGATTGTTATTTATTTTCCTGATACTGAACACATCTAAAAGCATTTTCACTGTTTCAGACACTTGGCTTCTTGTGGTATTCTGATGACCAGAACTTCTCCCTTGCAAGTGCCCGTAACGAGCCATACTTTTTCAAGGAATTTCTTCAACGTTGCTGCACCACTAATAAATAAAAGAAAAGAATATTCTGAAAGAAGAATTATAGGGTTTGTATAAAACTGTGGAAACAGTTGAATGCTTGTTACTTTTATAGTTGCTGTAATTACTCTGAAACACTAGAAGTTCAAAAGACTCCAAAAGAAGTCAAATGTTTGCTCATATGTTATACTGTACTTCTCAAAATTTTCTTCTTTCTTTAAAAGAAGGAAAAGAATTAGTTGTGTGATAAAGAGAGACACAGAAGATTTTAAAACCCGGTTTGCCTTAGAGCTAGTGGGAAAATTCCAGTTCATTTAATGATCCTGGGATCTGCCCCCAGTCTCTGGTCCACAATGGTATGAATTAACTTGTTTATTGGCATAATTTTTTTGACTGTACTTAACATTTGTTTATGTGATAGTTCTTGACCTGCAACTTCTCTGCAGAGTCACTTAGAAAGGGCCTCTGTCCAGGAGTACTCACTGCTGAGTGCTGCTGAACATAGACTTCATTTTAAAACACTTGAAGCACGTTTAATCCCATCTGTTTCTGAGTCAGAACTAGAAATTAAACCCCATAGCTATGTAACACTTTGCCAGGTTACAGCAGAATCAACTAAAATGTTGCTGTTAAATTGTTTCATCTGATTTCAATATCCTGCTTGAGCAGAGGGGCTGGACGAGTTCCAGAGGTCCCTTCCAACCTCAGCCATTCTGTGATGCTGGAATGTTTTTCCATTACATGCATTTTTTAATTAAGCTTTTTAATTTGGACTAAGCTACAGAAGGCACTGTTCTTCTGTTTAAACCTTATGGAATATCATACCTGAGTTTTGATACACCTTGTCTTGGAGCCATGAAGTGTGGATTTTTTTTACCTGGAATGTCCAAGATCTACCTAAATGAAGACAGAGCTGTGCTGGAAAGAAAAAACCCACCTGTTTAATTTGAAGTGTGTGCCTATTTCCATGATATTGCAGCAAGTAGTAGGCACCAGCTTCACTGGTCACTCTGCTGCTGGATGGTGTGTGGGATTTTGCTCCTTTATGCAAAGACTATCACCAGTTTACTACTTTTTTCCCTCTTAATTAGCCAAGATGCATTTTTAATCTCCACAACCAGTGGTAGTTTTCAGTGACTTTATCTTCACCTTCCAACTGCCTATGCCATTTACATCATCTTTGAAACTTTTTAATACTGAATTTAAAGCTAAAATACCTTGTAACCATGTTCACATTTCTGTTTCCAGGTATTCTATGCAGGAAATGTATGAAGTTGTTGCTGTTGTGGAGAATTACAAACTGTTTGTTCCTTGGTGTAAGAAGTCAGACATCCTCTCCAAGCGCTCTGGATACTGCAAAGCACAGCTGGAAATAGGATTCCCTCCTGTGGTGGAGAAATACACATCAGTTGTTACCTTAGTGAGACCACATTTAGTTAAGGTAACTGTGGGTTTTTTCTCCCCTAACTTTGCTTAACATTTGTGTTTTGAAATTTGAATATTCCAGGAGCATCTTCCTTCAAAACAAAATTTATGCTGAAAGTTCTTTGTGTGCCTCAAAACTTGTGTGGCTTTTCTGTAAAGATTTTAGATCAACTGGGGAGAATTTGAATGTGCTTTTAAACCACACAGGGGAGGAGGAATGGCTTTTTAACTTGCAGGAGAAGCTGGCAGCCATGACTGAAGATACAACATTTTTGCTTGGTTTTTGGTTATAATTTTGTCCAAGCCTCTCTAAATACAAAACCATTACTCACAAGTTGTCCTTGACACCACTAGCTTCTGATGCCTTAGCTATCTGTTATTACTTCTCACAATTTTAACTAGTTAATATGAAACGGCTTAGTCTTAAGTGTGAGATCTGCTGAAGAGCTTGGTCAGTCAGTATACTGATGAAAAGACAGAAGAGTGGATTTAAAGTCAATTTTTTACAATCAGTTTGTTCAGAAGAGAAACAGTTGTACCTCTCCTTTCAGCTTTTCAATAATTAAAAGCAGGAAAGTGTCAAGGCAGAACATTTAAATGATGCCTGGATCTCCTAACTGTTTGTTTGTCTTATATGTTCAAACCTCTTTTGATAAAGAACAGCTCAGAACAGATTCCTTACAGCAAAACTGCTTCTCCCTTTGTGTGGCAGATCTTGATTGTTTTGGAATAATTAGTGGAAATTACAACAATTGGTTGCTGTTCAAGATAATTGTTTCAATATCCTATTTCTAGGCTTCCTAGTAAGACACATTTAATAGAAAATGAGTTTTTTAAAGTAAAAGGGAGATATAAATTGGAAAAGGAATATGCAAAGTGCTTTTATTTAATGCACTTCCTGATTTTGGAAACAAGAAAAAGAGTTTTCCCTTTACTAAGAAACTTGAGTAGCTACAATGGAAAATGTGTGTTTTGTATGCTGAGAACTTTCCTCTTCTACTCTTCCCTGACAAGACAGGCCTTTTCCTTCCCTTAGCTATCAGACTGCCTCACCTACTCATCCATCCCTTTTAATTCACTCAAAAGAGACATTCCTGTCTCAGGAAAAAGCCCAGAAGTGCTGAGGAAAACCATTTCTTCAGATTTTCTCCTCCTAGACTCATTAGCCTTTTCTCTGCTGTAATTACTTTTCCTAGAGGTTTACACTATGGTCATACAACTGTAGGAACATTTCCAGAGAAGCCACTGTATGCTTGGAGTGTTTCCCTGTGCTCTGAGGTAACTGGGCACAGGCACCCTGCTTGGGGTCAGCACAGCAGGGCACTGGTGGGCACAAAATGGGGATGGGTTTGTTGCTTCAGGCAGAAGTGCTTGAACAATGGAAAAATCAGACTGGTAACATCAGGCTTTGCTGAGGGGGAAAGCACTGAGTGAGTTTGGTCCTTGTAAGATTGGGAGTAAGAGGGACACAGTGGAAGTTTTCCCATTCTTCCTGCTGTTTTGGCAGCAGTAGGGAAAGCAAGCCCAGCTCTTTGTGTCTAATCTTCCCTCTACTCCCTCCTTTCTGCTGGAGAAGTAGCAAGGCCCTGCATCATCTCATTCCTGGCAAGAAAAATGTAGCTATTTTTGTGCTGCTGATTAGTCTTTGAGATGACTCACATGGCCTTCCAATCCAAGCAATACCTGCTCCTTGTAGGTAGTCTTGTTGGAGCAGAGCTGCTTGTAGTAACAATAAAAACTTGTAACAAAAAAGGGATTAAAAAAATCCAGACATTTTCTCTACAAATTCCAGCCCAGCTGAGTTTATGTATTTGCATGATTTGAAGCATATCTCTTTCAATCTTTTTCTGTTATAAATATGGCCACACAAAATTAGCTCTATGTGCCAAGAGCAAAATGAGTGAAAATGAAAATCCTATTGTCATGAAAACTATGAAGCCAACTCCTGCCAGTATTTTACTGTTTTAGAGTATTTTACTGAAGCATTAGGTAAGTGTGGCTTGCCAGGAACTAAAAGCAAATGTATAAGCTGATAATGAGCTTGAGTTTATAGTCCACTGACTTCGTGGCAGCTCTTGGTCACAACAGTATCTTGTGACAGAGGATCTTTGGACTTTGTCTTCAACCACACTGGTCTTGGTGCTAAGCATTCCTATGGCCCAAACCTACCAGTCTATATATCAGTTTCTAAACCATTCCATACATGTAATAAACATATCTCTCTGAAACCCCAGTAAAAATATCCATATCCTTTGCTTAAAGCAGTGTTGTCCAAAATCCTGGTATATAACTAGTGTGATGTTCCATGGATCATGCCACAGATCTGTTTTATGTCACTCCACACACAAATTTCTCCTCTCCCTTAAAAGGAATTCAGTTATTTTGCCACCAATGACTCTGCAGATGGGATCTCATGCTGGTTGTGCTGTGAGAACAGTTTTAATTTTGCCATGACTGTCACTGTCTAACAAATGCAAACACAAACTTCAGTAATGCCAGTTTGTCACATTTGTAAAAGCCTAATTGTAGCCTGACTTTTTGAACTTTACTTTAGGCATCGTGCACAGATGGAAAGCTATTTAATCACTTGGAAACAGTGTGGCGTTTGAGCCCCGGCATCCCCGGGTATCCCCGGACATGTACATTGGACTTCTCAGTAAGTATCCTATCTAAGGAGCAGTGCCTGGAAACACTGTCTGCAACTGTGTGGGTTGGGGTTTTTAACATCTGGTACTATTCTGTTAAACATGTACATACAAAAAAAAAGTTAAGTTTTAGTCAATACTATCCAAAAAATATTTTGCAAATGTGACCACACAGAAACCACTGCAGTGTCTTGTACAGACAGCATCTTCCTGTGAGGTGTCTGCGTGTCACACAAGTGCAGGGATGGGCACCTCTCACCGTACTGTTCTAAACATCCTGAAGTTTTTAGACAGTCAAATGCAGAGGGAGAACTGCTAAACATGCTTTGCTGTTTCCTTTATTCTACAGCCTAAGTTGGGAGAGCACCTATTTTCTGGTACCATCTGTCCTGTTTGACCTGCAGTTTGGTCAATTTAATTTCCTGGCTCACAATTCTACCCTTTCATGTATTTCAAGTCTTACTCTGTCCTTCTGTAATACAGGCACAGTAGATTTCTCCTGTCTAATCTTTCTAATCTGTGATGGAATATCTCTGCAGCCCAACCTACTGGTCTTTAAATCCAGTATCTGATTTAGCCTGATTTTACTCCCAGCCAAGTTGTTTCTGCTCCAGTTATTGCTTTTCCATGTTGTGTTTAATGTCATCACATTTTTTTCTTGCATTTTGTAGCATAAAGTGTAGGAGTTGTATTGAGCACATGAATGAGCTGGGGATCACAACAGGCTGCAGAAGTGCACAGAGATGGGTTAATCCTACTGCCATCTACTGGAATATGCTACTTCAAAATTGCCTTAAGTAAATGAGAAAAAGCTTTTGGAGTAATTTCAAACTAGCATATGAACCTCCTTGTGCTAAAAGCTTCCAGCTGATTGCTGTATTTCACTTCTTGCAGTTCAACAGTAAAAACGAATCTACAGACACTCAAAAAAATACATTTCTCATGGGAATTGTTCATGATGTTTGCACATTATTTGCTCACGATACTTGAATTTCTCCAGGGAAATAAGCACCAGTTCCTGCTACTAACCAATACCCCAAGCCATAAATCAGTTGAAAAAACTTGATTTAAACAACTATTATAAACCCTATCCTTTAAGTACAGACTGTGACGGAACGCCCTCCACCATAGCAAAGCCACATTTTGACATTTCAGGTCAGAAACTTCCATTAAAGGGAGTCAAAACTGTACTTGATATGGACATTTTCACTGTCTTGGGGGAACACTATCAGCACTTCTTCCTGCTCTCCGCATTCTGAGGCAGCAGGAGCCAGTGCAGCCAGCTGGGCAGGGGCTGCCTCCCCAGGGACTTGGCCCTTGCCCTGCTGGTCCTGCCTCTGGGCACATGCAGGCAGGGACGATAAGCATTTCACAACAAACTCCTCAAAACACGCTGTGCAATCACAGATATTCAAGAGAAAACTGATTTCAAGAATACTTGTTTGCTTTAGAAAATGTTATGTGGGTTCTGGGTTATGCTGGTTCCCACAACCTGCTGTGTCCCGTTTTGCCAGCCTGATTCCAGGAGACACACACATACAGCAGGGAACTTTCCCAGGCTGGTTTCAGCTCTGAAATGGTGTCACACATAGAGTGAAGCACAGCACCATTCTTAGCCTGCAATCTTCATAAAATGTATGTGTAAAATGTGCCGTACCTCAGGATTTACTAATTCCTGAGCAGGACACCAGATTCACTCTCCCCACTCTGCAGAACTCTGTATGGCTGCAATGACAGCTCTCTGACTTGCAAATACACATTAGTTTTACTGTTGCTTGAGGTCAAGCAAATGTAAATGAAGGTACACTTGGCTTTTGGGCCAGGTCATTTAATTACTTCTGTGCAGTTCACCTGCATTGCTCATAAGGAATTTTGGAGAAGTTTTATTTGCTCCATTTGACACTGAATCTGCTGATTTCTCAGGAATGACACAAATACTTAAATGTGAATCCATTTCATTGACTGCCCGTGTCGGGCTGGGAGTGGGACCTGTTGAGGTGAGAGATACAAAACACAAACCAAATCTGTAGTTTGTGTTAGCAAAGTGCTTGTCTGAACATGCCAGAACTACTGCCATCAGTAAGGAACTACTGATTTAAAATATTCATATTTAATAAGTAGCACTTACAAGCTGCTTTTAGGTCTCTTGTGTGTGCTCCAGCTTACCTGTAAGTCTGCTGTCTTGCCATGCAGGATTTTCTTCTGACTCTTTAGTCCTCCAAGTGAATTCTGTGCACAAAGTTACAGTTACTGGTTATTCATAGTTTTTCTACAAATCTGTTTTGTGATGCATTATTTATTAAATAAAAGACAGTTTAGGTAAATGATTACTTCAGAGAACTGAATGAAAGGATTCTTCTAATTGAAAAGCTCAGAGGGACAGTCCCGAGACCAAAGAATACAGCTTTTCTTCACAGGCACACTCACCAATACCTCAGCTTTGACTGTTCTCTCTCCCACAACTTGCAGACTTCACTGGAGATTCTTTAATACAGTTGTCACTTTGCAACATTTTACCACAACAGTAAATACAGGAAAAATAATTCTTCTTTATTGTTTTAAACAGGTTTCTTTTGAATTTCGTTCACTTCTACACTCAAAACTTGCTACACTGTTTTTTGATGAAGTGGTAAAGCAGATGGTTGCTGCCTTTCAAAGAAGAGCATCCAAAGTCCACGGCCCAGAAACCACCATACCTCGGGAGCTGATGCTCCATGAAGTTCATCAGACATAAAGGGACAACTGTCACCACCTCAGTTATAAACTTGTTTGTACATTTTACATGTACAAAGCGCTGAGCTCCTCCTTTGGGGCATCTATTTCTTATCTGAGCTGTGTGTAAGATTTTATACTGTACCAAACACACCTGCTCAGCCAGACGTGTATAGAATGTTCAAAAGCTGCAATCAAGTGCAACTTAAGGCCTTATCAGTAACAGACAACTGGCAGCTACTGTAACCCAAGATATCTCGGGGTGCCGTTAACGTGCCAAACGGCTTCTGTCATCACAGGCCAAGTCCTGCCTTATCCAAGCTCATTTTTTTTTTAGCACTGTAACATATTAACTCAAATAATTGTGTGAATGTAACGTAACAGCATCAACTCACCGGCTCTGGCCAAGCCAAGCTGACATTCTGGCTTCCCAGAGAAAGGAACAGTTTGCCAAGCACTGAGTAGTGGGTGCTTTTAATCCAAACGGATGACAGAGGCAAGTCAGGAGTCTCCTGCTGCTCCTGAACTGACCTGTACCAGCTACAGAGCACCCCCAGTTGTCAGAAATTAAATGCAGGGGGTACACATAAGGCAGATGGGAATTTTAGTGCAGTGGTCTCAGCTACAGCCAGTGTTCCCAGAGGATCTGTCTGGGCTTGACACTGCTGAGTTTGTAGTTAACTTGGCAGACTGAGTTTGCTTCTCTCCTCTCCTTTGCTGTTAAAGTTGCACTTGGGTCAGTTACTCATCCAATGCAAACAGTTCCCATGCTGTAAAACAAGGAAATACGTGTTACCTCTTTGAGGGAAAGGGACCACAGCTCTGTCCTCCCTGGAAGCAGGGAACAAGATGTCCTCCACTTGCTGCAGCCAAGCACACCCAAGGCCAGCTGTCATTAAAAAGCATACAAGACCTTAGTTCTGAGGGGTTTTTCAGTACCATACCACCATTTTGTTATGAGCTCGTTAGTGATTAAATGCACGTTCAGTACTTCTATTCCCAACAAATACTCTTTCCAGTTTCTCAAGAAACACAAGTGAATAGGCTTGAACAGATTTTAAGTCCTCACTAAGCACTGCATTACCAAATTTCCTTACTGAAATCAGGTGAAGCTCCAGGTCAGGTGCTGAAACTGGTCCTTTCTCTAAAGTGTCCATAACCTGTATCAGTCACTCCAGAACAGCATATTAAATAGCATAGGAAGGCATTTCAGAATAAAGACAGCCCTCAAACAGTTTCAAATCATTTACTTTTCCAGAAAGAATAATTGGAATGTCACACATCCCCTTTTGAAGGGTAAGTTCTTATTAAGGGCAGGAAGATGAGGAAAGTGACAGCTGGATTGAGGTCAGTTTTACAGCACTGAGAAGCTGTAAAGCTGTTTTGTTTGTTGAGGCAATCAGAGATGAACATACACAGGTTTGGGAACACCACTGTTGTGCAGTTTGGAAAGCAGATCACTTTACCCATCAGCATTTCAGGTCAAAGAACAAGTGGCAAAGCAACATTTTCCAAGAGTAAAGCAACATCTAGGGCAAAATAACTAAATTCTGCAACCCATTACCAGAAAGGAGGAAGACAATAGAAGGCTCGAGGTAAGGAGGTTAACCACAAACTACACCAGAGCAAAGGAACTGTTTAAAAAATCCAGAACCCTTTCTTAGCCAGGACTTACCTGTTTAATACCCTCTGGGCATTTCCCTTCCTATGAACTGTGAAAGGTGCACTGGGCCTGTTCCAGCACATGAAACAGCCAGCATAGACAGGGCAAAATAAAGTCAGTGCACATGCCTTGTTTTCAGAGCATTGTTTAATAATTCAAAGAACTGTAGTGCAGTTCAGCTTAGATATTTCTTACCAAAATTAAAGTCACTTGCATTTCTGAGAAACATTCCAGACAAAGGAATGTTTCTTGGTGTGAAATGCCCTGTTCTTTTTTCAAGCATAAGTGTCAATTTCTAGTAAACCTTAGCAGCAGTAGCAGGGTGCCCAGGCTCTCCCGTGACTATGGTAGATGAAGAAGGTGATACATTTCATAACTTTTGAGCAGTTTATTACATAAAGGTCACATAACTCTATTTGCCTACTTTGTACACAATTCTCTAGTCTCACGCACAGTGGCTTCTAAGTTCTTCCTAGTACTGGCAAGCACCAAGAAATTCTGAAATAGAATATCAAGTGCCTTAAGTTCAAATCAGGACCTTGGTAGATGGATCTTGCACCCAGTTATCAGGAATGTACAAATGTCTTTATTCAAAAAATACAAAATAAATTATCTGTAGGCATGGACAATGACTGTAAACAATTACACGTGTGTTAAATGAAATCCAGTAACTGATGGTTACAGTGATTTTTCAACACCAGCCTCACTTCAGTCACTATCCACCCTCTGACACTGATAGCTCAAGTTTTTAAAGTCAGAACTGTCAGTCTTCAACAGCACAGCTCATGATGCATCCCCACCCTGGGAATTAGAACATGCCACCTCCCATGCCTCCACCCATCCCACCCATTCCTCCCATTGCCGGCTCCTTCTCTTCTTTGGGAACTTCAGTCACCACGGCTTCTGCTGTCGATAGGAGAGACGCGACGCCTGCGGCGTCCATCAGAGCAGTTCTCACAACCTACAGACAGGGAAAAACAACTTAGTGCCTGCTGACCAACACAGGAGGTGGGAGGAGGGAAATATGAGAATTGAGGCTATTAGGTCACCTTTGTTGGGTCTATGATTCCTTTTTCTACCATATTTACAAAGTCCCCAAGCATTGCATCATAACCAACTTCTGATGGGCTCTGCAGGATTTTCTCAACTATCAATGATCCTTCGACACCGGCATTCTTTGCAATCGTCATTGCTGGGATTTTCAGTGTTCTCTTGATTATTTCAATGCCTGCAAGAAAAAGGATGCTTAGATATCCATGCTGCTTATGCTGCTCCCACTGCCAGGCATGCCTGCATGTGCTGCTGGAGAACAATACAGAAAACCCTCCAAGAAAAACATAAGCTGTTTGTATCACTTCCAGGAGGAAGAGTTCTCTGCTATTTGACATTTGTCAACAAATGACATCTTTGCAGGACATTCAAACACATTTTAGCTTTACCATGTTTTGTAAAAGGAGCATTATTACTCTTTACAATTACATGTAACATGGCACAAAGCGTTTTTCCATTTGATTTGCCACACAATCTCTTAAGCATTATTAGATTTTGGTCTGTCTGCAATGACTGTAACAGCCAGATCTCAACTCTAACCATTTGCCCCCCCCTCTGCAGAGGGCACTGCTGCTTTACTGTTACTGGGGCTTTCACAGTCAGGTCAGGGACCCACTGGGACCTCCCTCCCCCTGCAAAGCTGAGACACCATACCAAGAGGGTGTGAGGTTCCTGACATAAGTAAGTAAAAGCTCAGCCATCTGCAGTCATCTCATAAAGCCTGAAGTCAGAAGAAAGGCTACTCACAACACTTCCACACACATATAACTTACCAATTTTCTGATCTTCATTGGCTGGACTTAAGGCATCCAAGGCTGGAATGCAGCGGAGCAGGGCACAGCCCCCTCCCGGCACGATGCCCTCCTCCACGGCAGCGCGGGTCGCGTTCAGGGCGTCCGTCACTCTGTCCTTCTTCTCGTTCACCTCAACATCGCTGGTGCCACCGACCTACGAGCAGCAAAGCCACACGTCAGGGTCCCCAGGAGGAGCCCAGGGGGAGAGCATTGCTGACTACAACACTGCTGCACCAAATTTAGTAGCCAACAGCACTGACAGGTGTCAGAAAGCCAACCCAGCCTCGCCCATGCTGGCAGACATCTGTACCTCAGCACTCCAGAAGCCTAAACACAGGTTTAGGTCATTGTTTAGTACCTTCAATACTGCTACTCCATCAGAGAGTTTGGCCAATCGCTCATTCAGTTTCTCTTTCTCATATTCACTGGTGGTCACCTCGAGCTGCTCGATAATTTCTTGAATGCGTTTTTCAATCTGAGCCTTCTCACCCTTCCCCTTTAGAAGCATCGTGTCATCTTTTGTCACAATGACCTCTCCCACTTTACCAAAGTCATGGGGCTGAATATCTTCCACATTTAGGCTCAAACCCTCTTCTCCAAACACCTGAAAGAAATTATGTGAAAATTCTGAATTCAAAGGGTCTCCCATGCATCAATTTTTTTTATCTACAGCTACACATACACAAACAATGGTGCAAAGTCATCACACTGCTGCAGCTGAACAGAACTCTTCCTTTCTCCTAATGGAGTCCAGGCACGTGGGCACCTCACAAACTGGCCCTCATGGAATGGAAAACTGCCAGCCTCTCACTCATGCCTGACTTGTGTAACTCACTGATTCAAAGTGCTCAGGAAGTAAAGCTGTGTTACAGACTTCTCATAGCATATGCTGAATTGGAAGGGGCCCACAAAGATAATCGAGTTCAACTTCTACCCCTGCACAGACAGAACCATCCCAAAGTCACACCATGTGCCTGAGAGTATCATCCAAATGGTGCTTGAACTCTGTCAGGCTTGGTGCTGTGACCACTGCCCTGGGCAGCCTGTTCAGTGCCCCACCACCCCCTGGGTGCACAACCTCTTTCTCATATCCAACCCAAACCTCCCCAACACAGTTTCATGGCATTTCCTGAGGTCCTCTCACTGGTCACCTCCTTGTATTTTGGCAAGTTAAAAATATTGGCACTTCACTAACTTTTAGAACAGAGTTTGCTGGTTTATTACTTTGTACTGCCATTAGCTTAAACATGTACCTTCACTACCCTCCTTTGGGTCCCAGTGCCATGCTATGATTTTTGAAGTATGTACATTAAAAAAAAGGCCTAACAAAGGGACAATAATCAACATATCAACTATATGCAAAGTTTAATGCTAAGAAAATTGTTCAGTCTATTCCAAACATTTTAAACAATCATGTTTGCCACTCAAGTTCAGGCAATTGTGAGACAATCAGTTTTTTAAGACAGCAAGAAAGCTTTGCTATTTCTTAGAAATTGCCTTGGAGTTCCTCCTTCCCTTAATAGCCTAATCCTGCAAGGAAACCACATGGGACTTCAGTCAGTTACAAGGACATATGGCCAGAGCTGTATTACACAGCAATTTTCAGTGTCCACATTTAAAAAACCTATGAAGATTCAAATATCAGAGTTACTGCTACATTTTTGAAAGACAGAACACAGCCAGCAACCCAGAAAATACAAGTGAAGGACATAAAAAATATACATTAATTCTCCTTCATAAATAACATGAACATTTTTCAGAGCAAAAAGCTGCTTAAAACATCATTACTTACAGCACCACCAGTAGCAATTGCCATATCCTTAAGCTGGTTTTTCCTGTTGTCACCAAACCCTGGTGCTTTTACAGCAACAACTTGAAGGCCAACCTTCAGCCTGAAGAGAAAAATTCAAATGTTTACACTCCCCATGTGTTCAGAGAACAAGTCTGATTACTAGACCCAATTATTTCAGTACAGCTCTAACAATCACACAAACAATGAATCATTAACTGAGCTGATTTTGCTCAAAAAGGTGGTTTGACACAACTGAGGTTCTGCCTGAGCTGACACAAAGTGTGATGATACCCAAAGCCATTGTTTCTTTGGCACAGCTAAGAGAACAAACAGCCATGCAATGTGGAAAAGTCAAACACACTCTTTTGTAGGTACTCCTTTAAAACATAGAAATAAAAAAAAGGCATTATTTGTTTAAAAGAATTGATTTTAAGCTTCACCTGTTCAAGACTAGAGTGCTGAGAGCTTCTCCATCAACATCTTCTGCAATAATGACTAGAGGTTTCCTGTTAGCATTGGCAATTTCAAGAGCTGGAACTATGGACTGTACACTAGAAATTTTCTTCTCACTGATTAAAACATAAGCATCCTGGAATTCACATTTCTGCCCTGCAGAAACAACAGGCATTATCTGACCAAGTCCATTACGAAAACATACCAAGCATTCTTTTAACTTAAACAGCTGCACTTTTACACTACATTAAAAAAAGACACAAGTTCTTTTCCCCAAGGCCCCACTTTCCAATTCCAAATTGTTCTGCTGTGTTGCAGGGCCAGCCTGGACCAACTCTTTGCACAGAGAGGAAAACCCCCAAAATTCTGAGTTTTCATCAAGTTAAATTTTCTGCCCTGTTTGCTGTGGTACCCAGCATAAGGCTCTGTAAAGTCATTATGATAGATATCATTATTTGTAACTTACAAGAGCCAGGTAATGTATTTGACACTGGTTATTGTTAGCTCACCTTTGGTTGTATTAATAAAATATGGAGAGATGTAGCCTCTGTCAAATTTCATCCCCTCAATGATTTCCAGTTCATCATTTAGAGTTTTTCCATCCTGTTTAGATGCAAGAAGGTCCACATTAGAAGATCTCTTTATTTGGTACCAAAAGCACAAATACAATTTTAGCACAGTATGCACAACAGAATGAAAGGCTCTGGACCACACTGATGCCATCAACACATCAGTTCCACGTGCCTCCTTTCAAAATACGAGGAATGTAAAAAGGAACAATGATCAAACCCCAATCTAAAGGAGCAGGGGAGAAATTATGGTGGGATGCTGTATGTGAGCAGCAGCAGCTACATCACATGAGACAAAAGACAGCCCTAACCAGAGAAAAGAAGAGTCACTTTGCACTTAGTCTTCATGTTGGCCAGTTCTTACCTTGACAGTGATCACACCCTTTCGTCCAACTTTCTTCATTGCATCGGAGATTATGTTGCCAATTTCCTGATCTCCATTTGCCGATATCGTGGCAACCTGAAACAGTAAAGCATTTCCTCTCATTTCACAATGCAAGTGATCTGTTTCCTCACTGTAACAAAAATCAGAATAACCCCTTTCAACTGAAACGTGGCAGAACAGGGCAGGTGACTGTAGCACAGCCACACCAGGGCCCAAGGTCTCTGCTGAAGGGCTCACAGCACTTGGGCAGCTGCTGCCCCGGGCCAGCCTCCCTGCCCTGGGCTCACACACAGCCACAGGGAGGAACAACCCACAAAGACCAACCACCTGGTGTCCAAGACCCAGCTGGGCACCACCTCAACCTGAGTGATCTGCCACCACCTCCCACCCACACACACAGCTTTGCTCTCAAGTCCTCACAAGTACACAAATTTATGTTTTAAGACCACACTTAGGAATGAAACTTGAAAATGAAAATAACAAGCCACTTCTGCTAACTTCCAGCAGTTAATTGAAAGCAGAATAATGAGAATGTTAAAATAGGAACATGAAAGTGTCACCATGAGTATCATTCAGTGAAATGTAATTTGAATCTTGATGCATAGAGCAAAATGCCCAGGTGTCACATGCACACAACCCAACCCCATTAAACCCAACTGCACTAAACTTCTTCTGAAAAGCAGCTGGGTAAACTTGGGTTACATTTTATTGTAGTGTTTGGGGGGTTTTTTAACCTGTGCAATTTCTTCTGGAGTTGTAACAGGCTTAGACAGCTTCTTCAGTTCAGCTATGATAGCATCAACTGCAAGCATCACCCCTAAAGACAAAAAAATACTTGTGAGTGAACAAAACAAGGTATTCAGCAGAGAAAAACCCAAACC
>JAOXXN010000102.1:9835686-9846468 GCA_026770055.1 Myrmophylax atrothorax
AGTGCCATGATCTGGTAAAGGGACTGGAGTTGGACCAAGGGTTGGACTTGGTGATCTCGGAGGTCTTTTCCAACCCAGTCGAGTCTATAATTCTGTGATTTTGAGCTATCTGAGATGCAAATATCCAGAGGGTGTACTTAAACCTAAGTTGTGATGCAATTTTTTTCTTACCTTAAATTTTAGGTATCTGAAGTATTTCTGTATTTCCAAGACATCCTAAGTTGTGGACAGTAAATTTTTTTGAGTAAGAGCTTTAATGAACATCAATCAAAAGACACACAGCACAAATGAAAAGGAAGATGTCATGCTAAACAACACACAACCAGGACTTTAATGTGTTTATGAAAATGTTTGCAAGGGTTCACTAAAGTTGTACAGCTGTGCCATCAATGTCCAGGAGACTTTTATTTAGAAGGAAAAAACCAGTTTTAGAGCTGTAGGGAGCACTTTCAAATTTCAGGAGCTTGTTTTACACCAGAAATCTCAATGCATCATGACATTCTATGCCAGTTTGGTACTACTAACAAATAGATGAATTTAAATTGAAATGAAAGTAACATGCTGTTTGCCAATTCAAACATTTTTGTAAAAAAACAATGAAGAAAAAAAAATTAAAATTCAGGGGAAAACCAACATAATTGGCAAAACAGAAGGAAAATGTTACTCTGCTAAACGTTTCAGCCTCAGCCCCAGTTACCCATTTATCCCATGCTAAAATGACCTCATCATACTGAAATTTCCTGATGCAGAAGTAAAATATTCACTAGTACTTAAAGAGCACATTTAGATATAAAGTTTGTTCAGATTTTAAACACAGAAATCCTGATGTAAATAGCCCCAAATCAGTTATTTCTTGTTTACTTCCAGTATGTTTAACACTTAAGTCGAAGGTTTTCCATTACAACAAAGTAAAATAGTAAGTAACAAACCACACCGTTTTACTTGTATAAGCCAAAGCTGCTTCTCTCACAACTGGGTGAAAGAATTTAAACTGTGAGCATAATACTTCCTGTTTTTAATTTAAACCACATCTCAAAGATTCATCAGTTCCTCAGACTGAAGTTCTGCTGCCTTTTAAGAGACACAGTTAGAAGTAACATTAATATCCCCCTTACAAAGGGAAGAGTTCTCCTATCAGGAGTTCATGTCCTTATTAGATAGAGTATTAAAAAAGTATGAAAGCAGCATTCTATCTTATAATCACTGGCATATTTTTATATTTATATATTTAGTATATTTTAATTTATATATTTTTACCATATTCCTATCAAAATTGTGTTCCAAAACACACTTTCAGAAATTCATTAGGAAGGAAAGTAAAGACTACAAAGTCAGGCATGAAAGCAGGGGGGCAGAAGGTTTGAAAGCTAAAAGGTGAAGATGTTTTCAACACAGAGGGTGGTTAAAGGAAAAAATCCCCCTGGCAGAATTTAGAAGAGAGTATGAATAAAAGATTAAGACATGGGCAACAGAGACCACACTGAACACTGAAGAGAAAAAAGCAGAAGCTCCAGTTTTGTAAATGAGGAAATGAACTACAGAGTACAAGAACTAGCTGGGAATCGAGACAGTGACAGAGACAAAAAAATAAAACAGGACTTGAACTGGGCATGTTGAAGGCAGTTCTTCCAGGCATGGAAGTACTGATTGTCAGGGGACACAGTGAGAAGGAAGTTAGGCTGAAGCAAAAGCCTGGAGAAGAACAAAAAAAGGAAGAGCATATTTTAGAAACACTAAACAGAGGAAAGCACAGATGACGGTAACAGACTGAACAGAAAGTAAAAAAGAGAAAAATCAAATATGACTGCAAGAAATTGAGAGACTCACGGAAATATTTATATAAAAGGACAGGGAAACAGCCAGGTATCACTGTATAAAATGCCATGAATGAGCCTGGAAGTTACTATTCTGGTGCTGGACATGAGTGAAAACATTCATAGCTGCTTAAGGCTATCACAGGAAAACCACGTTGAATGGAGAAAGGTTGGACAGCTGTTAGAATCCAGAAATGAAAAATGACTGAAACCCACCATAGGATGTCCAAAAACATGGCAAAGACAAGCCCCCCAGCAGCTGATCCTGCTCTGGCCACAGCAGGACTTGCTGCAGCCCTGCAGAGGTGCAGGAACTGCTGTGACACTGAGCAGTGTGGTGGTGACAGAGTTACTCAATCCTCAAAGCACTTGATACAGTCACTGTCACAGGAGCGTCCCTCCAAAGGGACCAGGAGCTGAGCTTCAGCTGCAGGAATTTGGAATCTGCTGTCACATTTTCACACAACAGCCCTCACCCTGTTAACCTGCAGATTACAGTATCCCTTGTACAGCCTGACACTTGTTTCTCTTAAAAGTGTGAAAGGAGACATTTTGGAGGTCAAAATAGTTTTCTACTTATGTGCAACAGATACAAGATTTCAATCAGAAATTTAAGACTTCCTAAAGACTTCAAAGAAAGTATTTCCAGCATAGCCCACCTCATCCACCTTAGAGGCAGCAATTCCTTAGCATGAAACAGGTTTTTAGCATGTTTATGCTTTTCACCATGCCTTAAGAGAGAATGACTGAAAAACAAATGTGACTTCAGCTGCAAAAGCCCTCCACAAACTTGAACTTGTTACGAGTGAAATCCTGTTCTGACACTTTTTTTCCTCTATTAACTGTGAAATCCAGTTTGTTTCTGTATCTTACCAGTACATGAAGTACTTTTTTTTTACATTAATATCATAAACATGTTACTCACCTCTGGTGTCTGGACAGCAGAACTCCACATAACAGGTCTCTGAAGAAAAATTACTTGCTTTGTAGCGAGATTTCCTTCACTAAAATGCAAAGAAAATAGTTTCAGTGTTTTAAAGGCAATAATTGTCACTAACACAATCATACCTTTCAAAGTCAGCTTTAAGTTGTATAAGTCCATGAGTTAGAAGAGGACAAGCTGCAAGCATTAACTGGTTTATTAATTCCTGCACAGTTCTGTAAACACTTTTTCAGAGATAGAAGCACACAGCTGGGTTAAGGTGATGCACATAGAAATATGGACAGACCAATAACTTGTATTACTATGACTGGAGTTATTTAACATGTGCACTCCTGAAAGTTTAAGTCCCAGAGCTCCTCCTTTTAATCCAAGTCTGCAGCTTTATGTCTGAACCAAACCCCCATGAGTCTTTCTTTGAGCCAATCTTCATTGTCAAATATACAGCAACATATTACTGCCTATTAATGCCATAACAACCGGGCCCAATCTCAACAGGTTTCACAGCTTCAACAAGTATCTCAACCCTTTGTGGCATGGAAGTTGGGCATTAACATTCTTTACTGTCACATCCAAGTTGTTCTCTGGTTGTAACGTGACATCTGACCCAGCAGGATAAGCTTGCTGACTGACCACCTGTAGATAAAAGGACTCAGCTCAGCTTTAATAAGCTCCACACCAATGAGACAAATGACTGACTGTTTTGTATGAGGGAGGTACCAGCACAGGAAGCACTAGAGAGTATTTTAGTAAGATAAAGAAAGAAAGAAAAGAAAAAGTGCAACTTCAGTCCTGAACTTCTACAGATGTTAATACTCTTGTGGTAGACAAAGAAGCTTCTTTTCAAAAGAAATGCTTGTAGAAAAACAAACGCCACAAGGTGAAGAAAGTTGTTCCTCAAGACCTAATCAGATACTACTGACATGATGTTTCAGAAGTACTACACTCTTAGTCGTGGTGATAAATACATTAAAACTTCAAGAGAATGTATCTTCATCACCTTTCCACTAGAACACAGGTCACCCCATTGATAGCACAGGTACTACAAAGCCCAACTCTGTGTCACTGAAAAAGTGCAGAGAATTTCAAGACCAGAACTCTACAATGACAGCTCGAAAAATTCCAGTGCTCTTCTAAACATCAGATATTACATTTTTGTAAGCTCTTCTTCTCCCCTCAACTCCTGCTTCTGGGCAGCATTCAGTAAGACACTCATGTATATAAAGGAAGACACTGAAATACTTCAGTAAAAGGGTGACTACAGATTCAAGAGTGCACTAAAGACAAGCAGCAAAATAGAAACACCAAACAGACATAGTGAGGTCAATTGAAATATTTATGATTACAGTATCATTATGCATAAATTACAGAAAGAACTACTAAAATAATGTAAGCTTTTACTTTGGTATGGGTATGTCACAAGGGTAACAACCACAGACCAAGTTAAGGTAACTTGGTCATGTTTCATGACAGGGCTAGAACTGAGAGTTAATTTGTATTTAACATTAGGGACTTGCCCCAAGAAAAAAATCAGGAATTAAAACTGTTCCTAGGAGAAGAGCTCCCAGCACAGACAGCTACTCAGTGTGCAGGTACCCAGATCAGTAGTTGGTGATGATGGGTTTGTGATTTGTGTCTGGCCCCTCACAATCTTCCTTCCAGTCCAGCTGAACTCAGGGCATGGCATATCTTTGCATGTGTTCCTTGGATAAGAATGGAGAACTCTCAAGCTCCAGCTCGTGGGGAAAACAAGAATGCAGGAGAACAAATTCATTCATTTCCTTAAGCTAACAAGGTTTCCTGCTCCAAGAGTCTCTACCTCACTGTTTGCACTCATTAAAAGAAAACCTGCTAAGATTTTGTCATCACAAGTAAATCCACAGTCCTGCAGCCTTATTCCACTTGGCTACATATTTCTCCCCACCTCAGTTATGTCTGTTTTAATAAAATCAATTGGGAACTCTTCTTGTAAGCAGGAAGGCTGAGCAGCCTCTGCCATGGGGAAGAGCCTACGGCTTATTTTGTAACAGTGTCTGCATTCCTTCAGAGAAAAGAAAAAACCCCAAACATTAAGCTCCAGCTTGTACAAATTCTACTAGAACAGAAAAAGGACACGATGGTGAGCAGACAATAAGTAAATTAACAATTTTCTAAGTCTGACCTTATTAAAATGCCACACACGACAAAGCTGCTATGAGCTTAATTCACAAAGAACTCAATGACAGTGGGATTTCCACAGAATTTAAATGAGAAAAAGTGCTTGCAGCAAGGGAAGCTCCACGGCTTCCCTCCTGTTTCCACATTCCCTCTTTGCCTCCTAAGTCAGGGCATTTTGAAGACATGGATTAAGTAGTGAGCCATGATAAATCAATAACCTAAGTCAGTGTTTTGCACTGCACTGCTCAGAGAGTCTGCCTTGCCCATTTTCAGGGACTACAGTAATCAGGGGAGGGAAATAAAGGTCACTGCAGACTGAGGCTGCTGAAGCCTTTTTCTCTCTCTTAAGAGTGATGAAGAACAACAGAGACCCTTTTGTTGAAACATCAGCAATTTGCCTGCCTGTTTATGCTGGATGGGCAAAACGTTTGTCCTCTTACATGTCTATATTTAAGCTCCCCAAAACACTCCCCAAGCCAGAAGCTCAGTAGTACTCCCATGGCTCTGATTTCTACACATATTTTTTTTTAATGCATTGAATATTTTATTTACAAAGTACTTAGAATGGAAGTTAGACCAAGTTATCTTAAAAACAAACAAAAGAAATAAGATGGTAAGTTCATTTCATCTATTCAGGGTTTTTTGTGTATTTCTCAAAACAAAGCTTTGCACTCCTCTGGAGCTGCACAGCACTCAGACCTCAGTCATGAGACAGACACCAGTCTGGGACACCAAGTGTCCTGGCTTAAAGGATTTATTTAATGAAAAATTGGAAAAAACTTTAGAAATAATTCTAATTTTCAATCACAACATGTATGAAATTCTACAAACTCATGATAATACACTAAAAACTGCAGCAGCACTTAATTTACCAGCAAAGTATCTCTTAGATACGTACTAGATTTAACTCCTGAAAGGATTACTAATTTTATTCTTGCTATTTATCTTCTGAACTTGGCATACTTACTATCAAATTCTCACCTGGAAGACATTTACTGATTAAGTAAGACTTGTATATAATGTAGGGGGCTCTTTAGGTCACTAATATTATTGTGGATCTATCTGGTATTCTTTTATGGTCTGCTTTTTTTGGACAAAAAATAACTTTATTGACTGCTGACACAGTTTAAATACCCAAGACATGCATGGATACAACAAATATTACATCGTAGGCATTTTTTTCATGCTCTCTTTTCTCATACCCCTGGGGAAAAAATAAAATCCCTGTCAGAAGAGGGCACCTCCTATGCATTCCACAGTGTGCTGACCAGAAAACAAACCAAGACCCACAGTGCTTGTTTTTCAAATGTTGCACAAAATGGCCACTGTGCATGTTTCAAAAATGCCATTTATGCTCTGTTTGTAACAGCAAGGAGAACTTTTCTCAAGGAAATGTTTCCTACAACCAATATGATTTAGCCACTGAGGGAGCAGTTGAAGGACTGAACAGGTGCACAGACCCTGCCAGAAACAGGACAGTGACCCTTGGCATTCAGCCACCACATGGGGCAACACTCCCCACATCAGGACATTTTATTTTATGGAGAATAACATCTGCAAAGAATGAAACACTTCAAACAACAACAAAACCACACGGGAACAAGACACGACAGCCTAGTGGGGTTTTTTTAAACTGTTTCAAATCCTAACCATGCAAAAGCCTAAAAAGGAACCCATCAGTGCATGACAATCCCCTCACACCCCACAGCTGGTCACACTCTGTGTCTGCAGACAAGAAGTGGGCACAACGTCCAGAACAGATCACAGAAGATCTGAGATCATGGAAAGTTTTGCAGTCAGTAAGAGAAGAAAACAGAATAGAGCAAAGTACTACAGTGAGTAAGAATGAAGATAATAAAGAAAAACTTATCTAGACACTGTGCACAAATTCTTTTTTAAAAATAAATATGAAAATATGAATTTGCCAGATCATCCCAAAATGTTGTTTCTTTTATTTTTGTCAGTGTTTCTGCAACCTGTTAATATTCAGGCTGGGTTTTGAGGTCAGAGTTCCAAGTCTGGGAAAAACACCCAGCTGCTGAGCAGCATAAAGTACCCTTCTTTATTGAGACATTGAACTTGCATTCCTAGAATAACCCCCCACCACAGTAATGGCATCGTTCATATCAGGCACACAGTAACCATCCAGGAATTTCTTCTCCTCTAAATACCAACATCAATGCCTAAAAATAGCAGTTATCAATCACTGCTTAGGCCATCAGGACAGGAAGACGTTCATTTTCCAACTCTTAGGAAATCAATTCCTAATTAGGAATTCTTGTTCATGGGTTTTTTTTACTTTTTTTTTTTTAAAGAAGATTGAACAGCTATATATGATATACTACATGCACATAAAACACAATTCACCCTATTTCCTCCAAGAGTAACTCACAAGCCACAGTGGGATAACAAGTATTAGACAATTCATGCAGACTTCTACCCAGCCATGTAGGCCAGAAAACAAATGCTTTTTATTAGTCTGAACTATTCTAGTGTGGATATAAAATGAATCCAGCTCCAGATTTGGCTGGGATATAACCCCCTTTACCAAGAATCCTGCTATGAATGGGCTGGTTGTTTCACATCTAGGATCAACACTACTTGAGAAATCTATCACTACTTAGATATCTGGTTGATATATTGCCTTCTTACTAATTCAAGAACAGCTCCAGCCTAATCAATGTTTGTGTTTTCCCTACTTTCATTTTTCTTTCAGCACTTTGCTTCTTTCCCCTGGCCCTGCCTTTGCCCTGCAGTGTACGAGGCACAAGCACCACTTGTCCTGCTGCAGCACAGACTGACACTCGAGGGTGTTCCTGAGCAGCTGCCCAGGCCATTCCCGGCCCTGCCTGTCCAAACCCCGCAGGGATGGCTCAGTTACACTGCCTGGGGACACAAGAGCTGGAAGGTTAAGAAGTCTCTCATCCTGTGATTCACAGCACACCATGACTACTAAAAATCTCTCTCCCACTGCCCACTGCCATCCTTCGAAGACTGGATTCAGATTCTGAAGACTGACTCTCGAGTTCTAAAATTTGGCCCAAATTTCAGCTGTTTATGAAAAACCAGGCTCAGTAGTTCACAGACCCTTATAAGTCACTATGTTCAAAGCTAATACACTTAGACAAAATTATTGAATACATTAAAGGAAAATAATTTTGTTTTGTATTCTGGAAACGACTTCCTTCAAAAGAGAACAAAACATACAGAGACCTTTATAACAAAAGTAACAGAACATGCCATACTGTTTTACCACTTCTGTCTTTGCACTTAACCAGTTGGTTAAGATCAACTACTAAAAAAACCACAGCCAAAGAAACGCAACACCTATTTCCTGACCAGGAAAGCTTCCTTCTCACAGGGGTGAGTTGATTCAATTATGAATCAACTTGAACAAAACTGTCACTTCCTTGCAGGAGTTTTCATAGAACCTTTCATTCAATCTTTTTCAAGCTGTCTCGATTTAACACAGTGAGATCTGGGATCCAAAGATTGCTGAAGTCATTCACTCTTTCACGATTGTTAATGAGCCCTAAGCCATGCCTCGCTACAGCTGTTTGCTTTCAAGGCTTGGCAATCTTAATCTAATGGGAGAACTTAAAAAAAAAACCCACAAAAAAAAAAGAGATGAGGGACATTAAGAGTGCTTAATCCAGTGTTTCATTTGCCATTTTTTAAACTTGATCCTGTGATGGAAAGCACAGTACTTTTTGGGTGGGGTTAAAAAAAAAAGTTTGGAACCTTATGGGGGACCCAGGACTGCTATTTAGCTCTTCTTATGTAGACAGACTGCACTCAGTCATTGAAATAAATATTACAACCAGAGAACTGAAATTCAGTAGTTTGGTACTGTCTTTGAAGTGAACCACAGTGTCTGTATTAAAGAAGAGAAACAGCCCAATTAGCACAATCTCCACCCTAATTTGCAATAAATACTGCATGACTGTCTTGTGACATCACGACTTGTTCCATCACCTAAACTACTCATTCACCAGCATCCTAAATTAGTGAAACATTTCAACACTTGTTTAAACTTGAAGCACATCAGTAACCCCCATTGCTGGGGGCTGGATATGTGGTAAAACATTTTCTAAATAAAATCTTGAATTCTAAATTTAAAATACATTGTGTAAATCTAAACATTAGACTCACAGAAACCAGCAGTCCTAAGACAACATGGTAAAAGATTCCACAACAATGCTACTTACATCTCAAGTTTTATAGGCATTTAATATGATCAGCATTTTCTTTCTTTTCCACTGAAGTATGCAAGTAACTATTGGATAGTTTTGAGATGTATAACCAAAAATGCTGCAATTTCAGTTGGTACCTGTCATGTCGCACGATGGGTGTAGGCAGGACACAGGTCAGGAGCCATCCAAACTCAGCCAGCGTGTGCAATAAAGGTCCATAATCTGTTTTAATTTCACACCCCTACATTAATAATTATAAAAAGTAGTAAAGAGACTCTGTACAGGTTTTATTTGCATTTCTATACAACTACAACTCCTCTGAGATGACAAATCCTTTGAGATGACAAACTGTTGTTTGGTGGAGATTCACTATTTAAACTGGAAACAATTTGAAAGGTCAAGACTACAAAAACCAAGGAAAACCAGTTTATTAACAGTAGGTATGACCCCTGATTCAGCAAGACATTCAATTCAAAGCACATCTCACTTGTTCAGCTTGTTCCTTCCCTAAATTAGTGCCTAAAACTTTTAAAACATCGTAATAGGTGTCAATTATGCATTTATTTTTACTTCACATGTCAAGACCGAGCATTTCACCTACCTATATACTTAGGATTTTGGTGAGGTTTTTTCGTTGGTTTGGGTTTTTTTTAATACACAAGCTGTGTTGATTCTTCTCACACTGGTAACTGTATTTATCACTGGATATTTCATAAGTAAGACCTTAATATCCTCCAAACCCAACTAATTTCAGATGTCATTGGTACTAGTAATCCTATAACACGGATTTATTTTTTAAAAAATCATTTTATTGCTGTAACCTACTACAGCAGTACATATACATTTATTAGGAAAACCAGTCTTTCATATTTAGCAGTAAAATTATAATAAAAATATACATCTGAAAACCATAATTAAATCACTATCAATTTCCTCCTGTTTTTAGTTCTAGCTATCTTCTTCTCCTCCTTATTTAAAAACACTTCACACTGTCAGTGTGATCTGCACTTGCTGAAAATGTATCTAAATTGGTGGTTATTTGTTGGTATGAACACTTGCAAATGTCAGGCCAGAATCCCTCCAGCGTTTTTCTTTTATGCACATTCACCAATAGCCACAAACCTGACTTCACTTGTGTGATTCAAGGCTTTAGTTTAGCCTGTGCAAGTGGCTTCAGGAGACCATCCTGAACATTTACCCAACAGTGGTATAAGTATCTCAAGATAAAAAGCACAAAAATACAAGTAGCAAACAGCATTGCTAAATAATCACCAATTTACCTCAATGACTGTCCATTGTTCAACAACTATTGCGTCATTTCCTTTCCTGTTAGAACCTGGAACCCCAGCACCTTCTTCTTCATAGATAAATAATCCTTCCAAAGATTTGGGCAAATAGTCCCCTGTGAAGATGAACAAAGTTTTATGTTGATACACTACCAAGAAGTACACATGGGATGTTTTGTTTTCCCTCCCTTAAACATTCCTCTAAAATAAACTTCATAGAATCTTAGAATCAGTTGGGTTGGAAGAGACCTCCGAGCCATCAAGTCCAACCCTTAATCCAACCCCATTTGATTATTAAAAACCTCCAGGGATGGTGAATCCACCACCTCCCTGGGCAGGCCATTCCAATGCCTGACCACTCTCTCTGTAAAGAACTTCTTCCTGATATCCAA
>JAOXXN010000102.1:9864739-9886691 GCA_026770055.1 Myrmophylax atrothorax
AACCACAAAACAAAACCCCCCAAAACAAAAAAACAGAACACTACTTTGCAGCTATACAACTTCAAATTTTAAAACCATGAAACAGACAAAACCATTTTTCAAGAGCACCATGTGTTCTGCTACTTTCTGCTCAGTTACTACAGGAATACAGTTTACTCAATGACTTAATATCAGCTACTTCAAGAAATCAGTTTTGGAATTCAAAGAAGCACCAATTTAAAATGAAAAGTGTAAACACTTTTTCAAGGAGGATGAATGGACTTCTGATGCATAAGAGTAGAAGCAGCACAAACCAAAAATGATAATGAACTGGAGAGTTCTAAACGCAAAATGTGTCAACCAAACAAACACAGGAGAGATGAAACTTCAGAACCTTTCTGTCTGTCTACAGGGTTTTTTAATTCAGTGTTATCTAGGAGAACGTTAGAACTAACTTTTGCCATAGAACTGTAACATTAAGAGAATATTTCTAGCAAACACTACCCAACAGCTATGTCAGTAGAAAACAGAAGATACCAACCAGGTCTCTGAATTCCAGGGGGTGGAAGCCAGAAAATGAATTTCGTCTGCTAACATGTGAATGTGACAGCCAGTGCATGAAGATGATGACTTGCTGTGAGTTACTGAATGACCACAGGGCACAGTCCTTACCTGGTACATTCCCTCCTAGCACAGGAGTGAAGACTTACAATTATCAATAGGAAACTGCAGAAAGCCAAAGAGAATTCAACCCTTTCTCCAACCCCCAAAATTCCTGACTTGAACACGCAGAGTTATCTAAATTACTTCTGTATAACAGCACAGGAATATCCTCAGTATGGAGATCTGAACTGGCAGGAGAATATTGTGTAGTATAAAAGACCAAAAAAATGCTGAGTGCTGGAACACCAACACAACACAACCATAGACACTGTCTGAGGAAACGTAATTCCTTCTCAGTGCATATAATGCCATAAACAGGGATTCACAAATGGTAAGTCAGCTATATGTAAGTTGTATCTACAGAAGGATTCAGCTCCTGAAAGGTTCAGTCATTGCTGACTGATGTCATGCCATCACACTTGGCAAACATTTTGGTGAAAGATAAGCTACAAAATCAGTGAAGAACCCTCAGTACTTCAACAGTGACCTCCAGTTCCTAGAGAAAAGCCAGTATTCAGAGCTTTGTCGTGGTACCTTCTAGGTCTATCAAATCAAAATGAAGCATTGTTAAGACCTGGGAGATACAATCCTAACCAACAGCACCTCCAGAGAGATGTTACAGACCCCAGAGTAGAACCACTGCAGGGAATAGTTACGGGCCTGACAGGGAATATCCTCACAATCAAGTTCACATGCAAGTAAAAAGAAATGAAATAATCTTTGAAGCAAAGGCCATGGGATCAACTCATTGTCAACAGTCTAACATCTGTACCAATTAAGGGAAAATAAACTACATTTTGTGAGTATAAAGCCACACTCTGATTTTTAAGTGGCTGCACAGTATTTGTCCACTTCCACACAATTAGTTCAAGAGACTTCCCTCAAAGCACTTAAAAACCAATTAGCAGTCACTGTAAAATTTATTTTTTGGATCTCTAAAGCATTATTAAAAACAGGGTAGTCATGTGTGGGTTCCAAAAATAAGGACTAAATCTTCCAAATCCTGGATCAAATGCATGTTTCATGACAAGAAATAAGGCTCCAACAGAACACACAACCTTTCTTTGGCACTTTCAGAGGCAGCACTTCATTAAAAAATATTTACTAAGTAAAAATTCTTCCATGGAAATGAATTACCGTTACAATGAGCCAAGATTTTTGTGATACACTTGTATTGATGAGTTCTAAAATCTGAAAATTCAACAGAATGGACAGGTGTGCTAACGGTATGGACTGGCACAGAAACAGGACCATCTAAAGCAGGTGAGTACTTTCCCCTTCAAAATAGGCTGAGCTCTTCATGTATCCAACAAATTGTATACCTTTTTTGATACTTACTGGTCAACAGTCCCCCACAGCTGCAATGGTAACAAATTTTTAGAAACAGAAACTACTTTTCTACCTACCAAGAGGTCACTTAAGCAAAGTTGCAACCAAGACATGGTCCATTGGCCTCCTCTGTCACAACAACCTCAAAACAGCCTAAAACCTGAACAGATTACAAATCTCTTCCTGCACAGCACCACAGAGCAGTACTGACCACTAGAATCATCCTTGCAGAGATTACTTATTACACATAGATTATGTACTGACTACAAGGCTCACTTGGTAAGATCCTTGAACGATTAAAAGGAAAAAAAAATACCAACAAAACAAATCCACCTGAAAAGAAAGTCCCCAAATTACTACAAATCAGATAAAAATTTTGAACACCTCAGTGCTACAGAAGCAGTAAGGCATAGATTGCATTCCTATTAACCAGAGGCTGTATTTTCCACCTATAAGGAATCTGACTCTTCTAATACATAAAAGAAATCCTAAGGAACCAAGATGGGAAATAAAGAAAAAAGAAGAAAATTATCTCTCTGAAGTTGAAGAGAAAATAGTATTTCATCTCAATTTGTGATACTGTCAGAGAGTTCCTAACTTTCATACAGACAACAGAAAAAAAGAAGCAAGTTTTCAATGGCCTTGTAATGCAAGTAGTGAAGTAGCATTGCCTCCTTCTATAGCTAAACACGTACCATAAAACCAAATGTATTGCTTACTGTATGCAAGAAGTGTTAATATGAGAACAAACAGTTACCAAACTAGCAGTCCACATTTGATTTTTAAAAGTTATTCCCGAGCACTAAAACGACACGTAAGTAGAACACATTGTAAAAGTAGAGAATACTCATTACAAAAAAAATTTAGACAAATGGTTTTGGAATTGAAATGTACATAAGTTTAAGTAAACAGATTTTAAGCCACAGCACAAAAATGCTGTCAGTATGTGGCAAGATGGTTTCTATTTTGTAATGGAGGCATCTTTAAAGTTTATGTAACTCATAAATTAAAGGTAAAAATTTCCCCTTTTGTAGAAGTACTCTGGATTTCCATCTCAGTCAGTAACTGGAGTTTATACAGTAGGCAGTGTGTCAGATATCACCATTTTGTCCTGTAACAGGATTTATATTAAGAAAGGAAGTGCAGAATGAAATTATTACTTTATGTGTTTTTACCTGACCAAACCACAAAATTCCATTTTATTACTTGACAAAAAGCAGTAGTATTTTAACTGAGGCACTTGCAGGCAAATGTTGTATGTTGGGGAGAACATTCCCTCCGTGTGATAGGTGTGTTAACGAAGCACATGGCTAAAAGAAATGTTTTACAGCATCCACAGAAGGTAGTGTAAGAATTCACTCTTCCATTCTGTAAACTTTTCTAGGATGAAAATGAAGACTTCATGCATACTGAGGTTTCACACTCACAGACGAATGATGTGAAAAATTTCTTCTCATAGAATGCGACTTCGATTCCTAAAGAGAGTGAAAAATGCTGTTGTTTCTTCTATTTGAAAGCATGGCCCATTTACTGAATTAATAACACTTCAATGAAAAGTTACAGTCCACTTTGATATTGCATCAGCTAGACAGGCTTGGCTCAAAAAGGAGAAACAAATTATGCACTTAGGTGAAGTTCATAGTGGCAGAAAATATCTTCCTTTATTTACAAGTATGGAATCTCAGAACAAGTTCCAACCTCTTTTAATAAAAAAAACTCCCAGTTTTGTTCACTGACCACAGCTTTACTAAAGTATGTCAAGCTATTAAAGCAACTGCATCCTTTTTGTAATTAGATGGGGAGAATTTATTTTTACAAAACATTACTGTGCAAACCAAACTATTTAGCCAATTCTGGTTTGGTTGTTTTGTGTTTTGTTCTGTTTTTTTTTTTTTTTTTAAACTTAAGCCCTCTCTTTAATGTAGATCAGAGCAATGCATTACCATGGGTATTTATAATGCCTACATTAAGGTTTTAGAAGGTAACACACTTATAAAACCTGAGCTGCAGAGCTGAAAGCTGCCTTATTTGTAAACTGACCAACAGGCAATGGACTGTGCCCAAGTAATTTGTCAGTGCGTGCCACCAGCCACTGACAAAAGGGTGGCAAGTCACAGAAACTACAGCTGCTATTTTAGACACTGGCACAAACACTTCTTAGAATACTTGTACTATTCTGTTTATTCTTCCAAAGACCATATTTTCTTAAAGTCTCTCTTTATCTCAGCTGTTCTATACCCCAAATGTATGACCCCCATCTCTTTTACTCTCTATTTAATTATGCCACATGACAGACCAACTTTTTGTTTTCTAACCTTACTAGCTCAGCCATTTTCAGCACTTTTTGTTTTGTTAACTTTTTACCCTCCTGTGTGACTATGACAGTCTCCTAATAAAACCAGCTTTAGTTCACACACCTCTATCAGCATACCCAGCCCACTACAGTCTCAAGACAGCAGTTGCTTTCCATGATCTACTAAATTCACACCATGTTGTGCACTGCCTTCTGCAATTTCAGGGTTCCACGGCCATTAGCTGTCATTGCACCAACCTCACAGGACTTCAATCCCAATGCATTTCTCTTTCTTTAGTTTCACTCCTATTAGTGTATGCAGGACACAAACATTTTCTCTACTGAGAAAACTATGCTGGGCTCAGTTGGTTAAAACTTGGTTGTAGTAACGCCAAGGTCATGGGTCCAATCCCCTGTGTGGGCCATTGACAAGAGTTGGACTCGATGATCCTTGTGGGTCCCTTCCAGCTCAGAATAGTCTGTGGTTTCACCCTGGCAAACTTGTAGTATTTGTTTAAAAGCCATATCTGGGGATGTATCATACAGGCACATACACAGACAAGAAATCATACCTTAAATAGCAAGGCCCTGCTACAAAACAGGGGGCTGTTTAAAGTAGCAAATAAGAAATTACACTAATTTCAACATGAGCAAAATATTGCATTCTTGCCTAGCTTCCTTTTATTAAAACCCTGATGTTTTAAAAAAGAGTAAGCAACTAAGAAGCAGCTTTTTTCACAGTAAAAGCATGATTGAGCCCCTGCCAGAGTACAAGCTATTGTAAATAGCATAAAATAGGGAGAAAAGGGGAAGGAGTTGTCAATATAGGAATTAAAACAGTTTCCAGAAACAAAAAAGAAATCATACGTTTCCGTCCCTGTTGAGGAAAACAATCCAAACACATGAAACTTGGGCAGTTGAACTAAAAATAAAATAATGATGGAATTTCTATCTACATTATTACCCAGGAATGAATTACACTGATTATACAGAATTTGGTTTATTAAGAGAACTATTAAGCAACTGACAAACTGCAGGAAACAGCTGAGTAATGCTGCAGACTAGGCTAGATCTGAGCATGTTTCATTATTCACCAAGTCATAAACAGCAAACATTGCAATGAAGCAACTGACCCCAAGTTTTCCACAACTCGCAGCTGCCAGCTGGGATGTTGGTGATGGATCTCAGCCACACAGGAAGGACTGGACAAGAAAAAAAATAAGAAATCAGTACAGAGAGACCAGAGCTGCCTAAATGCTTTAACAGTGAATGCTCCATAGGGTTGTCAAGCAAAGAGGGAGAACATACAGATCAGAGAAAGCAAATGAAAAAGAACACTACACTGAAGTGAGAACAAACTAACAGAAGAGGAAAGAGGAGTTCATAAAGAGAGCACAGAATTAAAAAATGTGAGAAAAAGAATGCCACCTGCACCTTTCAATGTTCAAATCAAATCAGCAAATACAGTTTAGGGGGAGTTTAAAATAGCTGTTTTACAGGCAACAGATGAGTGACAAGCCTCTTGGCAACCATATTATGACAACTGAAGTTTGGATTCACACTTCTTAGACTACCAGAACTTTAAACAAAAGGATTATTCTGTTTCACTGCATGAATATATGAAAAAATACTTACCTATAGAGAAAATATGTTGCAATATGTATTGTTTCAGATGGAATATCAGATGCAGTACTAGTATAAAATTACTGTACTTTCCCCCAGTGATTACACCAAAACTGTTAGGAAAAAACATGTATATACACATGCAAGGAGATACACACAAACACTTACAAACACACATGTATTTATGTGTATTATACACACAGAGAATACAAGTCTTACCTTATGACTCTCAACTGCAGAGAATACCAGAGTGCACCAAGCTCAGCTAAATTTACACAACACTCACTACCAAAAGGCCACGGTGCCAAAGACCACCATTCACCACTACAAACCAAATACAAATACACATGAACTATCACCACAAATGACATTGTGGGATCTCGTACTGCCAATGTCAGCCATCTCCCCAAGTTTCCCCTGCTACTGTAGACTACACAGCTTTTACTGCCAAACAACATCTCACACATATCCTCTAGGAGCATCCAAACATTAATCTCCATATCAGAGGATATGGAATCTGAAACATCCAGTAGAGATGAACAAACCTCATACTTCCTAAAAAAAAGTGCCACCTTGCAGCCTTTGAGAATGAATGTTTAGCTTCATTCATTTTTGTAGATGGAATATATGAAGTCACTTGCACATGCTCATGAACAAAACATGGTATAATCGCCAAAAGAAATTAGCTTAAGTAAAATATAAGTGGTCATTAGCAAACACATGACCACAGGGAGGGAAGTAGCACTCTCAATTCAAAATTGATCTTAAATACAGAATTCGCATCTAAAGGTAAGTCACAGTTGGAAGATGGGGAATGTTTTCTAATTTTCCTTTAGCACTATTAAAAATTTTGTACTATAAATAGCATTTTGTTGATGTAACTTAAGTGGTAAAACAGAAAGAGTGAAAAATAAATTAAGAGAACTGCCAGAACTGAAGCTTCTCTTGTTAACTGCTACTTGGTTTACATGACAAATGGACCAAGTTCTCTTTTTTATACACCCCTAACAGCAATGGAAACAATGGCATCAAAATTTGTGATTTTCTTCAGTTCATATTTAATACATTTTTTGTACACTCACCCTTGTGACTTCATAACTTATGACTGCAATGCACACTCTGTTTTGAGATGCATTTGAAAGCTGTAAGAAGTCTACAACTGCCAAAGGTCCCTGGCTGTACCCACTCTGCTCTCACCATATCACTTACAGCTCCTGGTATAAAGTGTATGTTTTTTCTCTGTGCAATCCCTAATGCAGCAGAGGCAATTAGCAGATTCCCTTCAAGGTGAAGTCATTACTTTAGGCATATCCTTTCTCCTACATGGCCGCTACTTGGCAATTTTCAAGCAGCAGATACATTTGTTGTGGTATTTTAAGAAGACAACAGTCCCTGGGCAGTCTGCTTGAACAGCTGGGGAGCAGGTGGCAATGACACAACCACCTGCTAACACAGAGCAGTCTGCTGTCAGCACTTGCTTTTTTCCATCATTATTGAGAGCTGAGCACACTGATGGACACAACACAAGCTGATCACATTTGCTGCATGTGACATATATTCAAATTCCAAGTGAGCCTGTGAAAAGATAATGTGAAACTTGAAAAGCAAAAGTTCTATTTTAGAACTACTAATTACTAGTAAACGAAGGTAACTAAATAGAACTTAAGACCCAAGGACTATTTGGCATCACCTTGTAATGAACAAAAACATCAGAACTCAGTAAGTCTTTGTAAGGGTTTAACTGTATCTGTGAATCCACCTGAGACCCGAACAGAGCAGAGTTTCAATTCTAGGTAACAAGACTTCTCAGAAAACCTCCAAGAATGAGGATGACCCTCAGGGCAGTTTATTCCAGGACAACACTTATGTTACAGCCCCCTCTACTGGAAATACTTAGCACATATTGTTACACAAGAGTCGGAATAAAATTCTTCAGGGAAAAGTAAAATAAAATAAAAATATGTGAAAAAGATAGAACATGGCTTTTATTCTACTTGTATTTAGTCTGCCACTGGCAGCTGAGTGAGTATCTTTCACAGAAGAGTAAGTGCTGTAATATCACATATAACTACTGATAAGTGCAGATTTTTGTTATCAGGCAAATCAGTTTTGACATTATTTCATATATAGTATGAACAGACTTATTAATTTAGATAAAAGGACCTTAAACTGGGAACCAAAAAAAAAATCCAACAACTTGCATCAGGCAACAAAATAATCAGATTTTAAAAAAACAGCCTCTGAATTGGAACTTCACAGAACAAACATCAAGAGGTGACCACCTGGGACAGTTTTTCATGCTTCAGGTTTCAAAAATCCCACCTTTCCTCAACATGAGGTTCAATCTAAGGCTGCAAATAATGACTTCAATGTCAAGACCAAGAGACAGAGATAAGGATTTGTAATCAAATGAGGTTCAACATTTTCTCTCAATATATGTTTTTCACTTGCAGTTTTCCTTGTGTCTCAATGTTAAAATAACTAGTCACGTATTTACTTCTTAGTTTGCCCAAATAATTCCAAAATATTCTGTATATTCTCTGTAACAAAGCTTCAAGTGAAGAAAAATTTCAGTTTCTCTACAACATTTCCCATTTTCCTCATGTATTAATTTATTAATAGCAGACTTTCCCCCATGCCCCTCTTCAAGAAAGGGGGCAGCAACACTGCAGTGCTTGCTTTACCTTCTTGGTTTGATACTCACAGCTGCAGGCATGGCTATGTGACTCTGGGCATAAGGCTGGGGATGCAGTGTTTGAACTCCATGATCAGAATACAGCTGGTATAAAAAAACCCCAAAACCAAACAACAAATAGTTAGCATAAAAGTTAAGTTTCATAATCTTATGTTTTTGCAAGCCTTTCATATGACTTTAGAATCCTTAGAACTTGAAATTTTGGGCTAAGTTATCTGAGCTACTGACTTTTTAGAGCCCAAAATTTCAATATTTAAGTTTTCCCCACTGTACCAAAGTTTGGTAAACTTCATTTATCTCCATCAATGTCATAAATCCCTTTCCTTGACAGAAGTAGCAGCTTCTCTACTACAACATCCCTTCACTCAGCTTTAACTGGAACAGTGTTTAAATTTGTAGATGAGCATATCGAATTCTCAGCATTATCAGACTTACAAGATATTTATATACAAATAACACAGATTATTCTTGGAGTTTTACACCATTTGTCTGAAATTCCACACATTGCTTCCTTTAACATGAACAAACTCTGCCTACTTGTAAACTGAGAGCACATTATACCCAAGTATTCCTTAACTATGCATTTTCCTGGTGCTCACAGATTTCAAATTTCTCTGCACAGGTTTATAACCAATTCAGGAACTGTTAAAGGTAAAATAGCAGCATCATTAATAAGACTATAATTATAAAATAAATAGCCAGATTTATGCACTTTCAAAACAGAAGAAAAACTCCAACAACCCTTGTATTAATTCAGTATCTTTGCAGGGAAACTAAACTTTGGAATGTCAGAATTTTCCACTTAAGATATCTGAAATACCAGTTCAGGAACTTCTCTCGGCAATAAAACACTCGTTAACTTTTGAAACAATATGTGATTACTGTCCTAATTTAACATGTATTTCAGCATTCAGGAATGAATATTTTAGAGACGTACCAATTAACATAAAATTAAAAATGTGTTGTGATTAAGTTTTTTTGTAGCTATTTGTGAGGAGTCTGCCTTATTGAACATTAAGAATCTCTTAAGTAGTATTATAAATGCTACTGCTTGAGAAGCAAAAAAACTTGTAGACAAATTAATCATTCAACCACTCAGTTAATTTGGATCATCACAAAGGTTTAGGTGTATTGACCCAAATTGATTCCAAAGAATCTGACTTTACTTATATATTACTTGCAAACAAAAAAACCCTGCCTAGTCCTGTACTGTCTGTAATACACTTGTGACCTGCTAAAGTATTTCAGAATCAAAGCATCCTGCTGGAAAACTGGAAGAGAAACTGCAATCTCAAGGCACCTGAAATTATTAAACAGCACCGTAAGTACAGGAACAATTGACTGAAGTGCCCTGAACAGCTGGTGCTTAAATTAAAAGATTATGTTTTCCAACTGCAGACAAACTTCTATTGTCAATAAATTTTTTTAGACTTTTAAAAATACCTCAGGAACTGCAGCTTCCATTAGGAGAGGTGGAGATATACATCCACCTTCCTGGGAAATTCCTACTGGCTGATAAAAGACTTCCGATGGTTGCAGATACAAGAGCGGAGGAGAAGAGGTAGGAGACTGAAATAAAACATATTAATAAATTACATGATTTAAGCACTATGAAGACCAAAGTTTATTTTACAGTCTTCTTTGCTACATATAAACAGAGATGAAGCTTTGAAAGAAAGCATCAAATTCATCTTTGATAATGAAAGAAATTGAGGGGTAAGTGAATAGAAAGGTCAGGTGGTAGGAAGAAAAAAATGGTCTTTAGTAATTTTTATATAGTTCTCAGATTTATTTGCATTTCAGAGAGTATCATTAGAGAAGTCCTAAAACTTGTAAAATTGACATAATCTCCAGACCACAGAAACACACTACACAGTTAAGTTTTGCCTTGCAAAAGTGTTACTCTAGCAAAACAGGTATTTTTGTTTTAAAATAACCCCCGTGGTGTTTCAGTAATTCAGCACCCTGATATCAAAGCAGCAGATTGATCCAGTAGAGGGGAACAGAGCACAACAGGACCAGGTTGGCTGCTACTGAAGTAATGAGGCCACACTAAACAGTTCAACCTTAAGGGACTCGGTCCTTTCAGCTTCAAACTCTTCACGTTTCTGGAGCGTCAGGACTCACATACTAAGCTGCTCTGCCACAGAGATCACAAAACCAATAAACTCTTCCCCCAGAATGACCAAGTTTGCCATTTCAAGTTCCTCCTCCTGTTTCAAGGGCCTGGGTCTAACTTCCCCCACTTGTGTGTCTGCCTGCTTCTGTTAACAACACTCCTATGAACGTCACAGTTAGTACCAGTTAATCAGCTACTCAATACTAATTTCTCCTATCAGGCAAAATTTGGCAGTTTTTACCTGCTTCTGACAACTTACTAGGTAATTTAACACAAACTTTTTGTCAAAGGGAAAGGGGAGGGCAAGATGCTCTCTTCATGTAAAATCTGTACATGATGTTTCCATAGATGCTACTTTATGCCTTCTACTGTACCAGCAAATCTTGTAAATGCATTGCTGAAGCCCAGCAATGAATAGTGGGCAGTATCACTGTTAGGTAAGTGCCCCATACCTATAAACTAGGTGAAAAGTAATGGAAAAATGCTGCAACCATGAACTGTATTTACCTGTAGAACAGACCACTGCCACTGACTTGAAACACACTGTGTTGGTGCCTAAAATCAAACAAAAAGATGTTACTAACCTGATCAAGAACATACACACACGATAGTAGAATTCCTAACACACTAGAATCACAACCATCTCAAATCTGTAATTAATTGTAAATTAAAAAGAAGAAATACAACTTCCATTAAGCTTCACAAAGTTCAGGAACATTGTTTTGTCTATATTCATTCAGCCTCTGACTTGGCCATTTCATAAGCTTCAAAAAATGCTTAAATCAGACTCTCAACAGAGGCATTCAGACCACAGGGATCAATGGGCCCTGGTGGGAACATGAAAATGTTGCAGCTATAAGGAAAAGAGTCTTTTACTATGAAGGGGGCCAACCACTGGGAGAGGCTCTCCAGAAAGGCTGTGGAATCTCATCACTATTTAGAATCCTACTGGACAAGTACCCAAGAAACCTGATCTAACCAGTCCTGCTTTGAGCAGGAGTTCGGCTTGGATGATAAAAGGTTGGTACTAAGCCAGTTGTCTTGCAACACAAAAGAAAACTAATATATTATCATGCAGTTACATAAGTAAAATAAACTGGTGTTTAAAGAGAGTAGTCAATGAAATGAAAATACATTTGTTATCAGTTTTTACTTAATAAACAAACCTATGACAGTGCTGCAAACAGCACTGCATGGCTGAAACCCATTTTCATACAGATACCTGATAATGGTAAGTAGCAGACTGATAAACCGGAGGTGCCACCATCACAGGGGAACTGGAAACAGAGCGGGACTTCAAAAGAAAAAACATTACAGGTCTTAGGCAGCAGTTTCATTAATTGCCACTCCTCCTATTAGGCATAACCCTGGAATACTATAATGCTGAACCTTCCCTTCCTCTTGAAAATGGATTTACCAAGTTTGAATGTACACTTCAGCTTACTCTAAACCACTGCTTCTAACAGCCCATGTTAGATGAAACAAAAACCTGACATATTCACTTAGTTCTTTCCAGAAATCACTAGGCCATCACTATCTAGAGATAGTGAAACAAAGCTGCTCCTGATAAGGCCCAGACTGATTATGAACTATCCTGTCCAATAGGTCACATCAAAGCAAAAGTCCCCTGCAGAAGCAAAATAAACTGAAGTGGTATTTAAAAACCACAGTCTAAGATAAGGAAGCCATTTAAACACCTAGTATGAGGCACAGCTGAAGAAAGTGGGAGTATGAGGGAGTTAAAACCACTACACTCATGCTGGTTCACAGAAAAGCATAGATACCAAAATAAATTACTTACTGGCCATGACTGCTGAACAGGAGAAACTTCAGATGTATGAAAATAAGCCACTCCATTATGGTAAATGTATGGATATCCACTGGAAGTAGTTAAGTACATTGTACCAGCTTCTGGTGATACAGCAGTAGTTGTGTACATTGTACCAGTTTGCGGTGTTACAGAAGAACCTGGAATAAACATTTTAAAGCTTACTGACAAATAACTTTTATTTTTAAGATGTGTACATGATAGTAATAAGGGAAGATCATTTCTGAACTTCAGAGAAAGAAAACACTCAAAGGAAACAACATGGAGCAGTGTGCCCAGTGACATGTGAATTCCCTCTCAAACACAAACCCAAAGGACGGACCCAGAGGTGAACGTGAAGGGCTGCAGAAGATGACATGCATATAAATTACTGAAGACAGATAACTCCAGGTACCAACAAATACATGTATTTTTCATCTCCAAATGTCCAAAGGTAACTTGACATTGCAGGAGATTTTAATGGGTGACCTCCACATACTCATAGCTAGCTGAAACAAGATTCAAGCACTAAACCCAACCGAATTATTTCATTACAAGGTGGTTTCTCAACACGCAAAGACTTTCTGTGGTGGCACAAACTGGGAAAAGTAAAAAACTGGTTATCTGGATATCAGCAACAGGGACACTTCTCAGCAATGCTGAGTGTACTTATGAACTGCCTCTAACAGATAATGTGACAGAAACTAAAGGGAGCTTCAGAATTAAACCAACATTCTTCTGTATTGTCCTCAGACTGAAGATGACCAAAAGGATGGGCTTTTTCCTACTCTGCCAAAAGCTACCACTGGACAGATACTGAAATGAAGTTAAAAAGTACTTTACTGCCTGCTGCACTTAGAAATCTGTTTTACATCTGACAAATAGCCCTTACTGAGGACTCGCTCACAGACCTTGTCTCAAAAGTTGGTGATTTATATCCTATGTTTTCAGTATCCACTCAGTATCTCACAGCAAACAACACAGGAATGGAATGGTGACTGCAGCCTTGGGGCTTCTACCAAAGAAAGCAAAATGCAGAGGTCCTGATGGATTTTGATAACATAAATAAAATCAATGAGTAACAGTGCAACTGACAAGCACAGCCTGCTGTATCCTGCAGAACCTCTGAGGACAGTCTAAATGTTTACATTTAAGGTTCTGCCAGGAAATTTGAATTTCCATTGTTTGTACTTAGGTAACCTTTTCCAATGAAGTAAACAAACAACATATTAAGAGTAGCAAAAGAACCAAAAGACCATAAATCTATTTATTTGGACATTTCCACTGGCATGCATTTACTTCCACTGTAAACCACTCTGAGCATATTCCATGCATGGCATTAATGCAGTGCAAGACCAGGCACATCTCAGTTAAAATCCCTGTAACACACAAAATACACAAATGGAAGTAAAAATACATACGAGCATTAGGACTCCGTAGTTGTTGTTTTCTTATTGCTGGACCAATATTCAATTTCTTATCCTTATAATTGAGTTTTTTAGCCTAGAATTAAAGAAAGACATTATTTCCTATGTATATCCAGGCATCTGAGAAATGAAAATCACAAGTAGACAAGGCATTTACTAAGTTTCACCCTCCCTTGCTTTTTATTTACAAGGCATTGCAAAAAAAACCCCAAAGCTACACTAATTCCTTTTCCATCCTAATTTTAGGCTGCACATACACAAAATTTATCACGAGTCATTTCAAGCATTACTTCTCATGGAGCCTTTTGATTCACAACTGATTGATACCTGTAACTGTCAGCAGATTTTTTCCACTTTAGCTCTCATGTATTTACTGCTTTTAAAAATGTAAATGTGTATGTAAGACAATTTCAGATATAAAGACTTAATTTTTTTGTGGTCATGAAAATATTTTACAAGAGACAGGAACAAGGAAGTCTATAAAAGTGACCAGGTTATAAGGACTGCATGTAGAACATGCACATATTCATTCATGACTGCCTTGGAACTTCCCACCTGTTTGATTTAAGGCAAGGAAGAGGCTGAACTATTATGTTCAGTTTGGGAGTTCATGAACAAGTATTAATTACGGCAAACACACCTATGTATCCATTAAAACAGAGAACCTATTAAAACACAGAGCAACTCCTAGAAAACAGATGCACATTTGGGTCAAAGTGCATTCCAACACAAACAATACACAGATGACTCTTTCAATGCAGTGTTTCATCAATCTGATCCACCAGAAGTTATAATTTTTTTTTATACACAACTTTCACATTTGAGAGAAATATCCAAGCTGTAAAGACTTCTCCAAAGCAAGAACACTGCAATGCATGCAAAAATACAGATGATGCTACAGAAAGTAAAGACCAGGAGGAGAAACTGTGGGGAATAAAAAAGTCACTCCAGAGACAGGAAGAGGCAGCACTGGTATTAACAGGATATGACCAGAAAGAGTAACCCGGAAAAACTCCTTAGAACTCTGTTCTCAACACTGACACAATTCGATACTTTAGAAGACTGTAACACAGAAAAAGAATTTTCTGGAGACATTAATCACAACAGAAAAGCAGAACACAAAAAAAATCTGAGACAAGGACAATCAGAATATCATATAAAAAGAAATTCAAGAGTACAAAATGAGAAACATTAATTTCCATTGAAGTCTAGAAACTCTCAGCTTAAGATGGAGAAAAACTCAGACGCTACATGATCTTCACATGAATGTGAAGTAGCAGAAATATGCAAGATGAAAAAGGTGATAGAACTGCAGAATGTTTAAATTACAGGACTTGGAGCAGATAAAGTAAGACATCAGTAAGCCTTCACCTGGAGCAGCCTTTCAGTTACAACAGAGGCAAAGATACCAAGCCATTTTCACACCAGTACCCACTATCATTGGTATTTAATTTACAGAAATAAAGCAATTAAAAAAAACAAACCAGGAAGAAAACCAGCTGACTCAAGAAGTTCCTGTCTATGTACTCTTTTGGTTCCACATAACTATACTTTTTGAAAACACACTAAACATTTCTTTGAAAACATCTCAGCATTTATTTTGAATTTTAATACACAAATTTCCAAAGGTTCAGAATGTCAGCATTTTAACCAGCTTTATAAATGGTGAGAATTTGCAAGTCCTGGATACCATTTTTTCCCCCTGCATGTGGATTCCCTCACGTGAATGAGTAAATCCTCACTGATGGATCTCTCCAGTACGTTCTAACCAGCACACAGAGCACACATTTAACAAAACAAAATGAACTCAAGAGCTAACAATGTCTCAAGGGAGACTCTACAAGAAGTGTCAGCACAGTAATGTAGCTTAGAGGAGAAGCAAAGGTACATGACACAGGATTCACCATTTAAGACTTCAAGTGAACCTGACTGTTACTAAAAAGAACTACAGCAGGTCTGACAAACATGTCAGAATAAAAGGCAGCAGGTACCTTCTCAACTCCCCCCAGAAATCTTGACAGCAGTGGATTTTCCAGTAAAGCAAATGTTCTGAAGGATAAAGTTTTTATAACTCTGTACTTACTGTAGACCTCATACAGACCAAGAACATAAACACTGGATGTCAAAGTCAAGAACAATAGTATGAACTAGCAACTTCCTTCCCCCATTCCAGAAGATCTCAGTGTAAGTCTTAGCTCTCTTTAAACCATTTTATTAACTATAAGATCAAACTTACCAGATTTTCAAACTGCAAACTGAGGACCAGACAACCCGAGTTACTTGTGACTAATATGAAATGAATTAGTTAAGAGATTAACACAACAGGGACTATCACTTACATCTTGTAAAATCTTCTGTGCCTCTTCTTGGGTTTCAAAAGTAACGAAGCCATACCTAAATGAGAATTACAGAAGCTAAGCCTCTAAAGTTCTTATTTACAGACACTGCACATTCTTAGTCAATATACAGTAGTCACACATTACACAGTATCTAAGAGGATAAAAAACCATCATAGAAGTAAGGATTGCATGAACAACTGCATTCTTAGCACTTCTGACTATGCAGTAACATGTCACGGTGAATGAGCAGCCCACATTGAAAGTCATCCTTGTTACTCAGCCTGTGGCTTAAGTTCCTTCATTGCTATTAAGCAAATGTATTGATCTAAAGCTTTCACTTTTCAAGGGTGACCAAGATGAGACACTCGGGATGTTTGGGGATTTTTTTCTTAAATTACTATCATACTGTAAATTCATAGTATAGCACCAAACTACTTCAGAAACAACTGGGAATGCTCCACAAGCACTGTTCATTATTTTAAATTGAGTTCTTAGAAAAAGCAGCAATGCAGAGACAGTGTTTATCTGTGAATTATTCTTGTAATTCTTAACATGATTAGTGTTAAAGAGCTGTGTGGTGATTACAGATGAAGCAATTCTTTCACTTTGTGACATCGTATGTCTTTCACCATACCCCTCTTAGCTGGGCAGTAAATCAAACAGGCTTCCTACACCCAACTCCTGCTTTTTCAAACCCCCTCAGCTCATTCCCAGAGTAATTTAGGCCACTGAATGTGGCACTGCCTGTACAAAGTAATTTCTGACCATATATAACACACATGTAAAAACCAAAAATATCCACTCCCCAATCTGACTTTCTGAATTTCAAACTTTTTTTTTAAACTTTTGGTATTTTTGTATACATAATTTGTTAGGGTCATGGCTCATTTCTCAAAGTCAGATTTCAGATGATACAAAGATGACCTTTGTCATTCTTGCCAGCAGATCAGATTTTGCAACACAAGCTATCTTTCTTTGTGAGCACTTCCATGCTTATTTGAGTACAGAGGTTCAGTAAGTCTGACCAGCCATACTTTTTAATTTGTGGGTTTTTCTTCTATTTTCTTCTCTAAATAAACTTGGAAACATTTCCAAGTTGAAAAAACAAAAACTATTTTCCTACATGGGACCTGACCTACAGACTTTACATTGTATAGACCATTTGGACAATAAACTAATAGATATAATCACAAACTCCTAAGTTTTATAAGCCACTTTTCAAGAAGCAGCAATAAAGCCAATGTTTGGATTTCCAAAGAAAACCCACCACCTTGTACAGCGATTACTTTCCAAGGTACCTACTGAGAGATCTATGTTGGCAAGCACAGCTGCCTCATTTTTATGGGTTATATGGACACACACACTGCAAGTCTCAGATATTTCTTGGAATTTCATAAAAAGGCAAGTGGCTTGCTGACAGATCTGGGACCAGGACCAGCTCCACCATGTCATGCAAGTGCACACTCCATGCCAAGATCTGCAGCTCTGTGTGAAACTTGCTGAGACATGTTAAGCTCTGACGGCACTGAGAGGGTGTGGCTTAGGAGAGAACTTTACAAACTCCTTTTTGCTTCAGCCCTCTTTCCACCCTTCTGTGGCAATGCACTTTTATTTACCTCACCATCCTTTGGGTTCTAGCAATAGGTTTACTATGCAATCTTAATTTTTCTCCAGGTCTGCTCTTCAGCATTCCTCCTACTGCTGACTTCCAGTATTATCCCTCTTTCCTGTAATCATGAGTCATTGTCAGATTTGTCCCCTATGCCCTTGTTCCAAAAGTCTTCACACAAAATCTGTTACTGCCAGGCACTCCAGCACAATCAGGTCTATCTCACCTCTTCCATTTTTAGGCTTCTTTCCAAGCAGGTTTTCAGTTATAGATATAAATGTATTTAATAACTAAATAACCATTTTAGGATAATCTACTTAAATAATTGTCATTAAGAAAACTCAGAAAAATTGAAAACTCTTGATTTTGTCCAAGTTGCACACAGCTTCATCTTCTAAAAACATGACTATAGTTTTAGTTAAGCAAGTTACAGAGATATTTATGTGGAGCTGTTAAAGGGCAAGAACAGATTTTTGCAAAGATGGATAAGCTGGGAGCATCAACAAAAAAATCGGGTTTATGAGCTATGAAAAATAAATCAAATTTACTGGAGTCAGTCAGATTTCTGTTACATTTTCCATTTCCACAACACACTTATTCTACTATACCAACCCCTTTGAAACTCCAGCTCTGTCATTTATTATCTTCACTTCTCTCACACTGCCATACTGAGCAAAAAACTTCTTCAGGTCATTTTCATTAGTCTAGTAGAGTAAAACGAGAAAAAAAAAAGGGAAAAGTTGATTTGCACAGTTATTCAATTAATATTTACCACAGGACTTTTAACGGACATACTCTGGATAAAGTTTGCTACTAATTAAAACCCTGGATACAAAGAGAAAAGAATGAACAAGTATGAGCCTCACAGCCTGTTTAATTACAATTAATTGCATTTATTATTGGGTAATAATGGTGGAAAGTCACTAAAACTCCTCTTCAGTGGATTTATGTAACAACCATCCTTTTACAGCTGAGACCACTAATGCAGGTTCAGTTTCTGTGACTCGCGTCCTACAGCAGTTCCCAGTATGAAAATTCAATACTGTATTTTCAGACTTCAAAACAGCAGAGTACAAAAAGTTTCCATATAGAGGACACATACATGAAAAAAAGTCCCACTAAATCACAATGATAGAGTGGTCAAATCACTGAATAAACCCTGGTCCCTCTTTCTGAAGCAGTTTTAACTGGAGACTCTGCAAATATGTACAGGCACACTACAGGAACTCTGCACTGTAAGTTAAGTGAGAAAATGGAGAATGGTCTAAATCAACTCGGAAGAAACTGCTCCTTTCTCAGTACACATGGAACAAGCCAAGCCTCAACACAAAGGCACACCTGAACTACACCAGCACTCACCTACCCCTTCTATGAATCTTTTTTACAACCTAAGCTTGTATCACACACGGTGCCCTGAACACCATATTTTAGATTTTCAAGTTTTGTTCTACCTGATCCTTAGTTAACACTACACTGACACTGCAGAGGTACAGTTACATGCCTGCATCATTCAGCTGTGCTTTTCCTTATCCTGAAGTGGCAGTAAGGGTACTTCTGGTATAAGTGAATTACTTTTATTAATTGTATGTATACAAAGTAGTAAATCTTTTCCAGTAGTCAAAGGTTTATCTGTCTCACTGACTGAAACTGATTGGTGCTCAAAGTGTCACCTACAGACATGAGGGATTGCAGCACAAGGCTATAAACTTGGGAAGGCAAAGGTTAAAGTGCAGAGCGTGCACTAAAGGGAAATAAGAAGGAAACACTTTTCTAAGACAGACAACGAAATCTGCAAGTATGTGTACAAACCATGGTATGAAGGATCTTACCAGAAACACCTTCAGGACTTGCCTTTTCTGGATTACAAGACAATGGCCCTTGTCAGACTCCTAAGAATGGGTGAAGGCTCAGCATTAGCCTGAGACAGCCCACACCACGAGAGAGCCTCAGACCAAGAGAAAAACATTCTCATCCCTCACTTCTCCTACTGAATTCTCTAAACTTTAGAAGCCAGATGTTTACTCTTATGAATAGAACGACTGCTATAGTGATGGTCCAGCTGGCAGTACCTGGCGAAATTATAAAAGAGCCTGCAGGAAAGCAAACGAGTTTTTGTTGATTAAGTGTCTCCCTTTTCCACAAAAATAAAGTGAATAGCTTTTATATACCCCAGCAGAGCTGAGTGAGACCTTTGGGGTAAAAAACCTCAACAAAACTCAGTACTTTCTGCTGTAAGATTCCCAACAGACTTGATCAGAAACTTAAGACTGATCTGAAGAGCCACAGCAAATGAAAGAGTAGCTAACATGTTTATAGAGGTTTCATCTATTTCCTCTCCCCCCCTCAAAATTGCATCTTCTTTATGTTTACAAACATGCTTAAACTCTGTTGAAAATGAGATTAATTTTGAAGTATCAGCAACTGATACCAAGAAATCAAGAAACCCCTCAAAATGAACAGTAACTAGGATAATTAACAAGAATTTTGATATCTTAGGCAGAAAAGTGTTTTAACCTCTGAAATTGCAGTAAAGATAGAATAGAGCAAGAGAACTCTCTTTATAACTCTAGTGATTTGCTTACTATTAGTGCAAAAAGCTCCTGTGCCTCTTTGATAAAGCCTAAATATCCTGAGGGCCTTGAATTATGAACACCTCTACTTGAATCATCTCAGCCAAATGAGCTGGATGATCCTGGAATTTCTCACATTTGTAATGCAAAATAGTCTGAGTGAATTGTAAATTCTTGTTCCTCTTCTCATGAGTAGGCACTGAAAAGATCCTCAGCCTAGGAGGATTAAGGCAGAGAAGACAGTCTTGGTAGGAACAAAGCAACAGCTAAGCAGACCAAGCATGTTTTGCAAAAGTCAATGGTTTAATTCATTATCTAAAGTAGGATCAAAAAAAAAGAGTAGCTGGTACACAGATCTGGTGAGTATCTTGTCACCAATGTTGAAAGCGACTAATCAGTGCATGAGTGGCTCAATAGTCACTGCTATCTGAGGGTTTTAGGGAGTACACAAAAGCACAGGCATTCCAAGAATTAACAGCAGTAGTACAGATTAACCAGAAAAGTTTTCATATTTGTTTTAAAAATAAACACTTGTTTTTGAGAAAATTACTATGGCAAGTAAGGAATACTTGCACTGCAGCTTCTTTTCTCAGAACAGGAAGAGAAGTGCTGAAGGAACTAAAGCTCCCGACACTTGCCTTGTTCGCCATGTGACACATTGTGACAGTTTGTTAAATTACGCTGGGTATTGTACCCAAAACCAACCTCTACACGCTTTTCTACCAGAAGCTCTACTGATGACAAGAGCTGTCTGAAGATCTGGTGTGCCAAAATCTTCCAGCACCGCAGGGTACTGAGTCAGCTTTGCAGGACAACTGTGTAAATCAAGACTTAAAGCTTTACTCTCTATTATTGATGTGGATATTGCAGTGAAGGGCACTTACCACCCCAGCAAAATACACATGATTGTCTCTTTTTCCTGTTGATTTTTGTAGGGTTATAAATTATCATTTACCAGCAAAAATAGGAAAAAAAATACCTTAAAATCAATTCCTCCCACAAAGACACGATTTGGAGTGACTGTTCCGAACCTTGGAGAACCAGCCAGGTTATTTGTCTGCACTGGGGACACGGCGCTGGCACACGAAGGTAAAGAGTCTGTTTGCATCTGATCAGTCGCCTGCTGATTGAAAGAAAATATTTTCATAATCTTACTTCTTATTTGTCAGTAAGTGAAACAATTCTCAACAGACAACATATAGAGAATTTTGTGGAGAGCACAGCAAATGCTGAACAACTAAACATTAACCGTCTATTTTTATTCAGAATGCACCTCAGTGTTTAAACACAAGCAATTCAGTAACAGAGTGACTATGGTCTGAAGTTCAATGTTTAACACTTTTCCAAATTAGACATTCGGGGCCTAATCCATCATTCTTGGTTCAATTTGCACAGCACTCTGATAAATGAATCTCAAGTTATGAATTCTGTTTCAGAAATTATTTTCTATCTATTAGAAGCTGTTATTTTAAACCTCTATAGAATGGACATTTATAACA
>JAOXXN010000102.1:9889011-9902636 GCA_026770055.1 Myrmophylax atrothorax
CCCTGCCCGCCCCGCCCCTGCCCGCGGGACCGCTCGGAGACACCGGCCGGGGCCGCCTCGGGAATGGCGCTCTGCGGCCCGGAGGCAGCCGGGACCCCCCTCCACACCTGTCCCCAGCACCTGCGGTGATTGCGGGGACTTATGCTTATTAATTGATTATGTTATTAATCGATATACCTATCATAGAATTTGCTTAGTAGTTATTATAAAATTCACTAACATACAACAAAACTCACAGGGTACAGACCTGTCCTTGAAGATGCCATACCAAGACACCCCAGAGCTTCTAGGACTAATTAAAACAGCTGGGATACCCTATGAAACAAAGATAAATTAGAAAATAAGTCAAAAGAACAAGATAAGTAGAGAAATTCACCAATTAGACCAGTTACAGTTGGCAACAAGTCCGGTTTGAAGCAGTTTTGAGCAAAAGGTAAAAAGTTCATGAGAGGAAAACCACTAACTTCATCCCCAAAGACCACCAGAGCCCCCTGCCCTGAATTACCAGGAGGAAAGGCACAGGAGCAAGAAGTAACACGGGGCAGAGAAAATGGGAATCGGTTCTTGAAACTCATTATAATAACCCTGCCTTCTCTGAGAAAATAACATTTATGCATGAAGAAATAATAAATATGTATAACTTACTTGCATATAAACCAGTTGTTGTTAACTCGACCAGGTGTGCATGTTTTTGGAGGAGCCATCCCCCATGCACCCGGGCCCAGAATAAACGTACCTCTCTATAACCTCACTGGATATAAAGTCTTCTTTCCACGAATCAGCAGGGGTGGGAGGCACCTCCCTGTTGGGTTTTAAGAGGAAATGGGCGATGTGTTTCACCTGGCCTGTGCCAGAGGAACAGAAACCCCCAGGGAGGTATTTGTGTGGCTTAGCAGGCCATAACTGGGGCACGGGGGGGACACAAAAATAAAGGCCAGACTTTACAGTGTCAACATGAAGAAATGGAAGTCCTTATTTCAACTCAGTCTTCCCAAGGTTCCCAAAAAGACTCTGAAGTAGGCAGAGTGCCCTGAGAACAGCTGTATGACAGCAGGCCTGGGGTGACCTTACAGGTGCCATTTGGGGAGTGCTGGCAGAGAGGGCTGCAAGATAACAGCTTCATGACCATTTCTCAGAATATTCCAACTCAAAATACTCTTTTTTCAGGCTTTGTTGAACTGGAGAAGAAGCACCAATAATGCTCGTGTCAGGTCACTTACTGAACAGCACTACAACCTGTTCTCCTGTTCCATAATTCCATCCTGTCTGCAAACGCAGTTTGCCCTGAAAATACTTCTGTTGTTAAACAGGTCTGGGACAAAGAGTGACTCAAATGCCAAACTCATAATCAACGTAGGTACAAAGGTATAGCCTGACAAAAGTCCTTGATTTGATGACAACTAGAGCTGGGATGCAGAAAAATGTGTGGTGGGAGAACCACCCTGTGGTTGTTTTCAAAGTGATCCAACATTCACAGGCCAAGTCACTGCAGCTCAACCCCATCAATGTCAGGATCACTGTAGGGTCAGTTTATCCTTGGCTACTCTCATGGTTTACTTTTTTTGGGTGCTTTAAAATAGAGACCTCAAGAAAGATTATCTTGACAATGTCTACAATAAAACACATTTTAGTTGAATTCAAGTCTTTGTATCTTGCTTAGGTTTGCTTTATGCAAATTATACCCATCCATCCTAAGCCAAACATCCCTTCACATTATTTAACTCTCCCTGAGTGCAGGCAGGGCCCAGATCTGCAGTCCTTACAGGACCCTGCACTGCTCCTTACTTTTCTGGCTTTGCTTCAACATCTACCAGCTTCTGCAACATTATTGTTATCACACAGAATAAAAAACCACAACTCTGGAAGAGTTTCTAATAATTCTGTGCCTGTAATATATAACAATATAATGCTTAACTCTTAGTATTGCTTTTTTTTGTTTCTAGCTGAGAAAACTATAAAAGTAAAGGCAATTTTAGCAGAGCTGATGATTTTCAGAGATAGATATTTTGCGAGATTACAGAACTCTGCTGAATTGCATTCATTGACTTTTATGAATATTTATCATACAGCAACAAAGCTTATCCTAAGAACAGCACTACATTTTAATGATGTGAAAGGCAAAATAGCCCAAGCCTTTCCTGTACTTCATATCTTGATTTAGGGAATTTAAAGCCAGACCAGCTGAAAGAATAAAGAAACATTCAGAGACGTGAAAGTGTATTTTACATAGTTTTAATTATTGAATCTTCTACATTATACCTCCTCTAGTTAAAAATCTAAATCTGGGACATTTGCATTTAAAATAAGACAGTTGTGATAAAAATAGGACTTTGGCAAACAAATGAGAAAGATTGAGCTATTTTTTATTCTGATAATTTAAAACCTGAAGATTCAACACATCTGTAAATGTAACAAGATTACTAGAAGAGCTGGCAAAAAATACTGCCATGCTACAGGGTTTGAGTATTACAACAAAGGCTGCTGGGCTGCCCCAGCACTGCGTGGCTGCTTCATTAAGGGAACAGTATCCTGGCTGAGGGAGCCACTCTCAAAGCAAGTCAGGAGTGCCACTGTTTTCCTGACACTGCATGTCAGCAATATACACAGCATGAAATGGTCCCTCCTGCTGTTTTCTCCCACAAATTAAAAGGCAGTGCTGGACAAAGACAAGAGCCTGACTGTGCTGGTTCCTGTAGGCTCTTGCCTTTTGTCCTTTTTTTAGTATCAGAGAGTCAGAGGTTAAGTGAGGAAAGATAAGCTGAAAAAAGCAAGAGAGAAAAATAGGGAGAAAAAATGGATTGGGAGGAGAAAGAAGGAAAAGAATTTTCCAGGCACAAAAAGACAAGGTTGATTTTATGAGTAATACATGGGCCTGACAACAGACTGCTATTTCAGTGATTGATTCACTGACCTTGGAAAAGACATGCTACCTTTTTTGCCTCTATTATCTTCTATCTGTAGATAATAATGCTAGTTTTCCTACCAGCATGTTAAGATCCTTTCATGGAAATATAAGCATTAATATATCCTTGTCAGAGGGTGCAGCTGATGGAAGATTACTTCCTGCTCTCAATTTCATAAAAATGTCTCTTAGGATGTTACTAAAAGATTGACTTCTGTCTCTGCTCTGTGGACTACAACTCAGAAATAGAAATCTGTAACTTATGAAGATGTACAGAGTGATTTCTCTTATGAGCCTGTGCATGGATTCTCTACACCCTGAGCCTAATCTAGAACAGTCAAAGAGCCAAGAGCTCTTACGTATTCAAGGACGTGGAGAAGACCTCCTGAGAGAGTGAATAGTGGTTAGAAGCACATTATGGGGGTCACCCAGGGAGTGCCACTGGGTAAAAAGTACAGTCAGTGAGTGCCATGTGAAAAATGCAAAAGGAGACGACTTATTTCTGGGAAGTTTGCCATTTATTGAAATGAGTGTGTGTGTTTCTCTGATATGACACTTCCATCTTACAGGCCCTTTTCCCACAACATTCCCTTTCTTGGGTTAGTTGGGCACATCTCCCTTCTAGATGAGCCGTGACTTCTCACCCCATCCAATTCCCACCATTCTCTTTGCCCTTTGCCTCCACCTCCTCCTTTGGTTCTGGTTGCCCTAACAATATTCTTGCTCACCTCCTCTTACCCCTGCCCTACTTTCCTCCCCATAATGGCTACACAGGTATCCACTATCCCTTTAACTCCTGTAGCCATCACAAAGTGGGTACTCAGGGTACTGTAGGGCTCAAAGGGTGTTGGGAGGGTTCTCAGCGGTACTGAAGGCACTGGGACATGATCCTGGAGCTTTAGGGGGTACAAGGTTCCCCTGGGGAGTTCCTGGGTAGTGCAGGGGTCTGTCAGGAGCACTGCAGGGTACTGGGGGCTCTGGTGGACTTGGCAGAGTTCTGGGGTGGGTGACTGGGGGTTGAACAGTTTCCTAAAGCTCCATCAGGCTTAGCTGCTCTACTTCTGAGTCGCTCATTTGTTCCCTATTTCACATTTTCTCAACCCTCAGCAACAGATGATCCAGAGGAGATTGGGAGACTTCAATGGTCTGTGTACTAGACCACACTCCCAGAGTGGCAGATTGATACTGCATAACAAAAGCATCTTCATTCAACCCATCCTTGCAGAACAATAACATTATTATGGGTGAGTTCTAGCTCAAAATGTATCAGGGCAATGATTGCCTTCTTTCAAATTTGAAGACATAATTAGATTTTACAGCTTAGTTTAAAAATACCTTATTTTCCAAAAGTACCCTTCAGCCTGACACAGGTTATTGGCAGAAAGTCGCTATGTAAGGCTGACTTGTTTTCTGTCTCATTTCAGCATTCAGATTATACATGCTTTATTTATAAAGGCATTTGTGTACACTTTATTTTACCTGTCCCAAAGGGGGAAAAGCTTACTGGAAACTGCTGCATAAAAGTTCCCTTGCTGATGGAACTTGTCACAATTAAAATATGAAGGGTACTGTTAAGTGTCAGATCTGGCAAGGTACTTGAAAATGTAGTAGCATCTGAGTAGCTGATCAGGACTTTAAGAAATGTCCCTAGCAAATGGGAGAATTATAGTACAATCCTTTGGGTTTTTTTTAATCTGATAATGGAAATACTAAATAGGTCTACTGAGAAATCTGACTCCTTTATGTATTACAAAAGCATAGTCTTTTAATAAAACACATAGATACATGTCACATGGAAATAGCAATAGATCTCCAGCGAGGTGAGTGAAGAGAAGTTTATCAGACTGCTCATTAACTTAGTGTGACAGCTTTGACTGGCTTTTCCTCTAATTTTCCCTCCACTGTGTTTCCTTTAGTCAAACAAAAATTTAATGCTTATCTTGAGTCTGATAAATTTTAGGCTTTTAATATTCTTTTGCAGTTGTCATAATATTATATTTTACATGTCTCACTGAACTGAATATAAAATTCTGCAGACAGAAATAAATCAGTAGAAAAGACTAAAAACAACTGATGTATTATGAAAGACAGGTTGGAAAAAGTACTTGCAAGAAAGATAAAATAACAGGCTTTTCTTGCTCTGGAAGTGTAAAGCTACAAGGATATAAGTGGAATTGAATAATATCTACAGGCTGCATTATGTTAAAGTGTTCTTGTAAGGTAAACAGGGGTTTCCTTTCCCAATTCATTTGACCACCATCTGAGAAAATCACTGTGGCTTCTAATCTTACCTTTTACAACTTGATTCTTCAAATGTCACTGTATATTTAGGTATCAACTCTAAGAAAAAGAAAAAGAAAATTTTTAACTGTAGTTATGATGTTGCTAGTCTATTCCACATACTTGGGGAAATTTTTAACACTCCTGTAATTTTATTTAACTTTCTTTGTTTTGTTTTAGATCCAGTAGCCCCAAAAAGCTTTTCTCTCTGTTGACTTCAGTGATTCGAAGTGGAATGGCACACATAATGCAGTAAAAGAACCAAGTAATTGTATTCTTGCCCATTACAATGTTTTTGTTTGTTTCTTTTTTGTACATGTGGTAAATGACTCTGTACCTGCAGTTTTTCAGATCCAGACAAGACAGCGACTCCCAGTTTAGCAGGTGCTTTGTTTCTGGGGGATACTTCCACATGTCCCCACACATTCCTGTTGCTTTTGTTCTGCTATTTGCCGGTCAAAATTTCTGTGAAAGTGGAAAAAAGAGTCTAACATAATTGCTATTGCTTAGAAATACTATTCAAATGGCTGAAAATAGTAGTAAAATAATCAACCTTTACTTGAATTTGTCAGTTCTTTCCCATGTAATACTGTATAGAACTGTATATATTGGAAATGTATCAACCTACCATCTACCTTTCCCCTGTGAATGAAGAGCTCCTGTATTTGCAGTCTTTCCAGTGTGTTCCTTCCTGTTTCACGACTTAAATACCTAATAAGAGTCAAACCAGAACTGAAATGGGGTGCAGGCAGACGACTTCGTGCTTGGTCTCATTCTGTGCATTATGGTTTGAGTTAACTTTCCATGTCAGCTGATTGACATGAGTATAGAATTCAGTGGTGAAAAGTAGAATTCCAACTGTAAAACCAGTTGCAGAGATAGAAGTAGCATGTTTCACAACCTCAGACTTTGATATAATTTTTTAAATACTTGGATTCTGATATTTATTAATCAGTTTTAGAGAAAAAAGCCTGGCAAGGTTTAGTGGGCAACAATACACCACAATCTACTTGTATAATAAAATATTTTATCTGGAGATCTCAAATAACTGTAGAAAGATGGTCCCTTTCTCTGAAAATTTTGATTATTTTAAAAAAGATTATTAGATACATGACAAAAAAACAAGAACTCAAAGCATTGATTTTTAAAAAGGATTGCTAATCTTTCCATAGTTAACATTAAATTTTATTTGGGTTTTTTTGTAACATAAAGAGGTTTTTCTGTTTTAATAGTTCGGTTAGAACCTCACTTTATGAGATCACCTATCTTGCCTATGCAAGTGATTAGCGGATTTTTTTGGCTCTGTTTCTCTCTTATTTTGCTCCATTTGCAATTTATTCTTTTTTTAAAGCATTTTGTAGAATTACTCCTTAGAGCCATCTATGAGCTCTGAAATGTTTTTTACCTTTTGCTGCCTATTCAAATCAAGGGGTTTTAAGTATTTGGACCAATAGGTAATTTAAATTCAATTCTTTTACTTGTAATGTCTCACACAAAATAAGCCAGTGTAAGTTTTGGCCCACAAAACTGGGTCCAGTTTTTGGGCCTGGGGATTTACAAAACAACAGACATCATTCTCCCTTAGTTTTTTCCTATCCTCCCCCAAAATTACAAACCTTTGAGAAGTGCTGTGTTCAAGTATGGCTCACTCAGCCTCACTGTGGGTAATATCTGCTCAAAAAATCTTTGGATATCACACTTGCAGAATGGATATGGGAAAGCCCTGCTGTCCTTCGACAACAGCACAGCCTGAAGGGTTAATACACTTCAATCTCCCCAGATCTTGCTACCAACTCTGACTGTACATCTAAGATTAAATGAAAAGAGGGTAACTCATTAGAATTAAAGGATTCTTCCAAACCACAAAGTGAACAGATGACTTTCTAAGTTTGCCCAACACATTTTATTGTGGATTTTTTTGTAAATCTCTGCATTTGGGAGGAAAACCCTCCTGGCCTTGCATTTGCAGAATGCTTCACTTTTGCTAATCCTGCTGTAGAATACAATGGGAGTTAGTATAGGCTATGGATTTTAACTACCAGCTGATTTAACCCCACTCAGAAAAGACACAGATAAACAGTGCTTAACCATTCTTTCAATTTATGCATGTTAATATTCCCATAGTGGCAAATTTCAGGAAAATAAACTTACATAGATTAGTCATTAGGCTTTCTTTTCCATGTCCTTAGACAATCTTCTAACCTGACATTAAGGAATATGAGCTTTTGCAATAAAAGATTAAATATACTTCATCCCTCATGGAAAACATTTTTAATCTTCTTAAAATCCTGTTCAATTAATACCAGAGGAATTTAAGTTATTTTGAGGATTACATTGTGATCATAATATTTGTTTTTCTTTGAGGTGATTTTTTTCTAATGAATTAAGAGAGATGGGCCAAATCTGCATACATGAGAAATAACCAGACATAGTACTTCTAGCAAGCTTTCAAAATCATCTATCTAGCTACATATAACCTTGTGTTTGGAAGTGGTATCCAGGACTAGGCCAAAGTCTGCCTTTAACTTTAGTTCCAGTATAAAAAAGAAGACTCCATAGAGTACCAGTTTTCTGTTCATATATAGTAGAAGTTCTTAAAAATATGGCTGGGAAACACTGTCTTGCCTTTTTTTCATATGAAACGAGCCTTCTTTGAAATGAGGCAAATGTGGGTATAGCTCTTTACACTCTTTCTTTGGGGGGCCAGTCAGGTGCAGGAGACCTAAAGACAGCAGTGTACTTGTAGCACTTACTTACTTTGGGTGCATCAGGTTTAATATTTTTGTTTGGATCAAGGGTGCAGTTTTGAAGCAAATCTCCTGATCATCCTAACTAATCTACTTGGTTCTCATCACAGAGCAGTTTCCAAGTGCAAACTGACTTCTCAGTTGAAACCAAGAGACATTGTGCTGTCCTCCACTGTGCAGCTGTTCTATCCATATCCAGGGACTGGATCTCTACTCCCACCCAGAGTGCCTATGGTGTCTATATCAGGCTCTCATCAACAGTGCTCTCCCTGTACAGATCCACTCCTATTAGATTGTTTGATACTTTCCCTCACATCACTGTCAGGAGCTCCCAGAAAGAATTTAAGTGAGTTCTTTTCTCCTGATGGTCAGGCTAGTGCATGTGACCTCAGTGATGCAGGATGTACACGATTAACTTGTTTGTGACCAAAACTAGTTAAGCAATGCAAAATTTTTCAGGGAGTGCATGTCAGAAGGAAAGTTGTATGTCTGATTTACAGGCAGAAGAGCCTAATCTTGGTATGCTGATGAAATTTCCTCCAAAGTCTTTAACTGCAAAGTAGATATGAATATGACTCCTGCTGATGTTGGTAGCAATTTCCTTCTGAGGTAGCAAGATTAGAGACCATAGGAGCAGCTTTTGAACTGAGATATTACCAGAATGTGTTCTATCCTCAGTAAGTAATTCCTGGCTAAAAAGTATCATTTAACACTAATGCTGCTTCCTGCCAGCTGCACAGTTCATGATAATCCAAATGATCCCAAAAAATTGTATGTAAGTGCAGGGAACCATGCTGCCATGTGGACTTCTATCACTGAATATATCCTTTGGGCTAGCAAGGATGTGAAAGGCTGCGGCATAATACAGCCAGTGGCATGAAATCAAACCTGTTGATAAGTAATTTCCCAAAGAATGGAGGAAATGGCATACATCTATCAGATCATACTGTTCATAGCAGTTAACAAGTAAGTTCATGTAGCCTGAATGGTAGCAATAACTATGATTATATTTCTATGCATGTGTCACAGCCAAAGAAATACCAAATGCAGTGATCAGAGGAGTTAAAAAGAGCTCTGTGAAAAACAGAGTCATTGGTAAATGTTCTCATTAAGTGGAATTACCACCTACCTTAAACAAGAGCCATTATTATTAAGCATCATTAGACTTGAAAAAAGAATTCATCTTTAAGACTTTTTCAGATCCTCAAGACAATTTCTGTTCAGCAGCCTTCTCTTCCCTCCCCCAAACTAAGCAACTAGAAACTAAACATGAGCAACTTGAGAAAGCTTCACTGGGGGCACAAGTGAATAAACTCTGTTTTGCCTAGGTTGTAGCACGACGTTCGGGATTATCTGATGGATGTTGTCCACTAAAAATCTTATTTTCAATTACTTGTTAACTTCTTGAACTTCAATCAAGTTGGCCAAAAATCAGAAGGTGGGTGTATGACTCATGTTTGTGAATCTTTACGTAAGGGAGATGCAGTCTTGGCAAACATCTGCCCTTGAAAATCAGGTTAGGAAAAAGATGTTTTTAGTTATTTACAAAACCAAACCAACACATGACATTTTACCATAGTCCCTTACAAAAATTCTAATTCTTTTACAACCGATGCTAAAGTTGGTATAATTGGTTTCTTCAGGAATGTGCTCTTTCCTGTCTACTAAATTGTTCAATTGTTGCTACCTGCTATGCCTCTGCAGAATTTGTTTACAGAATCTCTCTATCCCAGATTTTACTCCCCTTTTCATTCCAGGCTTTACCTCACCCGGGCCCCATTGTCTCTGCAGCTGTGGAGCAGTTGTGCTGGATCACAGCAGAGCCATGAGCTCCCTCCTGCTTTACAGTGCCCCATCACCAGGCTGGCGAGTGGGGCAGTCCAATGAACAGTGGGAAAGAGTTAAGCCTGCAAGAGAGGAACGAATGGGTAGAGCAAGTCCACAGCAGGAGTAATGAAAGAAGTACCTCCACTGATGGCAGGAAAAGGCACAACTCTTCTGACAAGGGTGTCCAGTAGTCCCCTCAGGTCTCCTGTGCTCACCATGGCAACTGGTGAGCAAAAGATGGTAGCAGAACTAGGAAGATCCAGGTAGGGAAAGGAGAGAGAAGACACCGAGTGCCAAAACACCCTGCTACAGCTTGGAGAACAAGGAGGTGTGTGACAGGAAAATGTCACATCTGGAGGAAGGTGAGAAGAAGAGCTCCAGGTAAGGAAAGTAGTCTTATTCACAGGGATTGTCCCATGCAGTGGGAGGAGCCACAGTCCTATAGCATTTCACACGATCACAACATCTGCACCAAAGGATATTAAACTGCACCAGGACCACTAACCTTCATTTTGGTGCTTGCTAACTTTTGGGTGGCTTTTTGCAGTGCTAAAATGGTCTTTCCATATACACTGATTTCCATACAGAAATCAGTACATTCACTCCAAGGACTTGGGCCCCTGTTATATAGTAAGCAGTGGTTGTGAAATAGAATTAAACATGACCTAACTGAGGATCTGATTTTACCCTTTCTCGTACTTAATTGGCGCATCTGTTTGGGCAAACAACACAGCTAAAATCAAGGATTATTCCTCAGAGCTAAGAATTGGCAGGAATCTTCTATAACCACAGTATTCTAATTATTAAAAACACTGTATTAGCCTGAAAGTACTATGAAAGTACTATCTATCAGACAGTGAAAAGAACTCATCAGTGACTTCAGCTGGAACAAGAGCATCATTAAGATAAAGTCATATCATGAAAGTGTCTCTTGTTAAGTTAGAGAAGATACAACATTTATATTACCTAGAAAATGTAATATGACATCTATATCAGTATAGTGAAGCTTTTTCAAAGAAGTAGGAGGCAGGACAACAAGAATTAACAAAAAAATTAGGAGGCATTGAATCAAGTAGTGCAAATATTAAAAAAAATAAGAATTGAAAATATACAGACTATGTTTTAAAATAAAGATTATGACCTTTTAACAATATTTGCTTTAGACTGATTTGAACTTGCACTTTTTTCCCCAGCCTAAAAGCTTAATTATAGTTTTATAGGCAAAATATGACTTGGAGTTGTCTTGCCAAAACGTGAGTGAAGCTTAGCAACAAGTACATATTTGTATAAATAAATGATATAATTCTTTTGTTGTTGTTGTTTTATAATATCATGTTCAGGATGTAACAGCACAGACACAATCACCATTGAGACTAAAAAACTCACTTCTTTAAAAATAACCTACCAAAACACTTTCTCATCAATAGCTTAGCACAAGTCTCATTAATTCTAAAATGATTTGCTGGCATACTCCAAGAAATTAAAACTTTTCCCCTATTTCTTTCCCTGTCTGGTAAATTAGATGTTTATGATACTGGAGTAGATGTCAGTGTTCACACTTCATCAGCCAGGGCCAATTGAGACAAGAGCACCCATTTGGCTCCCAGCAGAACACCTAATTTTAAGAGCTTCCCAAAATACAATGTCTAGGTGCACACTACTGGCTTATTATAAGCTATACTTCAGCATAGATCCAAGGCAACTGCATTTTCAGCTGGTTTAAGATACAAACTACACCCACTAAGGCACAATTGTGTGCCTTAAGGATGGAGATGGAGTTGAGTGTACCAAAAAAATCCACATTAAAATAGACATTGCAGGCACTTGCTGACTCATGTGTTCAGGCAAACACATCCATCTTGCCTTTCTTAGCTTGAGTGAATTCATTGACTGTTCTTGAAAATCTGTCCCTATCTGAAGTAACTGTAGACAACACTGCACTGTTTTTGTACAGTGGGCTGCACCAGATAATCTTGAAACTGAATGCAGAAATCTGTTAAATATACTTATCACTGCCCAATCTTGTTATTTTTTACTTTCTGTGCAAGCACTTTTAGTGTAAAGCTTCCTTTTGTCAATTTTTTTTCTGTATTAAGACATTAAGAAGTATCAAAACCAATTGGTCTTTTTCATCATAATTCATGGGTCTTTACAAACAGAACCAGATAGATACAGATGCCTCAGAAGCATCCAGAGATGCAGTCAGAAAAATAGCCAACTTTTATTCTCTTCTAGAGAAGAGTTTAAAGTCTCTCTTAGCTGTACCATATATATATATATTCCTGTATTCAAACAGATCAAAAATATAATTTGTTCTGTGTTCCCTTTAGCTTTGATGTTTATGAAACTTAAAATCTGTAGATTCCCTGTAGACCTTTTTCAGTTAAAGACTCCAGGTGTCAAAGGTTGGACTATAAGGTGAGAATTAAATGATTTTAAACTTGTGATCCCAGAGGACAGTGCTCTTGACAATAAGTATCTCCCTAATTTTGAATGTGTAAGACATATCCTAGAAGAGATAAAGTTCTTCCATATGTTATATGCATCTGTTTGTGCAACGTGCTAGACAGTTGCTTGTAGGTGCAGAAGATTTCAACTATGACAGTACTTTGCTGTTCCCAAATAATTAAACCAGTGATTAAACTTCCTATGATTTCACAAAATATATGAAAAAGCTGCAACACATTTCTACATGAAGCAGTAATTCCCTCTGTTAAAATACTGCATGGTAATTACCCTATTGTCTTTAAATTAGACTTCTTAGGTCAGTCTGTAAGACTGTATGTAGATATATAATCAAAAGCTTTCATTAGCTGGTTTTGGTTTTTTCCCCTCTGTTTGTTGCAGTGACTTGGTGTCATGTTCTCTCTGTCAAACAATGCAGGCTGGGGTTAAGTCCTCCACTCCCTTACCAGTCTGTTCTCTCCAGTATTTTTAAACATAAGTATTTCTTCAATATGAATATTTTATGTTTTCTTTTAGGGTTACTTAAAACCTAAGTGGCCTTTCTCACTTAAAAAAAAACCCCAACAAACCAAAACAACTGCAGTAGATGTACATCGTGACATTTTTTACATGAAATTTAGTAGGAAGCTCATGAAAAAAGTTGATTTATATTTAGATCTATCCCTCAATTAGCATTTCTTTGTGTTGAACATGATAAATGCCTCAATAACCTTGACAGAAGTTTTGAGATTTTTTTTGTGTGGAATTCTAAAAATAATATATAGTCTATGTATATACACACCTAAATTTCACATCCTTTAAATGGCAATTATGCCCTGTAGCCAGGCATGTGTTAGTAGCTAATGACTGGCTGGGGTAAGGACGTTATCTCTTACTCTTTCTTGTTTAGTCATTGACTGCCAACAGATGCCAAACACATCCACTAGGGAACTTTAGAAACTGCGGAGAAATTAATTTTTCCAGAGAATCTCACTGCTTTAAAGCCAATAGCTCTAACTTTGAGTAGTCTCACATCTCCAGTGACTATCAGCTTGTGCATCCCTACCCCTCCTATTTTCCATTTCCCTGTACAATCTCCTCCTCACCTGTCCTTCCCGTGCTTTCACCCTCGCTGCACTGCCCTTCACCCCACCTTTCCCGAGGTCTCCACGCAGGTAATCTCATTATCACTAATTACCACCAGAAGAATTGCAAAGGGCAGCGCGACGCTCCCGCGAACTCTTCCGAAGCCTGCGCGGGGCCCTTGACCGGCTGCCAGGGATACATCCCTGCCTTTCCCCGGGGCTCCTCTTCCCTCTGGGCACCGCACGGGACCGCGGCGGCTGCGGGGCCCCTCGGCGCCGCCAGGGGGCGCTGTCGGCCCTGCCACGGCGTTGCGGGGCCGAGGCTGTGCGGGACAGGGG
>JAOXXN010000102.1:9905398-9917856 GCA_026770055.1 Myrmophylax atrothorax
GCCCGTGCCCGCGGGGGGAGCCGGGGCGGGATGCGGGAGCCCGGCGGGGACGGGATGCGCGCACCCTCCGCGCAGGTGGAGCAGCCGCGCCGCTCCCCGCGCAGCGCTGCCCGGAGCCCCCCGGGGGAAGGTGGGACCCGGAGCGAGGGGCTGTCCGGGCTCTGTGCCGGGGCGCTGCTCCCGCCGCCCCGGGAGCTGGCGGGTCCCACCCGCGCTCCTGCGCGACCCAAGGATTTCGCAGCGGGGCAGCTCCCCGCCGAGTTGTAAAGTTTCTTCTGTAGCAGCTCGTATCTGTTGTCATTTAATATTTATGAAGTACCTGGAGGCAGAATAAATAGCTTCTACAGCGCTGGGTTTCTTTGCTCTTGAGTAGCAAAATATGCAGTGTCACAAATTAACAGGAGGTGTGTTTGGAGACTGTAGTACAGATTGATACGTGTGTTTAGCACCCTTAATGTGAAATTGACAGGTCGGGCGTGATCTCAAAGCCTCCACCTCTGTTACAATCTGGTAAGGAAAATGGCTTTATGATTATGTTAATTTTTTTCCGGTTTAATTTTTAAAAATAAACTATGTAGTTTTGAATTAAATGGTGTCTCCATGCAGGTACGTAGGCTAATTGCTAGTTTCTGAGGACCCGATGAATGAAGTCTCCTGGGCAAACTTAATTTAGCATATGGTCACACGTGATCCTCTTGTAGTGATTTGCGCTTGGAAGGCATCAGGAGTACACTGGAAAAGGAGACTTCACTTCTGTAGATGTGTGAAGGCACTGGGCAGAGCTCTAGCTCGAGGCAGGCAAGAAGAACACATGCTTAGCTCTTACAGCTTAGTATGTCTATTCAAAGGAAGAATAAGCAAAGTATTTGCTTTTTGCATTTTAAATCTTTAACATTCAGAGGAGACCAAAGTAGATAAGTGCCAAAGAGCCTCGAGGATCCTTTTCAGGTTTCACCTTGAAATATTAACCCATTAAGCCCAACAAAGTGTTAAAGAGTGGTTTTAGTCCTCTAAAGACTAATGTGATAGGAATGCTTCCAGTCTGAAGTTGCATAAATGCTTTACTAAATCAGGACCAAAGTTCTTTAACTGTACTGGTATGGAAATAGTATTTTCTCTTGGAATTGTGTGAAGGCTTCAGAAACTGAAAATACAGTCTTGGATTGCAATTAAGAAACATCATGATTTTACAGACTATACCAGTTCTATGTGGTAGACACGTTTTAATCTCATAAATAGTGTATAAATGTTAATGACTGGGTAGCCTTTTCACTACACGTTGATAACTTAGCAATACTACTGAGAGTGATAATGATCACCCTTCTAACTGAAGGAAATTGCTTCACATACATCCCAGGATGGTATTTATCAGGAGAGAGATTTCTGACAGAGATAAGAAAAACTTGTTGTTAAACAAGGAACTGGTAAGGCCTAATCTGAAATACTGGGCAAACTCGGTTTCCTCTGTTTAGGAATGATGTGTTCAAACTGGAACAGGTGCAGAGAAGGATAGTGAGGATGGGCTGATAAGGTCAATGAATTGAATACTATATGAGGAAAAACTTGATTTCTTGGACAGAAGCAAATGGTGCCTGTGCATAGATCCAGTCTGGAGACTTGAAAGCTATTCCAGGCAATGTAAGGGTCTAGAAGTGTCTTATTATAGAAATTAAATTAAAAATACCATAATTAATCTTAAATGTAGTTGTTAAGCAGATGGATGAAATTAGATAACATGGCTGTGTCTGATAGCAGGTTCCTGAACTTGAGAATTCGAAGTAAGGCAACTGCTGAGGCCCCATACAGTGCATTGCATTTCTTGTCCCACAAGGTTGTCTCAATGGTATATAAAATCAGTTTTCCTTTGGCATTATGCCAGGAGTAGGCAATGCTTATAACTTGGGATAGGAATTAAATAATTTACTTGTCCGTATCTTTCAGGAATTTGACTTCCTAGGACATTTTCAGCAGGTGTTACATGCAAATTTTAGATGGAATTAAGATAAAAATCTCCCAACTTATTTTATCTTTTTTTCAGGACTTCAGCATGCAGGGTTTGTGCTCAAGCATAGTATGTTTTGCAGGAGAATGAATTTTGCAATGTTGTATTTTTTTATTTTAATCTAAAAAGTCTGCATGTTCATATAAATTTATAGTCCAAATAGTATTCCATTACTTTCTTTAAGCTGATCTTTCCAGCTGAAAAATGAGGCTTCAGAAAGCAAAGGAAGTTGCCCAGGAAGGACAAGCTCTTATTTTGCAGGAGTTGAACACTCTTGCCTTGTTTTCCCATTTCTCTTCTGTCTATTTAAAGGTGTACTTTAAACATCAGTGGTCTTGCTCAATTAAGCAGAATGTTAAAATTCTGTAGATTCAGATGATCAAAGTACACTTTTAACAGCATTTTTTTCCCCAGCTATCTTTTAGAACTCGGGAAGTCTCAAGGTTAGCATCTGAGCATGCAGTTCCAGTGGAAGCCAGGCTTGCTTACATTGGAGTGTTCTGGCACCCACAGTATAACTGAACTACAAAGACTGAACAGGGACTTGCTTTGAAAACCTTTCCTGCAGCAAATTACACTTGGCATATACTGCAAGTAAAATATGAACCCTTCTAGATAATCTTCAGTGCATTCATGTGCTCTATATTTGGATTCAGAAACAAGAGAACTCATTTATATAAAAAGAACAAGATGTAGCCGGAATATTTTTATTCCCATTTTGCTTTTCTGATGTTCACAGCTTTGTACATTGAGGGAAATTTAAAATAGGATTCATGAGAAATGGTTGTGGCCATTCTTGTGTGTTAGAAAATTTTCCTAATATGTGTGCATTAGTTGTTTTTTTAGGGTTTGTGTTTGGGTTTTTTCCCTAACGCAAGGAAGAGGTAAATGGTCTTACTACAGAACTGGAGCAAGAAAGGGAGTTTGCCATGAGGAGCCTGAAATCAGCAGAGTGCAATCCTTGGGAGTCAAACTTAGATAAATAGCAAGAGATCACAGAACTTGAGCTGTTTTCTAAAGAGCCTAAAGATGGACCATGCACTGACTAAATTATTTGCCAAGTGTTTCTTTTTCCTTTTTTCTCTTGTGAATAATCCAGGGCCAATTGTTTGCAAATAAAACATTAATTGCAACCACTTGTAGGCCAGGAGAGCAGAAGACAGTGCTCGAAGAACTGGATTTCTTCTTTCTTTACTTCTAATGCTTTGCAAGCCTTCCTGTGGGGGGTTCTAAACAGAGTGGACTGATGTTGTTTTCCTTCTGGCATGTTTCTTCTGACATTGCCATGTACAAGCATTTTAATAAATTGGTAGGAAAGCTGTGTAATTTGTTATGTAATGCCTACTAAAATATTTTGTAACTTTCTACCAAAATATTTCCCTGTCAGTTCTTATCAGGCATCTCTCTGCGTTGTTTGCAAGCAAGACAAACTTTTGGGACCCTGTGTTTATTTTTTTTTCTTCCTGGATCTTTGTGTCAAGATACTGTAGCAGATAGCGCGGCTCTGTATTACTTTAGTAGCAACAGACTGTGCCCAGGAGATGAACTTGAAGTAGCAGCTGCAGAGTCAGACTTGACTTCAATCCCCAGTACTCTGCGAGACCTTTCACTGAAGTTCTTCCAAAGGCCATTTGCTTGCTTCGTGCAGAGATTATTCTTTAAAGACCGTTGATATATCCTTGCCCATAATATACTAGTAGCCTGAGAACTGCAAGGATTAGTGTTTTGCAATTGAATTCATCAGTGGAAGTGTATCAAGATAGCCAGCTGTCTTGTTTAAAGACTTGTATTTATCCTAGTGATGATCCTAGTTTTTTTAAAAAAGCCTGCAATAAAACCAATGAGACTTAGTTTCTTTCAGTTTGTGTTCTGAAGTGTGGTGATAGAATTTGTGTTTTAAATGCGTGCTACATCTGTCTATGCAACATGACTATTCAAGACTTTTTATAAGACAGAGTTATCCAGGACTGTAATGATTCTCCAGTATATCTTACATAGCTTTTTTTGTTGTGGCAGCTTACATTTAGACACTTGATGCTTAATAATCTAAAACTATGATTATGTAAGATTCATTAAAGCTGACTAATTACTTGATAGTCCAATGATGATTTTTATCACAACTGCATTCTTTGACATATTCATATGTACCCTAGAAAAAGAGGAGAATATTTAGGTAGAGATTAAATTAAATGATGCAGTAGAGCCTAAAAAGGTATTGAGAAGGGCAAGAACGGCACGTCTACCCGTGCAAAGACGGCCACAAAATGAGAAATTCAATATGTGGATCTGGAAAAAGGTAACTGGTGGGGGATATTTTCATGTTTGTAAATTCCCAAACATTGTGGAGAGAAAGAGGGAACTGATACTCATTCTCTCTCACAGAATGTGAAGTCAGGAAAAACCCAGTGATAGTTCTTTAACAGCAGGTTTAAAATACATGATAGTATCTTCTGATGCAGCCTGTGATTAAATCATGCACTTAACAGCCACAGAAAGCTGTGGTAGTCAGAACTGTAAATGAGTTTGAGCACGTTGAAAACGATAAATTGATGGAGGAGAGCTTCACAATGCACCAAAAGCATCTGGCTTAACAAGTTCCTAAACTGCAAGTCGGGGAAGCCATAGCAGAGAATTGATCACTTTGTACTTTCTCGCTTGTTGTGTCTCTCCAGGTATGTACTCTGTAGCTGGGATACCAACCTGGACTGACCTTTATCTAACCCAGTATCTGGTTGTTAAGAGACCCAGGAAACTGTTTTCCATTCCTGCCAGTGTAAAAATTTCTTAGAAAGGAAAATAATCTTCTTTGTTAATTTAGTTATTTAAAATTGATTTTTGCCAGCTTTACAGAAGAGCAGCAGTTTGGGGATATTTTTTGGATTGCTGTGGCATAGCTGTTTGCATTTTCATTAACACTTCACCTGCTATTCAATACACCGCTGTTTTTTCATAAGCATCTACTTAAGACAGGTTTGAACAGAACAGGTAGTGGTTGTAGATCTGCTTTTGTCAAATGACTTATACTCAGCAGTTAGTGTCACTGGATGGTTTTTCTATGAACTGTGGCATTTATCACTAAGATAGATTCCCACAGAGGGCAAGTAGGCATTTCATACTGGGTTTAACCTGCACATCTTCCCTCTCTGTTTTTTAAACAAAGCAACATTGATAGTTCTACTATGGCTGTGCCTAAGTTGATAACATTGTAGTGAGAAAGATTTAGGTTTTGTGCAATTTTTTTTGTGTGAAACTGTTAATAATAATTGTCTGTAGCAATGGAAACGACTATCTATAAAATAGTCACTTACTTTTGCTGCTGAACATTTGATCATGTACCTTATGCCCAAGTCAATCTGTGAGTAATAGTTAAAGGTTTCTTTCCATTTGATTTTGTGGAATTTTTCATGTTTAATTTAGGCTCCCTGTTTCTGATGGTTACATTTGCCTCAAAAAATACAGCAATTCTAATTCCTGGGCATCTCTGCACTCCAGTAAAACGTTACTGAAGTTAAACTCTAATCAAGGAGAACTTGGGGGTCTGGTTAAAAGTCTCTGACTGGTCAAAACTAGAACTTTAAAAGCACGAAACCCAAACATCCCACAACCAGAACAAACTGCTTCTCTTAAAGTTGGAGCAAACTTGTCTGTTACACTGACAGCTGACTCTAGAGCAGTTTCCTTGTCATTGAGTTCCACACAGCACATAATGTGACACGTGACCAGTGATCTCATTCAGCATATGGGTAGAGATGGATAAATAGCATTATGTTTGTGGTATCTTTCCATACAGGTTCATAATAGCCAAGGTGATCTGAGTGTCTTGCACTGCAGTTACCAAAAGGTGACCTTTCCGTAGGATAGAAGCAAGTCCAGTGGTCTGCAAACACAAGTCCTGGCAGGTCTTTTCAGGAAGTTGTTTGATAGGTTTTCTAGGTAAGAGGTAGGAGCTGTTATGGTCAGGAATAAGAGATGAAGGTGGTGATACTGGTTGATTTGTTTTTAAATTGTGTGCATGAAGACTATTGTGCAGAAGTACATAAAAAATGATTAAAAATAATGTTCTGATGGAATAATGGCACTGGTGGGTAGAGCAGGAATGCTTTCCACTGTCTTCCAAATGCATTAAGCAGCTGTTGTTAAAACAGCTTTCATATCTGTGCAGAGATACAAATTCTGTTTCTTATGCTACTATTTTATTCATTTTGTGATTCTGCTGAGATCAATGCCATCTGTAACAAAAATGTTTTAATTGAGTTAATGGTATATTTTTTTTCTGTTCTTCCCTGCAGTGGATGTGAAAATGCAGCCAGTCACTGTAGGACCAGCAATGCATCTGCTGTCGGGAAACATTTAGCTGATCGTGCTTGTAAACTTAACATATTTTTTTCTTTCCAGGATGCACCTGGTAGGTGTAATTTCTGGTAATAGCTTGGTGATTTTTCTAAGAAATGGGGAATACACATATATATACACACACACACACACACACATATATACATATATATGTCTCATATATATATATAACTTATATGTAACTTGTATATAATTTATATGTAACATATATATATAACTTATATATAACTTTTAATTACGTGTGTATTCTAGCTTTTTTTTTCTTTCACCAATGTGACTTGGGGTTTTGACATGCATGACTATTTAAAAACTACTCAGACTTGATTGCAAAATTAAGTTCTACAAATGGCTAAATACCTTTCTAAATACTATAAGAAGTTCTGAAGACTGACAAAGATCTTTTTATGTATATGTTTGGAAATGTATTTAAAATCAAAGCCTTATTCCTAAATCTTACTGTATCATGAGTATTTTGGGATTTGAAGCCTACTTATTTAGAATCCTGTCTCCTGGAAAGATTTTTTTATGTCAGAAATTTGCAGATTTAAGTGATTATTGAGCCCTTTCCTGAAACGTGTTCAAATTACTGAGGTTAGTGTAGTGTCTTCGTTTAGTCATGATTCGTTGTTAATGTGTATTTATGAAGTTGAAAGTCTCTGACCATTAGGACTGTGTACAGGCCCTAACTTAAATTAACTGGAATCAAACTGACACAAAATATTCCTCCTGTTCCAGAGCCACTTACATCAACAGAGTTGGCCTTGGGATTGTTTTAGGCAGCATGCATCAGGTAATGTTATTGTGGCATGCCTGTGTATCAAATCCCAAAAGGTAACTGACACCAAAGTACTACTTTACTACTGTACTGAGTAGTAAAAAAAAGGTATTCTTCTAGATGCAAATGTCTACTGTGAAGATTTGATTCTGCTTCAGAGTTGCATGTTCAAGGAAGCACTGACACTCACACCATGTCTTGGATAATCCTAGCTAAAGCAGCCACATGAAACATTCATGATGTTCGTACTGATTCATGCAAAGTGGAAATTTGTTGAAGTGCTGCAAAGTTGTCATATATTGATTTGTGTGGGTGCAAATGACTACAGAAGAAGCAGGGTATAATTAGGGCTCAAAAATAATTTCTTCGGGATGTTTGCTTTGGTAACTTGGATACGACTTCTGAATGGGCAATAGGAATCTGTTTGATATCTATTCAGTATGAAAGTGGCCACTTAATCACATACCATTCAAATAAGTCCAGCTCAAGTGTAGTGCTTGTAGTTCACTATTTTGTGGACCCAAAGTCTGTCAAGCTAATGTTGAGCAGTGATTCTCCCAGTGTCATTTGGATCTAATTACTTGTACTGTATTATAAGTGGGCACAGCATGCTTTTAATTCATTAGACTGTTTTGATGGATTGCTAATCTGTTTTGATTGTGGGCTACAAAAAGTTTCTGTTATTTAGCTCTTCCAGGTATTTGGAGGGAAAATACAACAAAAAAAGGAGTTCCTTAAGTAAAATGCAGGGTGGCCTTGTGGCATGAAATGCCTGCTGCTTGTGAAAACGTGGCAATATCCATCATGCTTTTCTATATACTGGTGTACATTTCTCTGTTTTGTGTTGAGGCATCTCCTGGAAAGTGTGTCAGCTTAAAAACCAAATCCAATCAGAAACAACAAACAGTCAAATATAAACCTCTGCCAGGAGTGCTGATGAAAGAGATTCCATGAATTAAGGAAATTCTGTAACACTGGATCCTCCTGTGAAGTCACTACATTTTGAGGAGTATACGTGCTTTGGTGTCTGCATGGGAATGTCAGCTACACCATGCTTGCAAGGAAAAGGCAGGGAGGAAATAGCAATAGGAAGTAAAACTTGATCAGGAATCAGGTTACTCATTGCTTGAGTAACTGAGAAAGCCTCAGGACAGAGCAGGGTGAGAGCATGTCTAGAAGCTCAAGTGAAGTTCAGAAGATTGGATGATGTGTGATCTGAATGCTGCTGGGAGGGGAGGCTGGCATGAGGAGCAGGCAGGGCTGAAGTAAAACCAGGGAGCCTGGCTGGGAGGTTGGGCAGTGGAGTCAGGAGTCAGCCAGGAGGGCACAAGCAGGGCAGGAGTGAGGTAAAAGACCAGGACTCAGAGGACGAATTTGGAACACAGCCATGGGGATCCCATCTGCAGACCCAGCATTGAGCTCCCCTGCAGCGAGAGTCATACAAGACAGAAAAATACCAGTTTGTTGCCTGAGCTGAATTGCTCTGGAACAGTGGTCTCCTGAGCGTGTACAGTGCTAGAGGTGTGGAGGTGTTTAAGGGGAGTGGCAGCTGAATGATGTAAAGTTTTGGGGTAGAGTGGGGAACCTCTAACAGGGCTCAGGGTGGCTGCCAGGAGGCCAGAGGGTTCTTTTGCTGCAAGCACTCATGGCAGCTCTGGTTGAGAAAGCAGGAGGAGGATGATGGAGGGCTGCCTTGGTCCTACTCTTGCCAGCTTGGCAATTGAGTCTAATTCCTTGCATCCCTCTCTTTGTGAGTGAAGCTTGCCACCTGTTTGGGCATCACATACTAAGCTTTCCACACCCTCATGGCATACCATTGTACATTAATATAATGGTGGTCTTTTAATTTCATTTTTCTTGTTGTGATTTTTTGAGAGAAGAGATATTCTTGGTGGATTCTGTCAGTTTTAGCCAACTGTTACTATTTTCATAGAAGAATAAAAAGCATAATTTTTCTTAACATTACATTTTTCTCTCATTACACAAAACACATTATGAGAAACACTTATTGTATATATAGATGAGTTCTGGGTTCTCACATTTAATTTTTTTACAAGCTGTAGTTTGGTTTGGAAGACCAGGTGATTTTATATTTTGTTGTTCTATTAATTTAATTTATGACCATTTTTATGCATATCTTATTGGAAGTTGCATTTGCTCAGCTAAAGGCACTGTTGAACTCTTCAAGCTACAGCTATCAGGAGAGAGCATTCTGAATGAATTACTGTAAGATCCCTCCTCTTTTTCCAAATGAGATTATACAGAAGGTTATTTAATTAATTTACCAAATGTAATAGTTTAACAAAAGAACTGTGTTCCATTGGAGTCTGATACACCTCCAGGCTACCTCATGTAAATAAAAATTTCTGTGAGCACTGGCTAAAAAAACAGACATTGGAATTCATGAGACTTATGAAAAAAGGCTTTCTGCAAACGTTTTGTGTTCTGAGGGAGGTGGAGCCCAATCCCTTAGGCTGCCTGGAAGCTGTGCAGCCTCCAGTGGGAATGCTGTGCCAGAGGGTTGCTGGGGCTGGCCTGGCTCTGTGCTAACACCCAGGTCTTGGTGTGGGGGTAAAGACAGGCTTGTTCTTGGACATAGGTATGGATGCATCCTGAAGGAAGTCATGTCTTCTAGTATTACGTAAAATTAGTTGTGGTTGAGTATGATTTGGAAATGCAAGTCATAGTATTCACATAGCTTGTGAATTCCTTGCTCAGAGTGTTATGATTCACAGTGGCAGTTGCTCCCTAAAGCAATGCAGATTTTCAGTATAAACACGGTTTTTGCAGTCTCTGAAATCAGTGGCAATTTTCCTATTGCCATCAATGAAGAAAGGATTGGGTTGAACACAAATAGCCAGTCACTAAACCCTGTTATTTTACTTCAAAATTTGATTTTTTGGACTGTTAAAGATTTAAAATATTGTTAATTTTGTTATGCTGATTCTACTTTGAGCTGGGCGAGGTTTGTTTGACAAAACTGTATTACTTGAAACCTGAACAATGATACTGCTGAAGAATGAATTTTGGGGGATTGTTTCTAGGTAAGTTGTTCTAACTAGAAACACAAAAAAGACTAAGTTGTTATTAGAAGCGAGGGGGAAAACAAAAAGATCAAGATAACTCACAGCAAGTGCATTTGTTTATTCTTGGCTTGGCAGTGCTGCTGTGGCATCTCTGGGCTGGAAGCATGTTAACAATTCCATTCACATTCAATACTTTTTTTGCTGCATCTTCCTGGATGAGAGGGAGGTACCTTCATATGTAGTGGTGAGATACACTGCTCTGATGGACAGCAATAGTGCTTAGAAGTAAATAATTTCAATAGGCTGATCCAAATCTCACTGAGATCAAATCAGAGCCTGTTCACAGATGTCAGAACATTCTCCCAATACCCTTGGTTGCCACAGAGGAGTGTTCCCTCTGGCAATACCTCCCAACTTTGAAGACTTGGGGTTTTTTAACCAGTATAATTGTTTAAATTATGTTATATTCTCATCCTGTGCATAGATTACATAGACCAACCCAGGGACATGGTGTCTTTCTGCAGAAGAAGCTGAGTTGGCAGCAGTAGAGTTGTTTGGCCTGGGAGAGTGAGATGTGAGTGGCCTGAGCAGCAGGCTCTGCCTGGGCTGAATAGCCTTGCTGGGAGGGCATGGATGGGGAGCAGGTAAAGCTTAAGTGATAGGAAAAAAGATTGATTTAATGAGATGAGGTTAATACCCTCATTTGCATTGATCAGTGTAAAGAGTGTAAATGTCTTTCACTTTAAAGATGTCCCATATGAGACTGAAAGAGGAACAGGGAGCATGTTAAGAGAGGCTACTGCAAAGCACTGCAGAGAAGTGAGGCGTTGGGAGGCTGCACCTTGTTGGTGCCTGCTTGTGGCAGCGCCTGTGGTGTCTGGTGAAGAGAGCAATGTTGTTCCTTTTCAAATAGTCAAGACTTGCATCCTGAGAAGTAAAAACCCTGAAGCTTAATACTGTATTTGGATCCTGGAGCGGTACCTTGCCTTCCAACTATGGAGCACTGTACATTTTTCTTAGCTTTCGTAAGAAAGTTGGCATATAGCTGGTGCCTGGCACCACATGGCCCTGCTCTGCAGAGAGAAACCCTATACTCACTTCAGACCAGCTTTTAACTTCTCCAACAATACACAGCTCTCAGCTTGAATAAAATGAGCTATATCTTACTGTGAGTGCCTTTGGCATAGGTTTTAGAAATCTGAGGATTTGAAAGGAACAGTGTGGGCACAGTGTTCTGTTTACTGGGAAGGATTGGCTTTCTGACCTAAGAAGGCTGCAGTGTTTTCTGTCTTCTTTGGACAGTTATGAGGCAAAAGGCATGACCCTGCCGAGACACACCGTTTATGTGGTGTAGGTGTGGTGTAATCCAGAACTTTGTATTTCATTTTAAATGCCATTTACTTTGTTTACCTATCTGTACACCTACTCAAGGATGGCAGAATGTCTCTAACTTGTGTTGTGGCATATTGCAGCCAGAAGCACATATTGCACAGTTCTCCAAATATCATTCAAGGAAAGCACTGAAGTGTTTGTGTCTGGATATCTGTGTGTTCCAAAGAACATCGTTCCACTTGCTCAGTTTGTTATCCTCCCATCCATCTATGTCAGCTGTACTGTTGAATTAGTAAAATAGTACATGGATTTTGGTGTGTTTTTTTTTTGTGATGGTTTGGCTTTTTGTTTGTTGTTGTTTTGGTGTTGTGGGGTTTTTTTTTGTGGCTAGTTGTCATGCCTACCAGTATTTTTAGTGGCTGTCCATAATGCATTTTCTCCTCAGGAGCTTTGTACCTTTCCAATTGTAGGTTGATATCTGAATCCATGGGGAGCATTTGGATATAACATTGTGTTACCCTTTGGGTGTATAATGCTACAGTAAAGTAATTAATGGGTGAATGCAAATATGGAAGTAAATTATATGAAAGAGCAATGTTGTAGAAAAGATGTAAACACATTGTATGTTTATATAACTTGATATCACCAGTTGCTTCTCAGTTAGGAGGCTTGGCTACTCATTAATCTGTACACCAGATTTTGCTGCAGTGCAGAACTTGAAGATTTCCTCCTTCTATCATGTTTCTGAAAATACTGTGGGTTTTCTTTGTTTCCTTTGGATTTGGTGTGTGGGGGGGGTTGTGTGTATCTGTGTGTCTGTGTTCAGGGGCTGTGTGTGTGTCTGTGTGTCTGTGTGTGTGTCTGTGTTCAGGGGCTGTGTGTGTGTGTGTGTGTGTGTGTGTATCTGTGTGCCTGTGTTCAGGGGCTCTGTGTGTGTGTGTGTGTATCTGTGTGTCTGTGTTCAGGGGCT
>JAOXXN010000102.1:9928060-9940634 GCA_026770055.1 Myrmophylax atrothorax
GTAAAGGGACTGGAGTTGGACCAAGGGTTGGACTTGATGATCTCAGAGGTCTTTTCCAACCCAATCAATTCTATGATAAACATTCATATTGTAATGCCAGTGTATTATTGCTGCTGGACTTGATGATCTTAAAGGTGTTTTCCAACCTAAATGACTCTATGGTTCTACTTATGCCTATCTTTGGACATTCATTTTATGAGTTGACATTTTTCTTGATTTGTCAAACAAGTCATTGTGTGGGGATAAATATATACAGCAAATACCATATAAAGGATAAAAATGCACACATTTTTCACGCAACCTTATAATTTTGATCTTGCATATATTTGCCAAGGAGCCTGTTTTTCTAGAATTAAGAAGTAAATTATATGCTGTAGTCAAAACTGATTTGAGTGAGTTAATTCTCAGGATAAAACCCACAACACTGTGAATTTAGCTGCATTTACCACACATTCAGCAGTAAAGCTGTTCTATAGATGTGATGACTATTTGAGACGTGCAATAAGTAAAGGGTGCGAGATTCATCTGCCTTAGGCTTTCATTTAAAACTCAATGTATTTAGGTTTAAAAACAAGCAGCTGCATCTGTTTATCCCTTTTCTGATATCAACACAAACAAGTGATTTAACATAAACTGGAAATGTGAAATGTATGATCAAAGAGTCTTTGACATCACATGGGTCAGGACTTTGCTGGGAACCTCTGCACTGTTAACCCACATGCAGCAAGAAGATCATCTATTTTTGATTCCTCACACATTCAAATGGCTCAGTACAAGACTGAATGAGTGTGAAGAGAACAGACTTGGATCTGCAAGACCAAGAAATACAGAAGTTACTGGCACTCTGGATACACAGGCTGCATGAGTACCCTTTGCCCAGCTTCCAAGGCTTCTCACTGTTCTGCTGAACAAAAGGACAAGCAAAAGATGTTTGAGTGCCTTTTGGGGTGAGGCTTTTGTAGGGTGTGTGTTGTCCTCGAACTTTTAATGAGATTTTGCAACAGACAGAAGTAGCCTTTTTTTTTTTACAAATAAAAATAAATGGAATGATTGCTTCAGCCTTCACTGTTTTCCACTGAGTGTCAGTGGGTGGTCTTAAGTGGCTTGGTAGGGAAATTCAGGCTTATGAAAAGTTACTTTACTCTTTAAAAAAAACAAAAAAGATTTTTTTAGTCTGTTCCACTGTGCACTCTGGAGCCTCCAGACAACTACTAATCTCATAATTTAGTATTGCATTTGAAAAATTCAGGGTCAGTTGTGGTAAAGGAGCATAACTTTTGTGGCTCTGTGGGCAATAACTTGAATTTGTGATGAAGTGGCATAGCTTTTAAGAGTAAGCAGCAGGTAAGAATTTGAATTATAGAAAATCTGTTTGAGGATTGAACTGTTTGACTCCTCTCCATACCAACTGCTTTTGCAAGTCTTTGTTCAATATTCATACAAACGGGATAAAAAGGGTGAAGCGCTGCAAGAGGAGCAGTTTTGCAGCTCATCAGAAAATGGAGGCAGATAGCATTGTTTTCATTTCAAAGTAGAATACTTTTCAGTCTCTAATCAGACAGTTCATCACATGTAGTAGTTGTTCCTGGGTTCCTGCTTCAACTGATCAGTGACCTGCAGTTGTTGAAGTTACTGATTAGTGTAGATGCAGAAACCTGAATGGTAAACCACCATTCGGATGGTTCAGATGGTGCACCATTCAGATGCACTGCTGATAAGGATATTGCAATTAATTAGAGAAAATAATGTATAGTAATGGTATAACTGTGGACTAGCGTTTAGCAGCAGCTAAACAGGATTTGTAGATGTCTCTCCCCTCATGGGCATTGTAAAAATAAAGTGATTCATACGCAAGACTGGTGGTTCAGTAGAAAAGTTTCAGTAGTGCTAGCAGGGAGGACTTGCTGGACACTGCAAGAATTCTTAGGCAAGCTCAAGAGTTCATGTAGGTTGCAAAGCTAAGGGAGGAAGGCCCATCAGACTCTTGATTATGGAACACCCAGTTAATCCTAATAGTTCTGTTCCTCCAGCCTTATCAGCAGAGAAGCAAATCATCCTTGTCTCTTGATGGGGAGGAAAGAAAACATGTTGTCAGTGAAAAGAATTGTGGCTTTTCTTTCTGTTACCCTCCAACTCTGTAATGCCTCGGAACTAAGTCAGTGGAGCAGCAGGCTACTCAGAGCGAGCCGTGTCTGAATTTAAGAAAAATCCCAGGCCTTGCTCATGTAGTTTCTCTGTCAGCCCCTGCTCTTTTTGCTGGACTTTGCAGCTCAGGAGGTGAGCCTGCAGCTCTCCTAGTGCCAGCAGAGCTTCTGCCACGGCTTGTACTTTATCTGGAACATCTGAAGGATGGACCATAGTATGGATAATAAGTAATAATTCCAGGCTTCGCCTGTCTGCTCCATGCACACTTTCAAATACTTCTGCAGCAGTATTTGGATGGGCGCAAAGAGAGACAATGTGTTTTTAGTGACATAAATACAGGGAGCTTAACAGATTTTGCAATTATTGCAGCTTTAAGTTTCAATTATTTAATATTTATTTTCCATTTTTATCACATTTCCAGAGGAAAGCGACACTTAAAATTAGAGCTGACACAGTAAATCCTGCTCCATGACAAGCTTGCAAAATTCCGCTTTCCCACTCAGCTAGAAGGATGGGGTTTGATGGTGTGTAGTATATCATGTTCTCCCTGTTTACTGCTGCTGTAGGAGTGTATTCTGAGCTTGGATCAGTAAGTTTTCTTACCTTTCACTAAATGTTGCTTTACTATTAGTTGCAATTCTTACTTATGAGGACCTTCTTTTTGTGGCATTAATTACAGGAGTCATGCCTGCTCTGTTCAGTGGTGCCAATCTCCTACTGGAAAGGCCTTATTTCTCTTATCTGGTTTTGGGGCTGCTTTCTGCCATCAAAGCACACAAGCAGTTTGCAGTGCAGCCTCTGAGGGTGCCTTGTCCTCCCTCTGGCTCAGTCAGTACAGGAGCAACGTGTTTACTGCTTCATCCTGAAGTATTGGAAACTGTCTACCTACGAGATGGAAGGAGGAGTTCATTGGCTGCCGTGCCAGCCTGCACCTCCTGTAGATTTGCTTGAAGGAAGTGTCTGCCATACCCAATTTTTACAGAGATTCTGTTGCAGTGGATTTGCTTCTGTTCTGTAGGCAGATATTGAGGGTTTGCAGCTGCAGGACCCGATTGCAGCAGACATCCCTGACTGCAAGAGGGGACTGATGCAGGGCTGTCTGGACTTGTGGGGAGCGTGCTGAGGTGGGCACCAAGGGTGCAGGGGCACTAATTGGCAAACTCTCCTGCTGTGACTTTTTACTGAGTGCTGTGTGCCATGTTCTGCCCTCCTCTTTGCTTCTCTCCTTCTCACTCGGGTGCAGATGCTTTCTGACATGTGACCCCCTTTTATTTGCTTAAACTATTTGATGTGTATTGCCAGTGTAGCCAGCAATGGGGCTGGTGAGACCCTGCCACGGCAGGGAACAGAGAGGAGAGAGGTTTTATCAATGCTCTCATTCCTTTTGGGACCACGAGAGGTGATTTTTCATGTGGCTATTACAACAAGGAGCCCATCTTTGAGCCTTCATTGTAACATGCAGAACTACCTCAAAACCAGCATTTTCATTATTTCTGTTGCATTTTCAGGACATAGCAAAGCTTAAATAACTGGAATGGTAGAATGTGATTATTCCAACATAAAGCTGTGCTTTATTGAGGAGTCAGAAAGATAATTGTTAAAATAGAGGCTACAATTGTTATTAAGAGCCCACAGAAACCTCTTTGGTAGCATTGTCAGTGGTTTGCTGCTGTTGCTGGATGAAAGCTTGGTGCAGACTGCATAGTGAAAGAAAAATGGTAGGGGGTTGCTTTTCATTTGTCATTAGATCCATCCAGCCAAAAAGCATTTTACCATTTTATTTCAGGTCTGGAAGTAAATGTAGCTGCAACAGATTTTATACAAGGGCCTTTACTGTCATTAGGGGTTTGTGCAATATTTCCTTTTACATGTGTATGTACAGACTGTTTCATTGAACAGCATGATAAGAGGTTTGGAATCAAAATTTATAGTACAAATTAAATGCATTTTGGGAAGCTGACACTTGAAATGGAAATAGTGGAGGAAAATGAACATATTGAACCACCCACTTAACTGCTTACTCATTCTGTTTCTTGACACAACTTCTGCTGAGTTTGCTACAGCACAAAGATGAGGAGAGATGATTCTTCACTTCCTTGTCCCTTGCACTGCTGTTGAGGCTTGGTGTGAGTATTGTTTCATGTTGATGATCTTGTAAGACTGCAGGGAAGGGCGGACATCAGAGATGTACTCTCTGCCTTATGTTTTCCGATCGAGCGTAGGTATCAGCTGTGTAACATGAATAGCTGTGGAGTTCTTTAACTCTTTGGCAATATGTGCAATAAGTTTTTTTCCATAGAAACAGATTCCAGAAAGCAAAGACAAATGCTCCAGGGTCTGATTTTTATAAGCTTTCTACAAGTGACTGCCCTGCCCCAGTCCACCTCTATGGGAAAAGACAACTTGCAAGAATAGCAGCATATGCTTTTGACATTTAGACTACAATCTGAAGTGAGCTTAACTGGTACATGACTCCCCATCTAATAGTACAGGACACACAAAAAGCTCTTTCAAAGAGGCTTTGAGTGAGGTCACAAAGTCAGGCACTCAAAGTCTAGGTGCTTGTGTGCAATTATGTCTTTGAAACTTTTTCCTGACCTCTCTTCAAATGTTGTCAAGGCAACTTATTTTTCCCCAGCTTTCGTGCTGAATTATTTTGATATTTTAAATTTTTTTTAGTCTTTAAAGGCATGCACCTGATATGCAAAATTTCAGCTCAAAGAGTTGAAAGCTGGCAAGTGTAAAAGCAACTGAAAAAAGGCAAGCTCTTGCTAATGAGTAAAATTAGCAATAGATGGCTTGGCCTTCACTGTGCATGACTTCTGAACATACAGTTCAAAGAGAGCTAAAAACATTCTCAGCACTGTTTAGTCAGTTTACCTAACAGCAGTCTAATCTGCTGAAAAAATCTTGATGACAATCACAGGAAAGTCAACGTCCGTTTTTCAGTTTGCTCACAGCCTGTGTAGGTCACACGAATGCCCTTGGATTCTCACTTTCGTGAGTAATGGGTTTCAGTTAACATCATAAAGCTTTTACATGGTGAAAAGAAAATGAAATAAAAAGCATCTAAACTCAATTGCAGAAAGCCCCTCCCATCATCTCAGCATTAGTAGAGTATTTGTGGCTCCATTCGATCCTGTCTCAGAAAAATTCTATTTTCTATGGAAGTTTTAGGGGTGAATGGGGTAGTAATTTTGCTCACATACACAGTAATTTTGCTATTTGATTCCCATTCCATAGGCAGCAACATGGACACAAGTCTCAGTTGTGAAAAAAGCAAAGCAAGCATGCTATTGAGCTTGTAAAGTCATCTTGGTCTTCCAGACCTTTTCTGGGAGCTGTGGCTCTGTCACCAACAGGCTGTGGTTTACTGGATCAAATGAATGTAGTCTCTCAGAGGCATCACCAGGGTAAGCTGGGCGGCTCTGGTGGCAGTGAACTGGGAGTCAGATGATGTGTAGGCACAGCTCAGTGCTTTGTCCACAGCAGAGAATGGTACCCTGTAAATGGAGCTGTCTTCCTTTTAAGGATAGAGCTGTTTCTTTTTAATAGTTTGGGAGAAAAAAAAATTACTTCTATAGGGTACCTTGTCACTACCCACTCAGCACACAGTGTTTTCACAAGCGTGTATTGTTTCCGTGGAATGGACATACTGTGAAATTCTTACAGAATTTCCATAATCTGTAGCAAAGATAACTAACACAGAGACAATTCATCTTCTTAGCACCAATGCTTTTCTACAAATACAAGCAATTGGATTAAGAAATGAGGGAGAATGCACTGACTTCTTCCTCTCAAAGCTCTCATGGTTTGGTTAAAACACCCTGACAACTGGTCAATATTTTTGCACATGGATGGATGGACTTAGTCTGTTGCACTTCTGTGTAACAACAGCCTCTTCTGGGTGCATTTGTCTTAGAATTTCAGTGCAGAGCAGGAGGGAGTGTGCTGGTTTGTTCTCTGTTCCTGAGCCTTGGCTCTCACTGCAGAAGGGTTTGGGGGGGACACTGTCAGGCTCTGGGGAGGAGAGGGGTGCACGAGGATGCTCTGCTGCTCCCTGTTGAGTGCCCACCCTGGGGGCAGGTTAGAGCCAGTCTCAGCAAAGCCCTCGCTGTGTCTGTGTGAGGGGGGGTCGGAGAAGGAGGAGTGGTGCAAGGCTGCAATGCCAACCATTCTGCCCTTCCAGTTGGGCTGTGCTGTTCTGCTGATGTTCAGACAGCTTGTGTTGGTGTGCTGGAAGGGTTTTAAAGGTGGGCAGAACTAAGAGATACTTGTGTAGTATAATACATACAGCAAAATCTTCAGATGGTGTTTGGGGTAGAGTTTTGATTCTGTGTGCATGATTATCTGCAAGAAGCTATTTTTATTTTTCAGCATAGATACTCTGTAATAATCACTGGCACTTAAAAAATTAAATCTCACTTTTCACTAGTAATAAAAATCTGAGGTAATTTTTCTGAAGTGCTGCTGAACAGCCCATTTTTCAAACTTAGTCATTTGAGTGTAATTTCTTCTTCAATTATGTTGAAGTTTTATGAAGTAGCTGAGTTATGCAAAGTTCTGTTTTAAAATGGTGTTTATTAATAGATTTGCTTGCTCTCTTTGGCTTAATTCAACTAATTAGACACTTATTAGGCTGCTGACATAAAAAACAAGGCTATCTTGGAGTGCAGTATTGCTTGAAGAGATCTTGGACAAGCCATGCATGCAAAGTTCAGGGCAGGGACTTCAGTAGGTTGTAGCTGTTGTGTGGTGGTGTCTTGAAAAGAAGCAGCACCAGGAAAGCCAAAATACCAGTCAGTAGGGAAAGGATAACCAAGTGTTCAACTCTCCTGGTCTGGGGACTTGATCCCTGGTGATCCTGGAGTGTCACCAAGGACTAAATCTGAGCAATTGGGTGAGTTTAATGTGACTACAAGCACTTACACATCAAAAGTTTAATCTTGTTTAGTGTCATCACATCTGGAGCTCTGGGGAAATGCGTGCCACCACCTCCTCTGCTGAGACATAATAGGATTTTGCACAGGCAGTTATGTCAATATTGAGCTGTCTTGCTGAAACTGAGGCTGTGCAGCTGGGAATGCCAAAGCAGCTGCTGAGACAGCACTTCTGCTGTTCATCCTCCTCCTGAGCTGTGCCCTGCAAGGCAGCTGGGAGCACCAGGAGCCTTCCTTTTGGCAGGATGTAGCTCTGCCCAGCCCTACGAGCCATGGAGACAGGGCTGTAGGGTATCACAGTGTTCCCTTTGTCCCTTTTCCCCATGCCTTTTCTTTCCATGTAAGATGGGGGAAAAATTACAGTTCCACTCTTCTGCCGCTCTTTTTCTGAAACCTGGTTGTGTTCCCACCTCCACTGTGCTGCTCCATGGCCAGACTGTTTCTTGAGTAGTGAGGAGTTAACTGATGAGGAGATGGATGTGGTGGCTGTAATAGGCTATTTTGTGATGTATAAGGAATAAATTTACAATGTCAGGAAGCTGTTAACTCCTGCCTGTACCTTGAGTCTGTTTTCCAAAGGAGGAGGAAAGAGATGGATCGTGAAGTGAGCAAAACGATCCCAAAAATGTAAGAGAACTTGTGTGTGTAAGGGGAGAAGTTATCTAACTGCTGTGATGCAGATATCAGTTAGTCTATTATGTACTTTTATTTGTTCTGCAATGCTTCACGATCACAGTAGAATTTAAAAAAAATTGTGTTCTAGTGGGTTAAGTGCTAATGTGGCATAAAGCCTGTTTTTCTGTTATTCGTATTGTACACACAGGCAAGAAAGCTACTTACTCGAGTCCTTTCTCAGTGTCCTTGATGGAAAAAAACCCCTTCAAAAGAATATTCTTTAAAAGAATATTTTTATTATTCTTGGCCTGGGCTTGACTTACAACTTTCTTATCCTTTAAAAGTGCTGGGATAGAAGCAAATGATATATAGCAATATATTGTCAGGGTTTCTTTCCTAATACTAGACATAAAAATGAACAACAAAAAAGAGGCAAAACATCTAAGTAATTTTCTCTGATTTTTGTGGGTTTTCTTGCAATCACTTCATCTAATTTGAAAGTATTTTTTCTGCCTGCAAGCTGTGTGAAAAAGAGATATACAGCAAAGGAAATTAATAAATGCTCCTCAGGGGAGTAGTTCTGGCTATGAATAAACTGTTTTAAAATGTAAACAAAATGAAAATTCAGGATTCCTACCTGCCTAATCATTCTTTGATGGGAAAATTGAAAGAAAACCTGTGTAATAGCAGTGAGAGCTCTCCCCAAAAAGGCAGAAATTTAAAGCTAATAGAGCATTGTCTCCTATCAGTGCTGCACTAGCATCCTGTCTCTTACTTTGGATATTATAAGGGTGGTAGGATGCACATTGGTCTGGGAGAATTTATTAGGGAAGTGCAGCTGCTTTTCCCTGTGAACAATGGAGTTCAACTCTTCCTACCTGATTTAGCGTTTTCCTTCTCCTAAGTGTCCCCATGTCTCCATAAGGATTTGGTTGGGTTTAGAAAGGCTGGGTGTACACCAGGGATCTGAATTGTTATGTTGTCAGACTTCAGAAAATTCCCCCCCTTTTTTTTTTATTTTGGTGTTTTCCTTTTTCAGAGTAGAAAGAGACCCTTCATTGTGCTGAATAGAGGGAGAAATCTTTGCTTCTCAGGGTAATGTAGAGTTTGTGGATGGGCCACCAGAGCTCTGTGCAAATGTGTTCTCTCCCCAGTGCCAGCTCTGACAGCTTTCAGCACCGGGTGAGAACCTCCTGGCAGAGCAGCACACATGCTGTGATTTGATTTTTAGATCCTTCCTGCCTACAGAGACCAGAGTATTAGTATTTTGTTTGCAGTCTGGCAGAGCATGTATATCAAAGTATAATGGTTTAGGACTGCCTCCAAACCCGAGTGCAATAACTATCCTAAATATTTATTGTGGCTCTCCTCAGGATCATCTGAGGTAAGACCACGTTTAAACCCAGTCAAAGATCCATAGAAAGCATTTCCAGCTTTATGTTTATTAAATCAGTTCCCTTACAATTGTATTTTTTATCTTCCTTGAGTGCAGCAAACTTCGCAAAGATGCAGTGACCAAATGATTGAATTTTGGGGGAGTACCTTGGAGTGACTGGGGCTTTGGAAGCTTAGGCAGATATGAGATCGTGGCTTCTACTGTTCTTCTGCCCACCTGACTGTGTACCCCAGACTTCACAGTGGCTCTAGCACAAAGATTCACCTTAGTGTGGGAATTCTCTGGGCTGGTGGTGGGAGCACCACACACAGCAGCTGATACTCCAAATGAAGATGCACAGCATGGTCCTGATGTGCCCGCCATGCAGACCTGTATGTTCATAGCCAAGCTGTTTACTGAAAACAGCTCCTGAAGAAATTCTAAGATCAAGTCTTGTAAAGAAGCATTTTCTGCAGCTGTCATGTACACGTATTCCTAAGGAACAAAGTAATCACTGTGTACCTTATCAGCTGCTGCTTGTTTCTCCAATTTAGCTTGAACTGTGAAGGACAAAGAAAGGGTTTTGCCTTTCGGGTTTTGTTTTGTTTACTTTTTTAATTTCATCTTGGGTAAAGAAAATAGGGCTTGTTAACACTTGTTGTTTCATTAAAAGCTACGAATAAGAAAGAAATAGCATGGCACTGTCACCTCTGCAGCCCTTGTGGTCCTTCGTCCTGTGCACACAAAGGACAATGTTGGAACCTTTCTTGCTCTGTGGATTTCTATGCAGTCAGCAGGCACTGCCCCAGACCGTTCCTGGTGGTGAGGGAGATGAATGGAAAACTGAGAATCCTTTTGTGGTTGTGTTGTTTGCCTCTGCAAATTGAGGGACTGTTTGAATACTGTGTGCTTCCTGATGGCTTCTGCCCCTCCTCCCCCCAGGATTTAAAATATTTGACTTGCTAAAAGACTTGGGTTTGAAATCTCCTAAGTGGGAAAGCACTGATTGTTGGCAAGTTCAAGTGTAAAATTGGTTGTAAGTACTCGTGGGGGAGCAGTGCAACAGAGCTGAACAGTACACTGAAAATGAGATTACTCTGAATCAAGACACGTTTGTTAATTAATGTTCACTGCTGGTTTCCAAGAGCACAGCTACTAAACACTGCATCCAAAGTCCATTTAAGTCTATTTAAGCAAAATCTTACTGGAATTAATTTGGGCTGGATTTTGAATTAATTCAGTCTTCCAAGGTGCTTTACCTTCAATTTCTATTTTGAGGTGGAGATCACTCTCCCCTGGATGTTTCATGAACATGTTTATATAGTGGTTTTATATGGCCACAGTGAATCAGACTCAGATATGTATCTTAACCACTAATTAATATAAGCTGTGGTAGTCTATAATTAAACAGTCTTGAGATTACAGGAAGGAACAGATAAATGTGGATTCTTTTCTTTGCATTTATATGTATTTAAAATAACTTTCTTTGAAGCTTTTTAAAAGAAGAATGAAAAGCAGTGTTTAGAGAAAGCCTAAAGTAAAATTAATATTGCTGCTTAAGGCTTGTTTTTGCCTGCTCAGGATTGCTAGATGCTCAGATTCATTTTATTTATTGTCTAAGTTTTGTCTGACACCTCTTTAGAGGTGAGGGTTAATCCCCTGAAAAATTACTCTGTTCTGTATTGTATACTGTTAAATCTTGCAGAGTGAGTGTGACTTGTTGGTTATATCCCATCACTCCTCTTACACTAATTTAAGAAAAGCAGTACTTGAGGTTTGTAGTGGAGCTGTTTGACACTGTGCCCCACCATCGTGTCATGTAGTTTTGAGGCATTTTTCTGTTTATCAGAGCTCTCCTGGCAGTGCTGTCTTGCATTACTGGGAACTTGTGCCAGAACTGTTTGGCATCTTCCTTTACAGTTCTCCACATAGTGCACCCTCTCTGGCTCTTCTGCCACCTGTGTCAGTTGGAAGAACATGCTGGCTATTTCTCTCCCTTGCTATTTCCATTTAATTTCTGTTTGTGAGAGCCAGGAAAGAAGTGCTGCTGCCTTATGGAGCCTCTGAGCAGCCCCAGTCCTTGGCCTGGCCGGGGGGTTGCGGGACAAGGTCCTCAGTGCTGCTCCGGGGCTGTGGAACCAGCATGGTCATTGTTCCTGTTTGCTCAGGGGGGCAGGTCTCAGCCTCGGGAGGTCTTGCATATGAGGCATTTTGCCATGTGTGGTTTTTTTGTCTTGAAAACTCTCTTAAAGAGATGTGTATAGATGTATTTTTCTTTCTCTCCCATGGGCATATAGCTTTTCCTACACTAAAAGGTCATCAGTGTGGTGGTGGTCAGCCCTAGGAAAGGAGGACAGGGCAGGTTTGAGCCTGCCCAGGCAGTGATGCCGTGGCTTACCATGTGCATGCATTGTAACACTCTCTTTCGTGGTCACACTGGCCACACAGAATGCTCTCTCTGAGACTCCTGTTTCTGCAGCACACAGGAGGGGTCCTCTGCCTACTGATCAGCTCTTTGTTTTTGTCACTCTTGGCGTCTGTGCTCCAAGCTGTATTTCCTACATGCTGTTGAAGCAATGCATTCAGGACAGGATTATTAACTAACTCATGAGCTTTCCCTTGGTTCTCATTAGTAAAATAGCTTAGCGTTGCTCAGACAATAATTACTTTGCCTTCCACACCTGCAAACTGAGGGCATATCTTTAATTTTATAGATGTAGTAACTGAGACCTGGAGAAAATGGTGTTCCTTAGAATGCCTGATTTAAAAGGACATTGTTTTGAAGAGTCCTTAGTATTACCTGTCTGTAAGAATGGATCAAAGAAAAGGTCATAATGTTTTTCTGACCCATGAAGACAAGGAAGAAGAGCTGGGCTTTTCCCCCTCCTGTATCACTCGTGTAAATTGCAGACCTGGCTGATTTGAAATTGAGCTGGTGAAAGACAACATTTAATTTACACAAGGTCACATAGTGGAGACTGTTAAGTAACCGTAAAACTAATCAGTCTCATCAACAATTAAGTCTTTGCTTTATCAGGAAGATGCCTGCTCTTTCTCTGCTGTTTGCTCTGAGCTGGCGATGTTCTGCATGCTCACTTGTGGTGTGGCAGATGGTTGCCACCTCCTCCGCACCAACTACAGTCCTCGAGGCAATGAAGTCTAACAGGTGGCATCAGGGTGCTTTCCTCCCTGTCCTTTGAACATTGTTTGCTGGAGCTGCTGGGACTTTGTGGGCATGTGGCACCAAGCAAGGCTGGTGTGGAAGCCCATGGTGTGGGGGTACGTGCCCAGGGCACCTCTCAGGCAGCCTGAGAGACCCTGAGTGGGATGCAGGATGGCACCATGGCCTGGTGTTCCTCTGAACTGCATTTTTAGGGAAATTGTGTTGCTGTCTTGCTTCATGTGATCTTGCACTAACTTTTCGATTCAGTCAACCAATTGTAGCATTTTTGAATTGTTTTCTGGGAACCTAAAGTAAAAGGGTAAAATTACATTTGAC
>JAOXXN010000102.1:9948752-9968152 GCA_026770055.1 Myrmophylax atrothorax
TGCTGAGCATCCGAGATCTGACGGGATGGGATGGCAGGGAGGCATTGAACTGCCAGGGGATGGTCCCCACTGAGACTGGAACTCAAGTCCTTGGGATTCAGAGTCCAGAGTGCTCTCCTTTACACCACGGGACCACCCTACACAACCATGACCTTGCAGGAGAACATACCTTTGTTGTCAGCAAGGAGCGGTGGTCGGTTCCTTCATCACAGAGCCCAGGGGTGAGGTACTGCAACACCCAGGTCATGGCAGTGACCTCTCCCTGAAAGCATTTAACCACTGAGTGCCAGTTGCTGTGTTGCCCCTTTACTTCTGAGCGTAGTATTTACTGTTACTAGTGTGGTAGAAGAAATTAGATGGTTTTCATTTTATTATGAATTTTTTTTTCATTTAAAGGAGTAAAGTAAACAATAAATAACGTGGAGGAAAAGGACACCATGCTCCAGACCAATGTGGTCAAGTGAATGCCATTTATTACACACTGCACACAGTTTATACAGGGTTAAGGCTACGTTCAATTGACTAAATTGAACCTCACACCATCTGATTGCAAATCCCAATTGGTTATAATCCATATCTCACAAGTCCAGTGTTTTGGTGAACTCATCCTGACTGTGGTCTGGAACACCTCCGGAGCCTGTGGGAAGCCTGAAGAGTTCTCATGAGAAACCTCTGGGGAGTTGCTAAGAACTCCTAGGGAGTGATTTCTCTTTAACCAGACAACAGCAGCTGTGGCCTTGCTGCTTCTGAGCTGAGAGCTGCTCCCGTTCTCACACAGTTGATGCAGGTGGGATTGTTCATATAGATCTGAATTGCTCACCTTTGATTTTTCTGTACCTACAAAGGAGGAAAAAAGAAGTTTTAGAATTAGCTGAGTTGTAGTTTGAGGGAAAACATGAGCCTCTTGCACACTCCTCTCAGCTGTGAAACACAGCTGTCTTGTACCCTGTACATCTCCTGCCTGTGGGAGCTAATGATCTCAAAAACACTGGGAAGCAACAGCCAATAGTAGGATCAGAAATTCCAGCAATGCTTAGTTTGGTCCTTGACTGATTGTTACAAAAAGCATCTTTATAGACATTTGAAAAGTCTATGCTCCCGAAAGTAGCTTCTTGCATTCCTTTATCACATGCTTTGTATGAATGCTGAACTTGATACATTTTTGGCTAGCATGTTGGGTTTTTCCTGGTTTTTTGCACCCCCTTTTACCTCCACTGAAATCTGGATTCAGATATATTTGAATTTAGCTGTTTAGGTAACATACTTCTCTCAACATCATCTTAGCATGAAAATGAGAGTAGAAGCTATTTAGAGGTAAATGTGGATAAACTGTAGTGCAACAGGTAGATAATTCCTTGTTTGGGCAAGGTATAAAAATAGCCATAACTGCTTGTTCTTTCGGTTTAATACACTGTTAAATGATTTCATGATCCACTTAAGATATGCATGACTGAATTATTTACAAGAGGAAAACCCTAGGGACAACGTGACTCAGAAGTGGGCCTTTTATCTCTGGGTTGAAAGTTCACACTCAACCCAGTTTGGAAGGCTGTTCTAGCACATGGTAAACTGGATGGTCAGTGCTGTCAGATGGCTTAAGGTTACACTTGCAGCAGGTTCTCAGGCACCAAAGGGAGAGCTGATGATGGTTGGGGCACTGACCACTTGGCTCTTTCTGTTTGGGGTGTATTGCCTTGGAAATGAGACTGGGGCAGTATTTTGAACAATTCCCAGTGCTAGAGCAGTGTGAGTTGGTTATCAGTCCAGTCAGAGCCCTGCAGCTGGAGCAGAAAGAGAGGCTCTAACTCTGCCCACATACACCCAATCCTTGTTTTGATAAAGTAGCAAAATTGTGTTTTAACTATAACTGAAGGTGGGTTTTACCTTCCCAGTTACACTGCTCTACTTTATAGCCTGCAGATTAACGGTGAGTTTTTAAAAGTATTTGTCAAGTAAAGTCTGAATATGAAACCTCTTCAGGTAAATTGGCTGAGTGTCCATGCGTGATGCTTTTAGGTTTTCCCCAGATTAAGCTTTTTTTTTGTTTGTGGGTGTGTGGTAGTCAAACTAACACTTCTTTTTTCGTACCAGCTTGATATCAGTCTTTGAGGAGGCAAAGAGTATATTAAAAGGTGACAGAAAATAACTGTTAGTATTAATCTTCTGCTTAATGGTTAAAATGACAAAGAGAGGCAGACAAAATAAAATTCCTTTCTTCCAGTTATGACAAGTTAAAACTTTGAGCAGGATCAAGCAGTAGAAAAGGCTACACCATTCAGACCTTAGACACTGATCAAGAAAAGGCCTTGCTATTACTCAGAACGACTTGCCATCTGCTGGATTTTCATCTCTTAGTGTTGATGTAAGACAGCCATCAAAAATTTGGCAATACTCTTGTGTTCGCAGAATTTTGCATCTTTTTTCCCCTTGCAAATTAGCTCCTTTAAATGAAAACCTGATTAAAATAATGCTGGGGTACTAGTCCAATGATATCCTGTGCCACTTTGCTACCAGGTTGACATGTAGTAATGAATTAATGAAATTCTTTGGATTTTATAGTGTATACAACACATACTGGTTTCCATTCATACATGCTTTATGAGTGTGGTGCTCTGGGTGTTAATGAATTCATGTTATTGTACATATTGTTAAAATCAAATATGCTTGGATTTCCTATGCTGCGACAACTGCTTTAAAAGTAAGACCCAAAAATCAATGATTTAGTTTAAAAAAAAAGACAAATGCATTATAATTGTCTTTAAATTAAACTTTAAAATGTGAACTCTCAGATTAAGATGGGAGGTATTCTCTTAATTTTTCTTGTTCTGCTTTTATTGGAAGTAGATAAGACAGTCGACTAAAACATTTGCTCAGCTCCTAAAACCCAACCAAACACCCCAAAATGAACAAAACCTCCCAGCAAGTTCCTGGAGGCTGCTGCTGTTTGTAGGTGGAGAGCAGAGTAAAGGCAAGCAGCTGGGAACACATCCTAGATGACCCATATCTTGAACATGAAAGGAAAATGTTAGCATTGACATTTTGTGCTTTTTTTAAAACCAGATTAGTGGGGAAGAAAAATGTGACTGGAACCATACCCACAATTTGTAGGCTTCAATGCTTTAAACTTGCATGTACCTGTTCAAATGACTGAGAACGAAGAAGGCAGGGATTTACACAGACCAAAAGGCCTGTTAAGTAGAAAAGCTCTGGCTTTCTGTATTGTAGAGCTGAAAAATGGTAGTGTTGAGATAAAAGGAGTTTACCTACTGCTGGTTTTGCATTGGCAGGTTTATTGACTTTTCACAGACATCAAGTAAGTGTTCACTTGCTTTTGAATTTATTGCCACGCTGATGAGCAGAAGGGGCCTTTGTGTCCCAGTGCAGAGCCCAGGCGAGCTGTCTGAGTGCCTGGCAGTGCTGGGCTCATCAGCAGCCTCCCACAGCCTGATCCAAAGCCTGAGTTTGCAAAGTACAGCAATGGTCCTGGGCCATCAGCATCCCTTGGATAAATCTGTCTTAGCAAAAAATTGTATTAGGAAGGTATTGTTTCTGTAAATTCCTTTACCTGTTTCAAAGGAAGCAAGTGGAGACCAAGGCTATCAGGTCTGCTTTGCTGTATGACAGCCTTGCTTTTGCAGCTCCAGCTCTCTGGCCCCACGAGCTACCTCTTTTGGTGAAGGTGCATGCCCTGCTGACACTGGCTCAACACTCCTGAGCTGCCATAAACCAAGTCTAGAAGAGGGCTTTAGACAAAACAGCAATGTTGCAAGCAGTCCTATTGCTGCACTTTATCTGCACATTTGTCTTGTGTGGGACTGGCCCTGCTGGTTCTGGGAGAAGATAAAACTGAGACATTTCTCAGAAATGTGTGTGTGCTTACTTGTGTATACAGAGACCTGCATCAAATGGTTTTTCCATGTTTGGTGATGGAGTTTCTGCCAGACCATTTGGCACACATTTAATCAGGGATTAGAAGAGAAAGGAAATGTCCTTGAAAAAACTTAAGCAGTTAGGAAACACTTTGAAGTTCTACTGCTGTTGCTTTCTTCTTTGATCTCCAGATGTACCAGTCATTTTTTATTCCCATGCACGCGATTATTAATTGCTTTTATATTTGATGTTTTAAGGGGGAACTCTGCTTTATCTTTGATCAGCAGTGAAAGTGCTGGGATCTCATCAGTTCACTCCAGAGCAAAAGAACTTACTCAGGTAATATGATGGTGAGCTTTAGACTTTTTTTTCTAGATAATTGTGGCACTGAGCTGTCACTTGTAATACTGAATGCACAACTTACATCCTGTTCCTTCTCCAAAATTTTAACACTGATTGTTCATTATGCAACCTTAATTTAAGGTTACAATTTGTATTTATTTTGTCAATGACAGGGACTTCCCCACAGCGAAAGAACTGTGGAAATATCCAAATTCCTCATGTACAGTTAAAAGAAGTGGGAGAGGAAGATGTTACTCCTGCCCCATGCTACAGGGATTTGTTTCTTGGATCTGCCGTAATGCAGTGTAATTCTGAAATATTTGCAGTGTAAAGGATTTACACAGTTTAGCACAAAGATCTAGTTTTATAAACAGTTCTAGAAACCAGAACAGCAAAGTGAAATTTAGTTATTGTTTCAATCCAAACAATAAGTGTGTTTTGTAGAAATCAGCCCATCTGAAGAAGGAATGGAGCTGCCACCCAACCCAGTAAAAGTCTTAAAAAAAGAAGGGGAAAAAACCAGACTGTTTTTTGAGACTCTGCCTGTCACCCAGACTATTGACTCAAAGAAATGCAAATACACAGTGACCTACACTCTACTTAGAGCAACTTTGGACTGGCTGTGGACTTCGGCAAATATATCCATAGGGATTTCACATAAGTTACACTTTCAGATTTGCTAGTTTGAGGGCTACAGCCTTATTTTTATAACTAAACCCTGAGATTACAAGGGTTCTAAGGCACTGGAATGAGTTGCCCAGAGAAGCTGTGGATGTCCCATCCCTTAAAGTGTTCAAGGCCAGGTTGGATGGAGCTTTAGGTAACCTGGTGTAGGTGGGAGCTGTCCCTGCCAGTGGCAGGCAGGTTGGAATTAGATGATCTCTAAGGTCACTTTCAGCCTAAATCATTCTGGGGTTGTTTTCTTTTTAATCATCACATCACTTAATGAGCTGTCCTTAGATTTGATCCTCCCACTCTAAATTTATAGTTCTTTGAAGCAATTTCTTTCCTATTTGGAATAAAAGGGAATATTTCTGGTAACATTTCTCATGTAAGCAATGCAGTTCACGTTGATTGTGGTGCTTAAGAGCCAGTAAATAGTACTGGCTTTTCTTTGCAACAGCAGAGTGCAGCAGTCGGGGCTGTTTGCCCTGAATTATAACACAGACTGTGGGACTTGATAAGAAGACACTGTGTGGGAGAAGATAAAATTATATCCTTGGGATTATACTAAAAATACATGTGTGAAAACCGTGTTTTTATGGCACTGTTGGATTTAACCTGTCCTTGAAGATATCACACCTCTCTTTGCCTGGTACTGTTTTATCTTCCTTCACATATGGGGGAAATAAAGCACAGTGATAATGGTCAGTGTCCTGAGTATCTGGAGCTTTGCAAGCAGCAGTTGCACACTGTTTATAACCTCAGGGACTGCATGATTTTTGTATTTATCCCTGCTTGTCTGGATATAATGGCTTGTCTGGGCTTTTCTCTTAGGAGCAATAGAGGACATGATGTCTGTTTTAGAGAGCACCTTGCTGCAGCATTGCTTCTATGCCTGTGTTCTGAAAATCACAGTTGGCTCAAAGTTAAGGTAAAGTTATGAGAACAAATAGGTGCAGGAACACTCCAAAATAAACATAGCTTTTTGTTTTGCAGTTTAAAAAAAAATAGAGTATTTGCTGCTTGGAGCTTGATGTATAAAAATCGGTAAGAAGTAAGAAAGGTTTGACTCCTCCTCATCATAAATCAAGGTGTACAAATTGTTTACTCTCTTGTCACTATTATACAAGTGCTGAGTATGTTGGGTCTTTCCCAGGGTCTTGGGACACTTTGCTTATAAACATTGTGCCATCAGCTGGTACTCATTTAGTCTGGGAGAGGGAGGAGAAATCTGCACATCTAGTTCTGGCTTTACATCTCTGAAACATCTTTTATATCCAGATTACATTGTTTTTCTTGGTTGAAAATGAATAGTCTCATTTTTTCAAAAAGTGCATGCCCTAAATCAGCTCACAGAGTTATAGAATATGCTGAGTTGGGAGGGACTCAGCAGAATCATCGAGTCCAACTCCTGGCTAAAGCTCAGTGCTTGAAACTCAGTTACTTTTTGTAGAGAAAGGTATTCAGTCCCCTAAATGTGGTTTGTTGTTGCAGTCAGAACCTGCACTAGTTGAGAGCAAGAGAAAAAGCACCAAAACTTCTGTGGTGAGTTTATAGGGAAGAAGATGCTACTTCTGGCTGTGCTGTTGTTGCATGAATCCCTTCAGGGGTTCATGTAACCAACAGTGTGAGCTAAAGAATTAAAGACACTTAATGTTTTACTGCAAAACTCTTTTAGAATAAAATTGGGTAGGTGGGGTTATGTGATGCTGTTCAGACTTTAGATGGTCATGTCAGATACATGTTGTGCATTTTAACTAGTAACAATGAACATACCATAGTCTGGGCTTGCATTATGTGCTCTAAATTGAACTAAAAAGTTCTTTATGGACAGTAAAACTGTCTTAATAATATTAAAAAAATTATACTTAGTTTTTGACATGAAATAGGTGCCAATACTAAGGCACATCTTGCAGTAGAAATGGACCCTGAGTGCAGACAGTGTTCAGAGGAGGTGCTGTGTGGGGGCTGTGATGGTGACCAGCCAGTCTGACTGTAAGAAACACTGCTGATGGTAAGGCAGATGGACAAGGAGTCCTGTGTGTACATGTGGGGCTCCTCAGTCACCCACAGTCACACTGAGCATGATAAGGACTATGGCCAGCACTAAATGAGTGTATAGTCTTGAGTGTCTGTCAGTCTGCAGGAAGGGAACAGTGTTTGGCCTGATCTGCATCAGGGAAGGTTTCCCATGGCTTCATCTGGCTTTTGCTTAAAACAATGAGGTTGGAGAGAGATTCCTTTCCTCAAAGGGTTTCTTAACAACCTTGCTATATTCTTTCACTTAATTTTCTTGTTTGCCCTTTCTGTAAGGGAGGCTCTGTGGCTGTTTAAATACTTCTCCAGTGCGCTAATAGGAAGAGTAGGATTGGCTGGTGTATCTCTTCTCCAGTTTGATTTTGAGTTGCTCTCTGTTCCTGTTCATCCTCCTTCCTCCTCTGCCATAACCACAAAACAGTCAGTCTTCAATGAAACAAAAATTAAAGATTAGGGAGTTTAGAAGGCAGCAATTGTTCAAAGCCTTTCTATGAAAGCTATAATAAAATTGAAAGTCCTTTATATACTGTGCTGTATCCACTAAAGTTACTCCTTTAAATAAGGAAATGGGCTATTACTGTCAGGATGTGTTGTGCATGGGGAGATGCTGTGAATTTGGACAAGCCCAAAGGGGTCAAGACTGTGAGGCAGAACTCCCAGGGTAATAAAACTTAGGAGAACTATATAGAATAGGTTTCCAAATGTTGTCCCAGAGTGAGTAGAGCACGTATTCCTTAGGTGGAGGTGGAAACAGACCTTTCAAACGTTTCCTCACTGAGCTGTGTTATTTGATTTTGCCCTAAGCAATGGTTGTCTTGCCTGCTGTGGCCAGAAGTGCTAGAGTAGAGGCTGGTGGAAATCAGGAGTGAATGGCCTGAAACTGCTGTGGGAGTGCATGCTTGTTGGGCTTACCTGTTTAAAAACATTGTAAATGTATTTCAGTAAAGAAACAGTCAAAGCACCACCCATTTAAAATAAACTCTATTTAAGAAGTAAATCTCCCTGGCTTCACCACCTCCTGGGTAGTCTGGGCTGCAAGTTGTGATGGCAGTGAGGGAGGAAGGGGACTGTGGGGCTGGCAGTGATCAGAGCTGAGCAGGGCAGGGAGCTGGGAGAGAGTGGCAGGCCAGGAGCTTCCTTCAGCTTTTGCAAAAGGACAGAACAAATTTGGAGTGAGGGATGGGCTATCTTCTTGCTGCCTCCTCCTCCTTCTCCTCCTCCTCCTCCTCCTCCTCCCTGCTTTTTCATTTTGCTGCTCTAGGTGAATGAGTTGCTTAGGCTGAAGACCTGATTTCAGCCAGGGTGGCATGTGGGTCACAGTCACCCTGTTCATGGACTTCTAAGGGATCTGTTGAAAAGAACAGCACGTTTCCTTGTCAGACTAAAATACACTTTAGAGCCCTTCACACTGCCACAAGAGAAAATTTAGGAGCCTAGATGTTAAAAGAAGTTTGAAAACCACTATTTATACACAGCTGTTCTGCTTGGTGCTTTCCTATCAGCATCCAAAAAACACCTTTTTCTGCTTCAGTGAGACATTGTCTGGGAGAGGAGTGGAGATGCCATTTCTGCTGCTCCCTCCTACTTGTCATCTGAATAAATCTGTTCCTCTTGCCAGGGGGCTGAGTGGGGCACATGCCAAGATGCAATCAGGTTTTGCTTCATAGGAATAAAAGATCAATCTGACTCAGCACTTCTGCTTGTTTTCTCCATCCCCTTCAGGCATCTGGTTTATGCTCTAAGCAGTGTGATAGGTTGTATTTAGACTTAAATTTCTATGCTACTTAATTTAGCATTCAAGATGTTTTTGAAGACCTATGTCAAACCCTAACTTGTTCCACAGGCTAAGAATGACTGGATTGGGGATGTGTTGTAGCTGCTGGTACTGCCTTTGATTCCCTGCAGAACAGGAGAGGTCATTCAAATACTGCAGTAAATGTTGAGAAGCCTGAAGCTTAATTCCTGATAGATTTCCCTCTCCTGCATTCTCCTGCAATCTTTTGAGATTCCTGTTTTGCTAGAGTCGTAATTATTTGCCAAATACTTTTATTCACACCAGGAAGCAGCAGGTGAACTGAAATCAGAATGTGGCTGCATTCAGAGCTCTGCCCTGATCCTCCCGAGACAGATTCTGGCACAGCTCATCACATTGGAGGTGGTGCCAGGCTTCTCATGCTGGCAGGGGGAAATTATCCAGCAGCTCTTAAGTGCTGTGTTCCTGAGAAACAGCCTGTTTGGGATCCTGCTTTAAGTTTTTGAAATACCCTCTTGCCATCCTAAGTAATCTTATTGAATCCCAGAGTGAAGTTGAATTTTCTTCAATACCTTCTCTGCACAGTAACAAAAGAGCGAAAGGCATCTATAGCTGACCAGCAGTTTTATATTTTGATTTTGGAGTGCTTTTTGTCAGAGGTGGGGAGGTGAGAAGCAGAGCCTTTTCAGAGAAGGATCAAAATTAAATTATTAATTGAGGTGGTTAGTTTATAGCACAGCTCACAGCTTTTACTTTCTGCTTATTTGTCTGACCTCTTCATCATCTTGCTAGTTGGTTGTCTTGATTTTGCAGTTTCAAAATACAGTGGAATGTGTTGTATGATCCCATTCAATGTTTACTTGATTATAACAACGGTTTGGTTTTGATTCTGAAATCCCCATTGTACTATAATATGCAATAATGTCTGCAGAAGAATTAATCATGAGGAAAAGGAGACAAAACCAAAAACTGGAGGTCACAGTAGACCAAATCAATCCATGGTGTGATTTTTATTTGCTAATGTTTTCTGTGTTTATTTCCCCTTTCCTTTATTATTTTCTCCTTGTGGGTTGACAGAAAATGCTAGGATGGGAAGAATCCAATGTTAACAATAACCTCCTCTGAGTTGTTACAAGGCAATTGTAAATGTAGGAAGGCCAGTACTTGTGGTATATTTTACAGAAGCTCAGTACCAACTATTTCTTTGTTAGTGTACAAGCCCTTTGTTTTTTGGGGTCTGCTTCCTTTCTTCTCACTGTTGATTTAATTTCACAGGCTGTACTAAACCCCTTTTTTGTTTAAAAATACCTTAAGGGGTTAAAATACTAATGCATTATAATTCTATTATTCATCTTCTGAATAATGCCTCTCTGACACAGGTTTGTCCAGGTTTGTCTGTGGAAGCAATCAAAACCCCACATTTCTTCCTAAGGGCTGTTGTAGTTTAGTTTAAACACAGAATGCAGCAATTTGGCATTTCACTGAATTATATGCAATCATGTAGGCGAAGCTGTATCTCTTGTGGGTATTTTCTGCAGCCTTCTGACTTTATTTTCTTAGAAAATGTGCCTCATTGTTCATTTGCAATTGCAAACAGTTCCACTGCAACAGCACCCAGAGGTGCTTCAATAAAACCAAGAGCAACTTATTAAAAGATGACCATAAATCCGTAGGTCTCCCGAGTAGACTTAGTGGTTTGGCTATATTCCAACTGAAATTAAAATCACAGAATTGCCATTAAGATTATTAAAAAAGTATGTTGTGGAGATGAGAAGCAAAAAAATGAATATATGAAATGTAGCTGAGATATGAGAAACTGCTATTATTAAAACATAAGTGTTTTGCATCCTACATGGTAAGTTATTATTCCCCAAAACAGAAGTGCCAGAGGCTTCCATTAATGCATCAGGGGCTTTCCTAGCACTGATTTTCACAAGTAGATACTCAGCTAGTGCAGTAAGGAGTGGCTGTAGAAGAGAGGAAGGAAAGGTAATGCAGGTTATATTGTGTGACACGTGGATTGCCAAACATTTTTGGATGTGACACAAGAGGCATGGCCACTGACAGCCCTCTGCCTCAGCCAGTCTCAGGTGCACCTGCTGCTGGGCTGGGTTTTCCTTACCAAACCATTGCCACTTTGAGGGACAGGTCTTCAGCTGCTTTGCATGCTGGAGTTGTAATTATTTGGAGCATGCAAGAGTCTGGTTGGGATTTGTGGCCATGCTAAAAGAAGTGGGGAATAGTGATGGTGGCAGACACAACTCTGTTCAGCAAGAGATGCTGAGCACGGGCTGTAGAGACCTCTGTGTCCTGTGCCTTTCAAGGGAGCAGATGTGGGCTCTCACCTTGAAGGTCTGGGCGAACACAGCTGTGCGTGGAGCAGCAGTGGAGCCCAGGCATCGCATCTGCCCTGGTACTTGCTTGTGCTGGCAGAGCTACAGAGTGATGGGTGCTGCTGATGTGGGCTGAGATTCTCAACACTGGTAAATGAGGAAGTCTGGAAAAGCACAGCAAAATGACTGTGGGGGACTTAATGACTTCTAGGTAATAGTGTTGTGAAGAATTCATATGCCTGCACTTGGGCACAGTTCTCTGGAGTAATGCAAGTGCCACGTGGTGAGGGCAGGGGAATCCCAGCTGTTGGAATACTGCCCTCCCTTGGGTTATATCCCTTGGGTTACATACACAGATGTCATCAGGAGGTGTTACTGTTATACAGGACTTCTGCAAAAGTCAGTCAGTCTGAAGTGGGGGCTACCTGCTGATGGGGTAACAAGGGAAATGACTGTCAGCCTCCATGTGTGTTGCTTGATATGTGTTGGGAGGAAATACAGTCAACTAGAACGTGAGGGAACTGTTGTGTACTTTCTCCAGGTCCTCAGAGTGGCTGATGTTTCCCACAGTCTCAAGCAAGCATGGAGACCTGGCTTCCAGGCTGGTGCATGGGAAACAAGGCAGCTTGCAGACTGTAGCATATTGACAGGAATTGCAAATGCATTTAAAGATGGAGAAAATAGCAAAATATGACAGCTTGAGACATGAAAAACCTGAATAAGAAACGTTCATTCAGCCTTGTATGTAATCAAGTATATTGTGTGTTTCTGCATGCAGCAGAAGAAAGCCAAAGCAAACACTTCAGTGGGGAAAGACACTTCACAAGCAATAATGGTGAAGGAGTCAGGTCAAAGTTAAATGAGAGTCTGCTTGTAAGTTACAGATCTGCTTTATAAAGCTGTGGTACCTGCATTTAAAATGCTGGTTTATTTCTGTGCTTTTTCAGTGTAAGAGTGACACAGACTAACTGGAACGAGTTTAGATAAGAGAGCAATAAATAATTAAAGTGCTGTAGGGGAGTCTGGAGAAAGAAGCAAGTACAGATTCAGTTTGGCAAAGTGCAGACTGTGGAAAGCTATAAATCTACACCCCTGAGAGAGTAATAGTGAGGAAGGGAGTGCAGCATTGCTGTGGGGTGGTACGTGTGAGCAGATTCCTCTGGCCATTGGTTGTGATGGAGCTCTGTGGGGCAGGGTCTGCAGGGCTGTGCCTGAGCAAGGCAGACTGCAGGAGCAGGGACTACAGGGAACAAGAGTACGAACAATCAAGGAAGCAACAAACAAGATGCGAAGCTCAGGGGATAAAAGCTGCTAGAGAGTGAAATGAGAGTAATTCTACTGCTTGAAATGGTTTAGCTTAGAATTAGGCTAGAGGAGCATGATAAAATACCAAATATTGAGAAGAATCATGTGGAGGAGATGAGGATTAAAAAAAAAAACAAACCAAAAAGTAGAAACTGGGAGATGCAGGAGATAGATTGTGGCCTTTCTTTTTGCTCTTCTGATAGAGGCATATGCAGATATGGCCCATAGTACTACTGGAAATATTACTTGGTGTTGTTTTAATTTGTTGAAGAGTTTTTTTCCTTATGTTTTTTGTGTGTTTGTTGTTGTTTATAAGCTAGAAAAGGGACAGAGCTAGATTGAATGTACAGAGCTGCAATTTCATTACTGAACTGAGCTGTGCTCTCACAGATTGAATGGGCTTTTCTTTTCCTTAGGAAAGTAATTAAGAAATGAAGCAGACTTGATAAAATAGCACACTGATTTAAATCTGCTTTTTTCAAACAATTATGTAGCAGTAAATCTTGATTTAAATTAGCAATGTAAGTAATCTTGATGTTAAAACTTTCTGCTGTGGAGACGGCGAGTCTTGAGGCAGGCCAAGAGGTTTCCTCTGTTTTGCATAAAGTTTGCCACTGGTAAGGTTTTATTTGTTTCCTAACAAAAACCAGAAATTAAAAAATCCAACTCCAGAGCAAACAAGCTTTTCTGCCAGCTCCAAAGACCGTGTTGGCTGCACTGATGCCTGTCTAGGATAGAGCCAAGGGTGCCTGTGCCGCACTGGGGAATCCTGCAGGGTTCTGCCTGCACCCACCCAGCCAGCAGCCAGTGATCTCCAGGGACTCCCTGAGCTGGGTTACAGCCTCATCATAGCTCCTTCCTGCAAGGCACGATGCTGGCATAGTCCCTAACATTGTACCCACATGGCAGAGGCTCCTGCAACTTCAGTAGGAGAAAGAGGAAGCAAGATCCTCAGATAACCTGTGGTTTGTGTGCATGTCTCTAACTTGATATCTGATTGTGTAGAGAAACTAAACCAGTGCAGTAATCCTTGGTCTGGTAACGCTGTACAGGGCTTGAGTAATGCTGCGTCACATGCACACTCTGCATCCCTGCTCTGCTCTCCAGGATATTTGAAGCTCAGAGAAGTCATCTCTTGCCTGCAGTCCAGGTCAAGATAAGGAGCTGCTTATGTGATTGAAAAATGTCTTTTAGGACAGCTGGAATGAAGCTGGTGAAAGCACATCTTGAAGTGTATTTTCCTACCAAAAGCAGTGACTCTTAGCTAACCTACCCTACAAGATAAGACTGAGTCAACACCTGTCTGTCTGCCACAGCCCCTACACTGTTGTCATCTATTAAGAATAAAGAGAAGTGGGGTGGGGGGAAGGGGGAACACAAACCCCCCTGGTTTTGAAAAAGCAGAGAAGAGCACCATATGAATCTGAACACCCATATTGGGTGTGTAGCTGTACTGCCTGAGAGTCTGTAGGGACCTCTTGTCAGACTGATGTAGAAGTGAGACCTTATACTGTATATTTACCAGTTCAGCTAAACATAATGCTAATAACAGCACTACCTGGGCTTCTCTGGATAGTTGGCTGGGGCAAGAAGAAGCAGAGTTATTGATTTTGATCGATCATCTGTCCCTTTGCTGAGGTTGTAAAGGAGATGGTGGTTGTTCTAGCCTTGTGGGAACCTGACTTAGATAAGCTAAGTAGTATTAGCACTGAAAATAGGTCTTAGAGTAACACCAGTTTTGGGATCAATCTGGGGACAGAGTAAGTGGGATTTTTAAAACTGGCAGTGCCTCAAGACTTCTCCTCTTTGAAAGGTTTCCCAGTGAACATCATGAGCTAAAGTATCCCCTCTTCAGATTGTAAAACTGAGGCTGCCCTGAGAACTCTGCATGGTTTTAAGTGCCATGTTACACTGAGGATAGTTGCCTGTGGTTTGGATCTGGAGGGTGTTTGTTGGGGAACCACTGTAGTAACTTATGAATGTTTTCTGTGTCTGTGATGTGTTTAGTGAATGACAGGGTAAGGGTGAGGGGAAAGGCACCTTGAGGATGTTGGGACAGAGCTGCTCTAAGTCTGAAACATCTCAGCATAGTTGTGGAAATATTGGCAAAATCTTAAGAATATGTGCTATTTGCTGCCAGCATCTGGTGATTCACAGGAGAGCCAACAGTTCTGAGTTAGGCTGTGTTGCATCCTCATGGTTTATAAACCAACAGCTCTTTGCTATAACATGACATGTAGATCCAGTAGTCCCTAAAGTTCACTTGTCCTTTATGCACAGAGAACTCATGTGGCCTTTTCTGCAAGTTGCTTGTTTTTTGACCTCCAGAACTAATACTTACTCAGTTTTCTTACTTTAAAATAACAGTTGCAGTATTAATTATGTACGTAGAGATTCAATAACTAGGAGGTTGCGGAACTGCATATCATTTATGCTGATAAGTGATAAATCGTTAATGACTTGGGTTAAAAGAGTTATTGGGTTATTGCTAGTTGCCACTGTTTTGGGTTGGGGTTTTTTGTTTTTTTTTTCCCCCTTTGCTTTTTTATTTTTAAGCCCATAACATATGTGTGCTATGCAGGAGGTACTCCTGTTGTTTGTGCACACATTTTTTTCACATTCCTCAAAAACAGAGCATTTAGATGACCTCAGGATGTTGTCTCACCCTGAAAGACTCTGCTGAGACTTCCAGTGTGTGTTGCTATTTGGCAATCTCTGACTTGTTTAGTGGGTGTAAAAAGTTCGTACTGATGAAACTGCCAAGAATAAACTCAAGAACTTGAACATTATTGTTTACTGTAACTTCCCATGTTAGGATCAGCTTGGTTCAGTTTGGTTTGCTGCATATTGCCAGGGATGTTGGAGTGTGTGAAACACATATATTGAGGGTGCATGTTAGGCATTTTTAACAGATGTGTGTATTTTAAAGCATAAAAAATTTAGTGTGCTCTTCATTTAAATGCTTTGTTCAGTGGAAGCAAAATAGAAAGGGAAGATAATGTTGGCAGAGACCAGAAGTGAACAGAATTATATCACATGAAAATTTTACCAAATCAGGATTGGCTGCCTAAACAAATATTTATAATGAGAAAAACCCCAACCACTTGTGCATGTTGGAACAGACTGTGTTCAGGTCTTTTTTGGATTTGCAAGGTGATTGAAGGAAAGTAGGAAGAAGTGGTTTATGTACAATTATTTTACAGTTGCTTTTACTGTTTTTGAACAACACAGGAAAAAATAACTTCAATGCAAAAGCTTAGGAATTTTACTCAAAGCAAGTCCAACAGAAAGTGTTTCATTTGCGTAGAAGCAGAGGCATAGATACTCATGCCTTCATCCAAGAAACTGAGCATGTCCATAGTTTAACTGTCGCTGTAGAGTGTTTTAAAATTATGCATATGCTGAAGGAGTCTGTGGGACTGGGGATTTCTGCCAGCCTGAGGTTTGAGGGAGGCCTCATGGAGTGCAGCCCACCCACTGCTCGGCATGTGTATATGAGGAACCACGGTCCAAATATTTTCATTTGAGGGTACAGACTCCCCCAGATGAGAACAACTTTGCCATGGCATTTGCAGAATCCAAGTACACTGCACTCTGTCAGGGCCTTCACTGTGGCTAAATGCCTCTAAATGCTCTGGAGCTCTTGGAGGCAGCCAGGACAACTCCAAGGTTTGCGCAAGGATTAGCCCTTCCCATCCTTCAGCTAATGCTGTTAGCATTAAAAAATGACAAATAATTTCTTGTTTGCAGTGCCAGGTTGGAAAGGATAATTTATTTTCACTTCTTTAATAAAGGGAATTTGTTACTTCCCATTTTGTATTTGAAATAATTCAAACTGTGCTTGTTCTGAGATGTTTCTTATGATACAGGTTTGTTTTAATTAGTGGTATCAAGTCAGAGCTCAGTGGCCTGAAGGCACAAGCAGTTACCTCATTTATTTATTGTTTTGGAAATGCCAAGCAGAAATGATGGCTGTTTAACTTCATGAGTGATTTTTTTCCCTCTTCTGGAAGCAATGAAATGTTGTATTTGGAGGAATTTGTGGGATATATATGAATTCTTGGAGTCCCATTAGAAGAGAGAAGTTACTGGATTTTTTTTTTTTTTATATAGACAGTTCTTCTCTTACGATGGGAAGAAGTTTAGAAAAGTTTAACAGTCAGGTTATTGTTATCAGGCTACTGGGAAATAAATAGTGATGCATTGTTAAAAGAAACTTTGTTATTTTCTAGGTGAACATATAATTAGTTAACTGCAAGCCACTGCTTCGGTTACTTAACTGCTGAAAATGTAATAAAGATGCTAATTACCATTGATGAGCCTTTAAAAAGATTTGAGTGGCTGAAATTTATGTCTCTGGAATGGTTTACAGAGATGCTCTTCTTTGGCTGAGCCTTGACAAAAGCTCTGCAGGGGCAGTAAAGCTGTTCCAAGCACTAGTGCTTACAGTGTGGTCAGATGGCGCCTTCCACGAGATGGATATGAGACATAAAGTTATTGTTTCATAAGGAAACTTGATGCTAAGTAAACAGTTACAGTGGCTGAGAATCTCAGTAGAGGCAGTAGACTCTGCAAACAAATGTCCTTTTTCATCCAAGGCAACACTATGGGTAGATGTTACTTTGTTAACCATCGTTAAAATTAAATCTTGCCTTGGAGAAATCTCAGTTTTGGTAGCATTGTTAATTTTTTTGCCCCACTTGCAACTCAAAGCAAGCCAAGCCACAGCTGTGGCACAGTGACAGAGTAGATGCTTCAAAGTGGAAAAAGGTGCAGCTGAGCCCAAGTGAGAGCTGCAGTGGTGCTGTTGAAGTTGTGCAAGGAGCTGTAATGCTGCACCCCGGGAGCGCTGGGTGGCTGACACCACTCTTTGCCCCCTGAGTGCTCCCTGCACTCTCAGGCAGAGAAAGTCCAGTTGGGTTGGTTTCAGCATGGTGTTAACCACTTTGTCACCCCCAAAATTAGCTTGAAAGAGAGTAATGCATGGCAATGAAACAATTTTTTCCCTAGCTGCACAGTTTTGAGAATTGTTCTCTATTGCAATTTGCTTTTTGTGTTTGCTTTAACATAGACACTGGGGTGTCAAAAGAAGAAGCCTCCTTGTGCCCTCCTGTTTAATACTGCTCTTGACTCCATCTTAGAAAATCCTAGACAAACACAGCACATTTGTCACAAAATTTAAAAATGGTACTGGCTTTGTGCCATCTGTTTTGCTGATGGCACAGTCCTCTTATGTGGCAACTTAACCAGTGTGAAAGCAAAGCCACGCACTCCTCAGAGGACAGTGGGAGTGGGGAAGAGCAACAACTCTTACAAGTAAAAAAAGTGTAAAATGAGGACAAGTTTCTGTCTTCTTGCAGTGTTGTGATTCTCCAAGCTAAACACTGTCTTCCCCATCATGTTTGATATATTTTGATAGATACTTCTTCCATGATCTTGTCTGATCACTTTTAAACAGTTCTATGCATAGGGATCTAAAGCACCCAGGCAGTTTTACTGAAAAGCAATTGGAGAGAGTTTACTCTTGTGCTTTCCAAGTGACTTGTAGAACAGGAGGAAGTCATAAGAAATAATGCCACTTTCTGGCAGCAATCAAGCTGTGATGCTGTTTTCATTCTAAGAGATGAATGAGTGAAAAACACGAGCCAACAAAAAGGAAGGAGGTAACGCTTAGATCCATCAGAGGTGAGATCTCAGAAATACAGCGTAATACATTACGTGGCTTGTGTTTTCCCTTTGGAAAGGAGAAATCTTTTAGGATGCTTGGACTAAAGATGGAATGTTACCTTATTCATAACAGTACTTCACATTTCCAAGGATATGTCTACTCCTAAAAATAGAGGTTATGGGATCAGATTTTAGGAAAAAATACCTTCCTGTCCACCCCCCCACTCCAGGGCAACCGAGAAAGTGATCGTGCTTAATTTTAACTTTCTAGAACTCCTGTTAAAAGGAAATGTGTTTTTCAGAAACTTAAACAATATTTAAAACCAATGTATATTGAGTGAATTTCATGCTGAAGTGCAGAGCCACTGTGATTCTGCCTGCAGTGCAAAGAGCTCATTCAATTTTGAGAAGCTTTAGATATGTTTACAACTGTTTTGTTCATAGATTTTTCCTCATAAACTCCCAGCTATGCAGACTTGATTATTGAAAAGTCTTTTTTTTTTTTGCATGTTTTCAGATAATTTTAAACAGCTAAGAGCAACTACATTCAGGCAATTATATTTGTTTATACAAGCTGTGCTGCTGCTATTATATGGTGAGTTCTGTACAGGGGTTAAGTTACAAATGGGTTCAAGTCCTTCTGTGCTGCTGTCCCCACAGCCCTGGGCACTGCCTCATGGTGACTGCAGAGGAGCTGCAGAGTGTTGAGTGGAGGTGTCTCCTCCTCTCTGTGCCAGGCCTGAGGTGTACAGATGCACCAAAACCCCCAGCATGCTGCTACCTTGGCTCAGAGATCAAGCCCAGGTTGGCTGCAGCAGCACGTCCTGCTGGCTGGGCTGCATTCCCTGGATTTGGTAGGGTTAGCAAGCCTTCCTCTCTCTAATGCCCTGCTCTTTTTTGTCAGCCCTCTGGGGAATGAAGAGTAAAAAGAATAATTAGACTTCATTAATGACTAAGAGACATGCTGTCGGTGCTAGTGCTTGCTGGATTAAAAAGCAAATTAATAGATACAATAGCAAGGCTGATGTGGTCACCAAATGTATTCTACTCAGCTCATCTGACAAATATATTTTGAAGTGTTTGTCTAGTTATTCTTTCTAAGCAGCTATTTATGGCATACCACATAGTGCCATAATAAAGGCAAGCTCACTCTTTGTTTCTCTGCTTTATTGAAGCCACCAGACTGTGAGAGCTTATCAAAGCTGTGCCTGCAGAGAAGTGTCTGCTGACTCCATTTAGATGACCCTAGAAAAGAAAGTCCTGAGGAACAAGGTGTCTGAGAAGTATTTTGGGGTCTTCTCCTTCCCTTATTTCTGCCTTACCCCAAATGATGCCTTTGCTCCCATTTCTGACAGCTGCTTTCTCTTCCTGCAAGGAGAGGGGCTCTGGCAGCATCCCAGCTGGCTGTGACCTTCCTGGGAAGCCCATCA
>JAOXXN010000102.1:9968252-9984848 GCA_026770055.1 Myrmophylax atrothorax
CATGGTAACCAGCTCAGAGTGGTAACATGAATTGAGCACCTGTGGACTATCTGACTTGTCTGCCTTAGTTTGGGCATTGCCTGTAGACTTACTCAGTGAGTGCCTCTAAACTGGCAAAGCACAGCTTAATGCAACAGAGATCACTGAAATTCCCCCATGAGCACCAAGTCATGGTTCTTGCTGAGATTCTCCAAGATTGTAGAAGTTCTTGGTTGTTCCTGCTCAGGAGCTTATTTTGCCCTCCTTTGAGCATGCATTGTATAAAACACAGGGAAAGATGCTTACCTGAGTAGTGGTTTTCTGAACAGTGTTTGAATTGAAATGCCCTGGAGGCAGAAGGATAAAGTTTGAAGAAGAAAATGCAGGTCAGCATACGTGTGCTGAATGTGTGGCTACTGCAGATTTGGCAGTGGCTTGTATGGTGCAACAGACACTGTAAGCATAGACTATTCACCCAGTACTGATTCTGTATTAAAAAAACCCAAAAGAACCAAAACAAAACCACAGAAACAAGAAAAAAGAATACTGCTGTTGTGCCATAAATAACTTCTACATCTTCTCTTGGCTTTTCATACAGTATGCTTTTTTTTTAATTGTGTATTCGTGTTTACAGTATCTCAGGGTGCATTTGAAACCAAGCCTAACTACTTACATTTTTATTACTTTAACCTTTGTGGTCCTTGTAGATACTTATTGATTTTTTCTCTGTGCTCCCAATGATTTTGATTTATGCAAATACTTACACTAGTGCTTGGAAAGCAGAGCTTAGCTTAGAGGAAAAGTACAAATATTAGCTCTATTTTATTTTTAAAGGCTTTCAGGATTGTTTCTTCTTCAGGTCTAACACATGTTAAGAATGGAATGCAACCACTGGAAAAAGAACAATAGTTTCTTCTAGCTACAAAATGAGTAATTGGTTTTAGTTTCTTTGCTTTTACTCCCCAAATTTTACTTGTAGATTCCCTGAATAATTATTTATCCACTTGATGTATGATATTTTATTTCAGTAACATTGTTTAAAAATATGAATTCTTGTTTATGGCATAGTTTATTTGGACAGGAATTTACTGAGACTTCTGTAGATACTTGCTAGAAAATATTGACATATATAGGTGACAGCTTTTATCAGTGATTTTTTGCTCCACTGGGTATTATGCCTTGTTCTAATTGTTCCTCATAAAATTGTGTGCTCTGCTGTATCAGAAAGCACAACACATTTTTGGGGGCTGTCAGTTTGTGGCTGTTCCCCTGACAATAGGGTCTTTCCTCATCCTTTTGTTGCCACACTCTGGCAGGCTGTGTCGAAAGGGCTGAACTGGGGGTGAGAGGCTTTCCCCCCCCCACATTGCCCTTTCTTTTTTCCTTGCCTCCTGTGAAGATTACCCTGTCCCCTCTGGTGTGCTGAGAGCTAATGACAAGCCCTGATGCTGACAGAAGCAATGTGATCCCCAGACTGCAGTGCCAGCTGCTTTGGAGTTGGGAAAAGATCCAAATGCTCAGAGCAGCCTGTTTTGCAACAACAGCAGTAGTATTGATGGTTTTGGGGTCTCTTTGAGAGGGAAGCTCTGCAATGGCTGTAGATAATAGGCCTAAGATGTAATTCCTGTCTGTCATGCTTGTCAGCAATTGCAGGAGTGTGTCAGGTGATCCTAATTTTACCCAAGTGCAGCTATTTTAAGTTTTTCACATTTTATTTTTTAATTCTGAGCACCTCAGAACTCCAGGTTGCTTATTTAAAATGGAGACTTCTGCAGAGTCAGACTGGCTCTTCAATTCCTCCCAGATGTGCCAGTCTGGCATCTGGAGACGTGAAAGCAGCATCCAAAGTAAGGGGACATGAGTCTGGAATGCTGTGCTCATGTGCCAGGGGTGACTGTGGTGAGGGGTCAGAATGTGTGGTGTCTATCACAGGGTAACAGGCAAGTGACTGTCTCAGTGGAGAGGTGGGGAAAAGGAAGGTTACACACAACCATCTTCCACTATTACTGCTGATTGGCAGAATTTGGTTTGGTTGTCATATTGTGTATATTGACTAGTTAGTTACCATAGCTATTTAAAAATACCGTCTTTGTGACTTTCTTTAAAGCACTTTACAGTTGTGGCTGTTGCTCTGTTTCACAGAGAGGGGAAGTTGAGCAAAAATGAAGATAACTGACTTTCCTAAGACCATGGTGAAACTGGAGGCAGGAGGTTTGTAAAGATAATAGAGGCAGTCTGGTAAATCAGAACTGCAAATATCAAATTTTTAAAAGCTTTACCATTTTCTCCAGTTCCTAAAGAGAGGATCCCACCTCAAGGGAGATGGGGGCGAAGGAAACCCCCTGCTCAAGAAACACCTTTTCCTGTCAGCACCATGCTGTTTCTTGTTTACTCTGGAAACATTTGACTTTCCACTGAGTAAGAAGCCACTGAGTAACTTAATGCAAGAACGTGATGTGTGTGCTCTGTGAAAGACTTACCTGTATTCGGGCATCTGGAAGGTCTAATTAGATCTTTATTTCTGGAGTAGAAACCAGTCAGCAGGGTTGTCAGGTGGCAAGGTGATGACAAATTGTGCTTTGTTACCTTGTGGTGACTCACATCATGCGTATCACATCGTACTGCACTAGTGAAGGGCATGGAAAGGCAGGTTGTGTGCCATTGCTTTGTCCTGTGTGCTGAACTGGATGTGAGTTCACCTTTGGTTGTCAAAAAAGTTCTCTAAAAATGGGACCAAATGTGTGCTTTTCTGGGGGAGTAGGGAGTGGTGGTGGGAGCAGCTCTGTAGCTCTATGTGTTTGATAACTGTGGTATAATGATGTGGCTTACTCGTGAAAAACAGAGGTAACAGGTATACAAATGAAGATTTATGAATTCCAAGTGGGTATTATTTTAGGATTTTTGTACCTCTGAAACTGTCACCTCCTCTGACTTCTCAGTTTTTCCAAGAGTTGACATCATTTTATAATGCATCTTACTGCCAAGTGAAACAGTAGAGACTAATGAAATGATTGCATAATGCCATTGAGAATGTGCTGAAAAATACTCAGAAGACATGCCAAAAATGAGCAGTCCATTGTGACTAACTCTTGGAGCAAGAGTGCTGGTTATTTGAAAAACCCAACAAAACAAAAACTAACCCCATAGAACTTGCATTTGAATTACTAAAAAGTAAACACAAAAAAATACGAAAGCTAAACAACTAAAAGGTTAGGGGGGCTTTGGGTAGCTGTAAAACTCAAGCAACCTTCAGGAGTATGGAGTGATTGGAAAAGTGATGGTTGTAGCTCTGCTAAGAAGAGCATATACAAGATTAGACTGAAATCTAATTAAAACCAAATATGACTACCATGGGATTAGTTTTGAGGTGGAGAAGAGGTTGTGTCTTCTTCATATTCACCTGGCTTAACTGCAGACAACACACTTTACTCATTCAAGAGCTTCTGTTTCCTACCAGCACCTGGGTGCTTCCATGTAGGTGGATTTAGATGATACAGGTCAGCACGTGTTTGGCAGAGCAGTGGCACTGAACGTGTCTGGAGCAAGTCAGAAGAGCAGAATTCGTGAGCAGCTGATTGCTGAAGGAGAAGGGGGTTTGTGCTGCCTCCCTGCAGTGCTGTGTGTTTCAGCTGCCTTTGTGAACTGACAGAAGTACTGCCTCAGGCTTGCATTTGCCCAAGTGGGTTTTATCCTCTAGCAGAGCTGTGGGAAAGTTTAGAGGAGTTCACAAAGTGTTTGAATGGATTGGGAAAGGGCAGATTGTTGTTAACTGGCTTCATCCACTCCATCTGGGGAGTAGCTGCGCTTGCAGCTCGTAATTGCAGGTGACTTCTGGTTCCCTGCTCTGGAGGAACTGAGCTGCTGCCAGCTCTGCTGAGCCAAGGAAAAGGAAGAAGAGGTTGCACAGGGCAAGGAGTGGCTCAGAGGCAGAATAGTGGGAAAAGAGTCAAGTTTGCAAAAAAATGGAAAAAACCCACTGACTTAAGCTACTGTGCATGTGGACGTTGCATGTGGCTGCACGCTTATTTGGAGCAATGTTTGATGTTGGTACAGGCATTTACAGCAAACAGTGGATTAAAAGATGTTTTTGGGTTTGCCTCAATAGCCACACTTACCCCTCAGGGCAAAGGCGTATGTGTTTGGTTTGGTGCCTGCCTTTTAAAAGCTGTTCTTAGTCCCTGTCAATAAGCTTGCCTGACAAGTTAAACAGATAGTAGGTGGAATGAATTTATGGGTGGTTTATGGAGCATCTGAAAAGAGTAACTAGTCATGAGATCATTAGTAATTATACTGCCTTTGCTGAAATAATTCCTTTCCAAGTAGCTGCTACCAGCAGGCATAAATTATTAGATTGAATCTTGTGATTCACATAAGTGTGTATTAGAAGGTAATATTGTAGGGAAAAGTTGGAACACCTGTATTTATGTGGAAGTCTCAGTGATTGATGTGATCCCCTTCACTGTATAGTATAAACAAGAAATGTAGTTTTCATATGTTTTCAGAAGAAAATTACCCTCCCAGATGCTGTGCATTACCTCGAGAAAGCAATCTGATCAGCAGGGCTATGGGAGAGGATTGAGGAGATGTTTAGGACATGTGACTCTTTAACAGTGGTAATGCATTTGTTCACCCTGTTTTTGTGTGATTAATCCAAAGCAATACATGCTAACCAATGAAACATATAGCAGAGCTAATGTGGGGGGTTTAGTAGGAGTAAAGCTGCATAGCTCCATTGGTTTTTACTGGGGATGGGCCAACTTTCTGCACTCGAATTATGAGGCCAATAATCTCAGAAAAAAGTAGAGCTCCCTAAAGATGACTATTTTATGTAGAAAATATATATTCTGTACTAATTTTGGCCTCAACAGCTGCTACAGGATATCCATGGAAAACAGTCCAACTATTGGTTGAAATGTTCCAGCTACTAGTTCAAAAAACTTTTGTTTGAAATTACATTATCATTTACTTAAACTGATAAATGAGTCTTGGCAAGAGGAGGCATTTGGGGCTGAGCTCAGACACATGCCAATAGTTCTTGTTTTCAGCACAGCCACAGCCCACAAGGAAAGAATGGAGTGGTGTTTCCTGTGGTTAACACCAAATATTACTGGCATTGAACAGTCTTTCTCGATCTTGTTAGTCAGGAAAAATAAAAATGCGACATAGGTATCGTACTAACCTGACACTCAGAATGAGACACAGTTAGTACTAAAGTTGTGTATTTTGTGACATTTCTCTGGGAATTGTCCTTAGGAGTGTTCCTAATTTCTCTACTGGCTTAGTGTCCTTGTTTTTAAGAGCACTTTTAACCCTCTAAACAAGGCCACTTTTCCTTTATATATGTGAGCAATAACACTCATTGTCATCAGGAGGATTTATGTGCACACTGAGGAAAGAATGTTGAGAGTGTAAAAGCTTTTACATTTTACCATCTTTTCCACTGACAAAATTTTAACCAAAAGGCAAGTTTAAAAAAAATTTAAAAAATCCCCAGTACAGTGGAAAGAAGTAGTAAAAGTTATCTTTGTCTCTAAAAGTAGTTGCACCATGAACTGATCTCAGGAAAAGCTTTAGGAAACACTTCATCTGTACCAGAAAACCCCCCTTTGCCAGTGGTGTATGAGCCAGTTTTTAAATGATAAATATTATTTGGGAAGAAGGCTCTGGGCTGTTTCACCGAGGGCTCTACAGAAATTTAACCCACCTGCAGACAAACACCTACAACAGCCATGGTTATCTCCCAGGTGAGGCAGCAGCAGCTCACAGTGTGCCCTGCCTGGAGGGGTCACTGCCTCCTTCTGGGGGCCAGCTGGGGGTACCCCCCCTTCCCCCTGCAGGGAGTGGGGCATGTGCAGGCACCTTCCTGAGCCCTCATTTCCTCCTGCTGGGCTGGGGTTGGAGGGTGGCCCTGGGAGTGGGGCATGGCCTGGGAATGGCTTAGCAGAGCTGGCCTGAAGGAACTGTAATAATAATAATAATAATCTGTATTTCCTCCCTTCTTCACACAGGCAAAGGGGCAGTTTTCTCCCTTAAATGCAGGAGCTTCAAAGCAGCTGTCAGCAGGCCCTTGAATGATCTATAACCCAGTCATACCAACAGACTAGAGGTTACCTCCTTTCAAAAATGTGAAAACCCCCTGCCTTATGCAGCCACAGTACAGAAATGAGTATAAACCATGCTTCCTATACACAGCCAGGTGAGCTGTGTGTACCACAGCCACCTTTTCTGCGTGAAAAGAAGCAAGAGGTGCCCAGAAGGAGGCTGTTTGGGGAAAAAATAAAATCAATAGGCATCAGAATGACGAAATAATATTTAGCTCTGTAGCAGCGAGACAGTTTCTTGGCTCTGAGCTGCGAAGTCTGGAGAAGATCAAGGAGCAGTAAACAGCATCAGTTTATAAAGGACAAATTCTGCCAGGCAGATTTGATCAAAACTTTAGATCAAATTACACAAGTAGGCGATGAAGTGCTTGCTCTATCTAGGAAAGGGTGAAACTGCACTGTAATGGAGGGATTAGTCTTGCAGGAGCTTCTTGCTGAGCTGTAGGATGAACAGGGCTGAGTGGCAGCTCAGTGGAAAGCGTAGGGAACACCTGATCCCTGGAAGGAGTATCCAGGGATCAGGTTTTCCCTAAGGGCTCAGCTGAGGAAAATAAAAGCAGATTATTCACTGAGGCTGTCAGACATACTGACTTGGATCTTCCTTCCCAGACTGGCTACCTGGTGTTGTGTGCAGAGTCCTGACCTGGACTGGGGGTGATTTCATAAAATGGCATGTGCTGTTTAACACTGTTTCTGTGTGAAGGCAGAAGTGACCTGCAAAGGTGGTTGAACTCAGCAGTGGAAATTTATCTGCTCATGCTGCTTGGCAGGTCAGAGAAATAGTGTAAATGGGAGAAAGTTTCTGGAGAGCTTAAAAACATACTCAATAAATTAGGTTTAAAGTGGAAAAATACAAGCTGGCACATTTTTTGGGAAATAATTCAAAATGCAGATACTCTATGAAAGAAGAGCAGCCTTGGAAAGCAGTGGTGCTGGAAAGGCCCTGGGGTTGATCATGGAAGGGAGAGCAGCAGGAGCATGGTGTGCCACAGGAAAGACATGCCAGCATCTCTCTTGGATTGTCTACAGGACTCTGGGTGACCCTGATGTAAAACAGACACTTTTTCCAAAATTAGCAAGGAATTATGATTTTAAAATAAAGATTTTGCTTATTTCAAAGCATTTTTTAACGACTGAGCTGTTGGTAGACAAATGTCTACTGGCTCTGTTAAAAACAATTTTTTTTTCAAATAAAAGATCTTGTTTTATTTTTCTAAGTGACAGCTTCTTGGTTGTAGAATCAAAACATCAGGAATGGAAGAGTCAGCTTATGCCTTAAATTAGGCTCACTCAGCGACTAAACACAGTTGTCTTAAGGCAACTCTGGTACTCTGGTTGGTGTGTGCCAGTCAAACCTTAGCATGCTTAAGTAGGTTGGTATGTTTGAGGAGCTTTGTGGTTAAGGTCTTTCAAGTTCAGACACTGATCCCTTAGTAAACTAAATAAAGAACACTTCCTAAGTTTTTATTTTTAGAATAGATCTTATTTCTTTTGGAGAAATGTATGGACTAGACTGTTTGAATGTCTTTGGAGGGAAGAGTCTCAACTGTGTTAAAAAAGTGGATTCTTGTGTTTCTGCATCCAGATTGCATACTATGTGGTTAGTGAGAAATGGGCATTAAAGTAAAAGCATGAAGTAGTTAAAACATCAGAAGCTTTTGCCTGACAGACATTTGTTACTTTAGAGCTGTAGCACTTGTAATTAGCAGACTTGTCCTTCACAGAGAAGAATATATCCAAAGGGCATGGCTGCAATCCAGCTGTGAATGTGTGTTATATTCTGCAGTCACAACTGTTGCCATTGGGAAGCAGTGAATGTATTCACTGTTCAGGGAAGGATTATGTTTGTGAACCCAGCCCTTTAATGAAGGCTTCACTATGTAAGTAATTTTACTGCCCAGTGTGAAGCTACTGGTACACATGCATTTCCAAGGTTCAGGTGCTTAGCAGCAGGAGGCAGGGGTGGTGCTGATCTCTCAGCATCTCCCTGCAAAACAGTGTCCTGCCTCAGTGGTTTCCCAAATTCCCATTAAGTTTGAGCAGGTCACATCATTGTAGAATGGCTGATATCTGTACTTCATTCATAATTTTGATAGCATTTAGGGAGATTCCGAGTGTAGAGGACTTCCTTCTCAACACAGTGGTATGATTGGTTCAAGTCTGGAGCTGGAGGTCTGCTCAGCAGCGTAAAGCCAAATATTTGCACCAGTAGCTGCCTGTTGTTCTGCTGGGAGAGTGTGGGGTGTTCCTCACAGAGACAGCTCTTGCCAAGCACATTCATTTGGGAATAGAAAGGAATAGATAATCTGCACTTTTCCTTCCCCCCCACATTGCTTTCTCACAGGAAAGAATCTGTCTCCTGCCTATGATCTATTTTTGGAAATAAAATGGTTCAGCCCTAGAAGGATAATATCTCTGCATTTTTTTGGATTGTCATTTAGAACAGTTTCATCATGTTCTGACAGCTTTTATGAGTGAGCGTGCAGTCTGAGAGTGTTCTTAGAGGAACATTATGCAAACATTCAAGTCAAGGTATAAAACATCTTCAGGCTAGATTTTTAGATACAGCAATAAAAAAAAAAAGGTCTCTTTTATTCTTGGGGGACTAAAGCTGACTTGAGGAGACAGAAGAGGAAAATCTGTTATCAGTATGAACAGTCATCAAAGTTTAAAAAACCCAAACTGACAGCTCTGCAGTACAGCAGGGTAGGGGTTGCTGTGTTCTGAGGGAGGCATTTTGACTGCTTTCCCTTCATACTTGTTGTTGAGCAGAAGGAATTTGCCCTAAAGTACCAATGAAGGATGGTTTTGCTAACCAGCCTGCTGATGCTGGAAACATATTGCCTGAGTGTGAAGTCGCAGACACACATAACTGATTGTGGAACTGGACCGTGCCCACAGCAGATACAACTTTGGCATGTTGCTGACTGTCTTGGAGTAAAGGATTTGTGAAAATCCCAGTGTGGGGCATCCAGAGCCCTCCTTTGGTATTTGTGTATTGGGCACGAGCAGGTGTTGTAGCAACACCTCTGTTGGTGGAGCCCTGCAATTCCTTCAGTTTTACACTCCTGGAGCTTAGGTTCCTGTTGTTGGCCTGGGTGCTGGAAGGGCTTCACCTTGACATGGTCGATGGACCCTTGTGCCACTACATCATGTGATTAGAAGAAGGGCATAAATACAGGCAGAGCATTTCAGATTGGTGCTTATGGTCCAACTTAGTTCTGCAAAGCTCTTGCACAAAGAAATTAATGATGATTAACTTGGTTAGTACTACATGGATGATGTTTATTATATTGAGAGGGAGATTGACAATTCCCATAAGCATGGGAATAATCTTATCCAAGGGAACTGAATGAGTCAGATTAAACTCCAGCTAAGGCAAGGCCCGTAGAAGCTTCTCAAACATAGAGGAAATACCACAGGTTATTCAGGCTTATGCTCCTAATGAAATAAAAGAGAAAAATCCCCATACTTCTCTTTTGTCCTAAAACCTCAGCCTCTGTTTTGTAGGAAAACATTTTTTACAAGAGATTGTCTTTTGAGGCACTTGTTTTACGTCTGTTGTCCAGGGCTGACGGTCTCAATGACGTGCAAGGGAAAACGAGTAATTCCATCTATTGACTGTGCAGCATTTTATCAGACTCGTTGGAACTAAATTCACCATCTGTGCCTTTTTGTCAGGGTCAGTAATAGCTTTTCCTAAGCATTTATTTTTTAGATGTCTCTGTTTTCCCAGCAATTTAACCAACCTTAATATATGTGCCAATATGCATTTTGAACAAAATTATGGGGTAGTTGCTATGTTTGAAAAAGTATGTGTATTTTTTCATTCTAGTTCTGTCTTTGTGAAGAAGTTATAAACTTAATTTTTTGTATGAGTGAATCTAACCATCTTTTCTTTGCTTCTGTTCTGAGATTATTCTCAGAGTGCCTTGTGCATCGTGACACTTTCTTAGACTTTGTTCAAGCCAGTAAACCAGAAATGCCACTTGAAAGTCACATTATGGGCTAGAGATGCCTTTAATTGGAGCACCATGTCCCATGTTTACATTGGGAATTGGATACAGCTCCCTGTGGAGTACTAGAAAAGACAACCTTAGATGGTGTAGTGCATGGATTTTCCCCTGCTTGAATTTGGCAGCCTTAAAAAAGGCAGCAGTTGGTTTTAGTCCCTACCAAAATATCTCCCTGTGGTTTGAGCAGTGGGGGTTTAGCATTTAGCCCTGGGTGTACCTGCCAATGTTGTGCTTTTGCCTTCACTTCCTCCTTTTAAAACTCTTCTTACTTTAATCTCTTTGATGCCCTGGCTCCTTTTCCCAATTTTGGGAAAGTTCTGGATCTCCTTGAGGAGCAGGTACTTCTGATGAACTTCAGGAGAAAATAATCTCTGTGGTCACATTATTGCTCCCCAGCTCCAGCCAGATCTGGCTGCTGCTTTTGCTCATTAGAGTGAGGCTGCAAACAGCAGCAGATGCCTGTTGGTGGTAATTAGATAAAAGAAAAGAGTACTGCAAATGCTGCAGTGAGAGGGGAGGTGCTTCCCAGGCAGGTTGGGGACGGATTATTCCCCTTTTGAAGGGTTGTTATTAGGCTTCCCGTAGCCCTGCTTTTCTGACTGCTTTGCTAATTAAGCAAATGCACCTCCTGTCCTTTGTCCTGGTTTCTTTCTCTTTCTGACTTTTACATGCCCCTCATTCTCCTATTTTCATTTCACCTGGCTCTATTAGTCACCAGTGGGTTATGGTTAATCTGCATCCCTGTGTAGGGACAATCGCTTGGAAATGCTGGTTTCTTCCTGGCTCTCGTTCCACAGAGTGTGGCCCCGGCTGCCTGGGGACACAGGGGAGAAAGTGACCTTTCACTGCAGCTTGGGCTCCACTTGCTGTGTGTCAGGGCGGTTCAGCTGCGAGCACGTGGGCTGGCTCTGGGTTTTGAGACAGGTTGTCTTCTCCTGTGCCCAAAGGAGGTGGAAGACCTGTGCACAGAGCAGTCTGGAGTAGAGAGACAGGGGAAAAGCTGTTGGTTAAGAAGCAGCAAAAGATAAGCTTCCTTATGCTGCCCACTGTGCTGAGCTCAGGAAGGGCAGTGGGCCTGGGTACCTTTTTACATCCTCAGCCATAGAAGAGTCATCTTTGCATGTGGAGGGGCTGTGGACAAGGGAGCCTGGGAAGGGGAAGGATGTGGTGGCATCTTAACTTTTAGGCCAGTGCTTGGTAGCCTGAAAATAGGTAGTTACAAATGGCAGAAAGGCTGTTAGTGCAGGACTGTGGGAAAGGGATGCCTCAAACACCGGAGAGGCTCAAAAGCGTCCTCTGCTTTATCCAAATTGACACTTAACGTTGTTGGCAGGTTTCAGTTCTTTTAAAACTGAGAATAGGGTGCAAGGTCCTCTTGTGTTTAGCAGCAGTGTACAGACTTCAGCCTGCTGACTTTGTGTTTTGTTTTGACTTGGTGAGGGTCTTAGCTGTGAAGTGGACTTTACAGCAGCTGTGTGTGTTGCAGTGCTTCATTCCAGGTTTGGCAAGCTCTCTGAGTAAGCCTTTTGGTGTGGTGTTCAACCTAGGCTTTTCCTCTTGCACTTTTGCTGTACAGCCAGCACAGCTCACGTATTTCAGCCCCTGTTGTAATGAGTGCCTTGCCCAGAAGGCCTCACTGGTAAGCAGGAACCAGCTGTATCTCAGAGTAGCTAGAAACAAATGTAGTAATTTATGGAGTTTAAAGGGGACAGCACTTGCAGAAAGGCAGGGATAAACAGAAATTAAAAAGTCTGCACAGTGCTCTTGTTACTTACCATTCTGTCTCTTTGGAGAGAGGAGCTCCTCTCGTCTCTCAGCATGGGCTGGTCTTCCTGGTGGAGGCTTTTGTGTTCTTTATTTTCAATCAAGTATTGTGTTTGCAGGAAATGATCTGGATCTCAGGAGCCATGGCTCCCTTCTAGGCTTGCAACCCAGCTGTGGTTTTTTCAGATACAAAACCTTCCTCTGGGAGTTTCTTAATCCTTACTTTGATTGGGAAGATATGTTGGTTAATTGGCTGGGGTTTTTTGCTTTGGGGAAATATGAAATCCCTTGGATGTGGCTGTATGAGATAAGAAACTGCCAAGGCAGTTCAGTGGAGTCCATTCAGGTTTTAGCCAAGCAGAAGAACCCCTCTCAGCAAATGAAACAGCATGACACTAACTTTCTTTCCAGGCTAAACGGTGACAAACTCTCAGAGCACATAGTTTCTGTTTTATGGATCCTATGGCCCTATAAACACTTGTTAATAATATTTTAGGCAGTTATGTAACAGATGTGCGTGCTGGCAGCTTGCTTTGGGCTCTCACCTGAGGGGGAAAAAGTACAAATCAGTATGTTGTGAGCCACAGCTCTCAGAAAATTAGTTACATCTTTCAAGGAGACTGAATTAGAAACACTTGGGTAATTCATTGGTCTGATGCATTTGATGTAAAGTTAAGTAAATAAAGGTGTACAGTAGAATGGTATGGCATTTTCCAGTGATGGCAGTAAACCATTCCTATGGATTCCTCCTGTGTGTCTAATGCTGTACTTGGTCTGCAATATACCCTGCCTTCACATTAGTTTCTTACTTTTCAAAATAAACCCTAAGTGCTAGTTATCACAGGGGAGTTGTATCTTCCCACAGTTTGGCTTAGGGGAATGTTTTAATGCATCCATGGCTGTATCCTTGACTGTCTCTCCCGATGCTGTAATTCAAAAGCAGATGACAGTTGCAGATAAAACGTGTGACACAGCTCATGATTCACATGGGAATGGAAGAGGAACCTCTGACAAATATGCTCTCTTTTCAGAGAGAAGCATCAGCATGTACAGTTGAGTGTGTCACTTAATGAGCTTCCTTAGTCTGCATGTCAGATCTGACATTAACCAAAGTGACTTGGAATAATTTTGATCGGGTGGTTTAAAAGGTCATACATAAATTGAGTTTTGAGGTTGCAGATGACTTTCTAATGGATTACAAGCTTTATCTTGAAAGCATCAGGTACAATCGGTTTATACTTACGAGGACTCTGACTAAGACTGATTAGGTGAAATTAAAAAAAAAAAAAAAGCAGAAAGCCAGGTTGAATTTCTCCTAGGGTTCATGGGGCTTAATTTCTTCTTAGACACTGAGACCCCCTTCAGTTTGGGGATTGTCTCCCAAGTAAAATAATCACATTACATCCCTGGGCATCCGAAACTAAACTGGATGAAATACTGGAAAAAAACCTGTCAAGAGCAATCCAGCACTAGTAGTAAAATGGGCTGAGTAACCCCAGACTGTTTGAAAAGGCCATGTTTACCATGTCAGCAGAGAGTACACTGCAAAGTCTGGTATACTGTAATTATTTTGCTCCCAGTGTATAAAAATACTTCAATGCCTTAGATATCTCCTGATTGCAGCTGATATGGCTGTGCTGTATTTTGTCCTTCGGACCTCATATTAATGTAGAACGAGACCATTTTCACTCAGTATTTTTACCTTCAGGCTATGAGAGGAGGACATGTGGGCTTGTTCTCTTTGATTAGAAAGCAAGACTCACTTTTTTATGTTTGAAACCCCTCTTATCAAGATATGAATGAATTTTCCCCTTTCTCACCACTAATAAAATTAAGGAAAAAGAACAGTTCAGACAGACAAATGCAGTATTAGTATAGTAAAGAACATGCCATAAAATGCTGCGCAGTCTCTTTAATGGTCATAAATATTTCACATGGTGTAAATCCTGAAGATGCTGCTGGCTCGTTAGCTGCTCACACCTTTGAAACTGAGTGTTTGGAGGGATTGACTGTGGTGGATTGCAGGTATTTGTTCTCTGAAAGCTCATTCATGTGGCCGCTCTTGAGGATCCAGTTGATGTATTCTCGCAGACCAGGGAATGAATGTGGCATCAGCTGAGGTGCAGAACTGTGTTCTTGAAAGTCAAAGCTAAATCTGGTTCCCTTTGAAGCTGTTTTAAATTTGTATTTTCAGATTCCAAGGCTGGCAGTCCTTTTTTGGTAGCCTTGTTGAGCCTGTAGGTCCTTCTGGGTTGGCAGGCTGTATAAAAGCACAGATGTTCACTCAGTGTTTAGTCTGCAATTGCTGAAATTATTACACAATCTATGTATTTCATGTAATTATTCAGATAGGATTTTTTGTTTACTATATTGTTCTGGCATCTTTCAGATCTGAATTAAGATGCCTTTGTAATTGGTTTGCACTGCTAGGTAATGATGAGATGTGGGGATAGCTGTATTTCAACCTAGAGGATATTTGGGTGATGTCAGTTTAAGAGCAAACAACTTTTTGTCTCTCACTTTTTGTAACAAAAGAGCAAATTCATGTTCATTTGACAGCAATTTTCATTGTAGTGGTAGGTCATGCCAAGGAGTATGTGGCAGTGCAGTATGACTCATGCTTTTACAAATGACATCCATATGGTTGGCTTCTTCTGAAAGGAGTTTGAAAACAGGATGGGCCAAAACATAAGTGTCTGCTGTTCCCTTTTCCATCTTACTATCTAGAGGACAGCACTTGATTTTTGGAATGCCTTCATTTAATTGTTATTTGGAATCAAAAGTTCAAAAGGTTGCATGTTGTTTATGCGCAGTAATTTTTGGTGGTTTTTTTGTTTATTTCTTATGAGTGGTACTGAGAAGAGTGAACCAAACACCGAGAGCTCTGTTTCTGTCCAGGCTGAGCACGGCTGGAGAGCATTTCACTAGAGATTGAATTACTGAGTAGTTAGCAAACGTCCTGGTCTTCCAGGTGGAGTGAGTACTTGTAGGTCTGGCTAGTAGATACTTACTGGAAGAGTTTGGGCTAATAGAGCATAGTAAATGAGACAGTTAATTAGACAGAGGATTCAATGAAACCATAAAAAAAATTATGATGAATGAAGCAAACATCTTTCTAATAAGCTGTTCAAACTCAATAAATACCTGGTTTTGACTCAGTAAACCGAAACAGAACTGAGGAACTGCAAAAACTGCAGAGCTGCCTGGGGCACAGGGTGAGGGAGATGGTTGGCACTCCTTGGGTGGGCATCTTTAGGAGAAAAATAACCTTTTGTCTGAGTAGGTGTCCGTGGGAGAAAATTCCCATCTGTGATAAAGTGTGAGGAATGTTTTTTTGTTGGTGCCTCCTCTCCGTCCCCCAAGGTTATTTAAATGAGATGAAAACCTGAATGCTTTATATTCTATTTTTTAATATTTTCTGGCTGTCTCCCAGGCCTGGAGAATGCCAGCACTGTCTGCCCAGGGCAGGGCAAAGGTCTGGACCCCTGACATTCTGATACATAGAGTGAGGGTCCTATCAAACTAACTGCTTCGAGGTTTAATTTGTGGTTGAAATGTGGAACTGTCTAGCACATCCCAGTTGCCTGGAATTCTTAAAAGCAGGTTTTAAAATTTGCTTCCAATTTTCTTTTAAAAATAAAGGAGATTGCCATCAGGTGGGAGTACAGGGGTTCCAGAGCTTCCTTATAGGCAGAAATATTTGTTGGTCTGACCTTCTTTTACAGGATTCATTTATCATATTAGTGGGAGGGCTGGAGTCAGGGATCCTTGTGGGATCCCTGAGACATCTTGCTGTAGGTTGTGCAAGCCACATCAAATGCTTCTTGTTTACAGGTGCCATAATAATTGCTTGTAATCTGCATGTGGTGTGAAACTTGGGTGCCTTTTTGGAGGTGGCAAGCAGGGAGGGAGTGAAGAAAGCAGAGTGGCAAACAAAGGTTGAAGAGAGGCAGCAAGCCCAAGGTGCAGATCTGTGCAGGTGCCTCCTGGTTGGGCTGCGTGTCCACCTGACATGTTTCCGGGCTGGATCACAATGGAGCATGTGGATAACTGGTTTTTAGGCTGTGGTGTTGCCCATCTCCTTCTGTCAGTGTCCTGTGGGAAAGAGACAGCACAGAAACAGCACTAATCTTAGGAAATGGTTTCAAAGATTGGTAAGCAGACTTCCCATCATCTTAGGCCCCTGCTCTTACATGCTTTGATTTATTCATCTGTTGCCCTATATTAGTTGAGCAAGATCCATGGTCTGTTAGACTGGACTGTGTGAAAATTGAAATCCATGTTTATTACACCCAGAACAGCTGAAACAGGCTGATAAGGTGGAGGCTAACTCCTATACAACCTGCAGCTTAATTTGATGACAGCAGTGAAGAACAATTTCATTTTAATTACAAACTAAAGAAATGTATATATTTCTGTTTTTTGAATAATGTAAAACCTTTTCCCAATTTTCTGTGGCTTTAAATGCTGAAGTGAAGATGTGTTCAGTGGAAGCTTTCACAAATGTGACACAGTGTGGAAACTTGGAATATTTTATGCGTATAATAAGGTTGTTTTGTTTTATATGGAAAAAATGCTCACTGCTTCTGCAGTGGCAATTTATGTATCTGCAGAACTGCTATCTAGAGGAAGAGTCAACAATTTTGCTTTTAAGTGGCAGCAGAGGCTCAAGCTGCTGCACCATCTTCTTTAGATTACTCATATTTAATTTATTTCTAATACCACCTTGAAATGGG
>JAOXXN010000102.1:9991199-10017942 GCA_026770055.1 Myrmophylax atrothorax
GCTGAACAGACCAAGTGCCCTCAGCTGCTCCTCATACGGCTTCCCCTCAAGGCCCTTCACCATCTTCATGGTCCTCCTTTGGATCTCTGAGAGATGCCAAGCAGAAGACTGTGAAATGATTAAAATTCTCACATGGTGGTTAATATGCTTCTCATCAGTCTCCTTATTTGAGCTTCATGACTGTTCATCCCAGAAGGCTGCCTGGTGAGTAAACCCACTGCCCTGGCTGTGAATGGCTCTGCTTCAAACAGGTGGAGACGAAAAGTCGTGAAGGGATAGCTGGCTGGAAAGTGTAGCTTGCAGGGGGATGAGGTGACAACTGCAGAGTCAAACTCCTGGTTAATCTAAGCAAAAGTCAAGTAGATTGTTGGCAATGTCTGAGTGCCAGACTTTCTTTTCTCTTTGTTTCAAAAACCATGGTGAAGTCGGAAACATGAGTGAAATGTTAAGACCTGTTATAAAATCTCATTCAGTCAGTTACCTGTAGCTGGTGTTTGCCTTCTGGAATCAGAGTGAATGGATGAATGGTTATTAATATGTAATTAGATCATATGGGAACCATAGCATTGAAAGCAAAGGAAAAGAGGGATTCAGAGAAGGGAATCATTCATGTGAAAGTTAGGCTTGCCATGCTGGCACGTTGGTGATAGCAGGGTGGGCATGGTCCTGAGGGCTTGTGCCAGTGGTTTAAAAGATGGAAACAGCAGGATGCTTGGACCATGAAAGCAGGCTTCCTCCTGACACTGCTGTATCAATTCTCTTGCTCCACTTCCCTGCCTTTTACCATGTTTTCTCATCCCACTGTGAACAGCTTGGGGCGGGGGTCATGCCTTTTATTTGTCTAAAAAGTGCTGCTACTCGTGAGGAACATATTTTGTTGATTGCTGGAGGAACAAGAGCATCAATAACAGCCCCCTGCATGCAAAATTCTTTAAGTCTCTGTAAAGATGTGTTTTTCCCAATCTCTGTGGGAGCCTGTAACCCCTGGGTTTCTAAAAGTGGAAGGTGTACACTAGAAAAAGGTTCAGTCTGTACTCAGACCAAGCTGTGTGCTGTGTCTGACCCATTCATTGCCCTTGTGCTGTGTCACTTCGTCAGAGCAACCCCAACAGAGCTTGTGTTCCTCATGGGTAAGAAAACCTCCTCTCTCCATGGGACACCACTCCTTCAGGGATTATACAGTGCATGCTTTGTGTTATACTGTGCTTTTTATTTAACAGCTCTGTGACTTTGGCTTCATCACCAAGGAATTTAGAGGCTGGTCATTTCTGATGGAGCTCACCCTTACTGTAGCAATATGCACTTTGCATTCCAGTGCACAAATAGCCATATGTTGTGGGTTTGTGTATTGGAAGATGGAGAATGAATATTTTTTAAAACAGTTTAGCACAATGTTTTCCTATTTTTTATTATTCAGGGACTATACTGTGATGAAACAGAAATCTGCTATGCCCAGTCTTAAAATGATACTGTCTCTTTTTAGTGGCTGAAGACTATGAAAACAGTCAAGAATCCATAAAATCAAACAAATAAATGAAAAATGTACTTCATGTAAAAACAAAAGACTATCAGTGCAGATAGTTCCAGGTCAGCATTTACATATAGCAGCAACAACAAAATATGAAGTGATGGTCTGGGCCTGCCCTTACTGTGGGTGTGGGGAGGTCCAAAAATGGTTGTGTTGTCACAAAATGGAGAAGTCTGAGGCCCTCTGACCACCCTCTGTGGAGGCACCTGCAATGACTCACGAGTTGAGGTTTTGCAGCCTCTTTGAATGGGTGTTTCTCGCTCACCAGACCAGACTGGTGTTCCTTGGCATGCTGTGGCACTGGCTTGGTGTGTGGATGTGTCCAAGGAAAAATCTGTTGTGTGAGGAAGATGCAAAGAGTAAGCAAATGAAGAAAAAGCAAATTTAAATTGTTACGTATTAAGCTTAGGGATAAGATTATTTCTTAGTTTGCCCGTCTTGCTCAGATGACTTTGCCATACAAGATTTTCCAGTGCTGTCTCATCAGCTGCATCTGGGCTATTTGCAGGTTGTGTTAGATTTGTTTCCCAAACGACTTCTACTGATCCATTATGGACACAAATAGACAGCTAATATATACCTAGGAGAGTATGTTAATGCTGCTCTTGATTGCCTCTCATAATAGGTGTCTGCATTACTTGTGTGATATCTTAATTCTTCCAGCACCTTTGTGTGTGTCTGCCCCATTCCCCATCTGTAAGGTGGTGGTTTCCTTGCACGCCTGAACCACATGTGTGAGAGAGGACACTGGAGGCTGAGCAGAGCTGCAGGTAGACAGGCACTCTAAATCCATGCCCAAACAGACAGGGTAGAAAACAGGTGCAAGTGCTAATAAAAAAATATTTCTTTTGATACAGGTCTCAGATTTCAACTTCCCTGCCCTCCATCCCTTCACGTGTTACCTTTTGAGTTTGTATGAGCTTCCAGGTTCATTTCTACTTCTAAGATCAAAAGGCTTTTCACAGTTGTACAGGTGAAGCTATGATGGATTTCAGGTATTTCAGAAAAGCTTTATGGAAAGGAATTTCAAGAGGGGGATCATAAATATAACTGAGCAAAACAGATATGAAGGTGGTAGGCTGGCACTTCAAAGTGTTGCTGTGTGTGTCTCACACCCAAACCAGCAAGTGAACAGATTCAAGGATTAAAATGCACAGTGTATACTCAGAAGCAGAGAGAATATAGATGCATAGCTGTGCAATGAGGACTGCTTCTTGTAAACAGTGCAGCATGAGAGCATAGATGCTAATTAAGCATGCAAATTGAATTTGCAAGGATTTTCGAGCAGGGAAGACATCTGAATGCAGGCTTGATTTTTCTAGAGGGTAGCATGAATGACTTGCTTTTATTAGTTATCAGGATGCCTCTAGGAGGTTAGAGTTAGTAGAGTTCAGAGCTTTTTAGGATCAGGAAGGGATGTGCCAGAGACAAAATGATAGGCTGTTAGTCGTTTCTGAAAGAGCAGATCTGTCCTACCAGCTTGAGAGTTTTAAAAAAAAAGTTATTAAAAGAAAAGGTTTATTTTTTTTAATTTAAATGAAACATTTATGACTTAGTTGGTGATTGACCTTTTAGCTCTCTCACTCCATCAGTGCTTTGCTAGACTGTTAAAAGATCTTTTGTCAGCTGAGAGTTACCTGCATGAAGCTGTAATTATGGGTTCTAACTAGAGCCAGGGATGCTGACACACCTTACCTGCGGGTTAAAGAAATCACAGCATTTTATAACTTTCCAAAGGCCAGCGGCAACTGGGAGAGTCTGAGCCACAGTGATCCGTCACTGTCCTTATCTTCCCATTCACGCTGCTGTGAGAGAGGGCCATTAATCATCCTGCCCAAGGCCTGGCAGCAAGTGGAAATGCACAGAGAATTGCCATAGCTTCTAAACAGTCAGCGCTTCAGGATCTCACAGTTGTTGGCTGCTTTAGGTCTAAAGTAATGACAAATTCATCACAGTCTCTGTGAGGCCACCTTTTTCCTTCTAGGCTCGTGTCAGAACTGCCATCTTTTCTCCCCTTGAGAAGGCAACAATTGCTTTCTTGCTGAATCCCCTCCATGAGTAGTTAGTGTGGCACAAGAGCTAGTTTTGCCAAGAGGGATTGCAGGGTGTTCAGATTTGTTGTAGGTGTGGACATTGAGGCAGTGGTAGTGAGGAAAGAGCAGAGGCCCCTTTCTGTGTCTTTAAGGAACGACTGGGGTGGAATGAGAGCTGGTGCTGGGGGTCAGTGTGCCAGTTTATCTTCAACATAAGTGCTGGTGATCCCAGTACCTTCAGGCTGGAGTTAAAGTTTGCTAAAGGTTAAGTTTTGAAAACACAAGGGTGAGATTTTGTGTTTCTTGCTAAATCTTGTGTGGTCCTCAGCTTTAGGATACAGGCTGAATTGCGGAGAAGAGATGTGTTAAACCTTGTTAGTGACATCAGCCACAATTAGTGGTTTGTGCATTTATTACATTACTGTTCGGGTTTGTTAGAAGAGGATGAGCAAATGTAAAAGTAACAGGTTACAGAGCTGCAGTGTGGGTTGGCTTTGGCATGTTCAAAGAAACTTTTCATTTTTTTGCAGGTAATAATGATGTGGTTGTGTATAATGTTAGAAAACTTTTTGTATAATTTTGTGTGAGAGAACTGTTCGGTTTCTGTCCGAGTCTTATGTTGTATCCTAGGGCAGGTGGGACATGGTTGGCAGCCAGGAATGGCACATTTAAACATAAATGGCATTTCTTTTCTTTTTCCAGAGAAAATTCAGAGTTGTGATTGAGAAGATGAGGGCTTGTGGTGTATAAGAGAAAAAGGCAATTCAATACAATTTTGAATCCTGCATGGATCACACTGGTATTGTGAATGCTGGTGACATCAAACAGCAATGCCTTATGTGTTACTTTGCAAAGGTATTGATGCTGTAAGGATAGTTAGGAATAGGATTCATAGGGCATGCTTGGCACATGAGGGGGGAGCTGTGGAAGGTTGGTGTCCCTCTCCATGCATCCTCTGCAGACCTCATGGGCTGCTTGTGAGCCTGCAGGAGTTTATTAAGAAATGTAAACTTGATGCAGGAAGCTCCCCCACACTGTCCACATCTGCCTCTCTGATGAAGAGCAGTTAAGGTCTGCAAACTGAAGAGAACCAAAAACCTGCTTCATCTTTTACCATGTCTGCATGAAGTCACCCAGAGCTGAAGCAACATGATGTTGGCACGTAGAGTTAAGATTACCTGGGAAAAGGTTGGTCCTGCAGCACAGAAGAGGAAATAGCAAGGAAAAAGCCTCCATTACAGTTACATTACAGATTTCTGCACACGGAAAAGGTACGAGTTGCTGTCTTCCATACAGTTCAACTTCTTATTTACAAGCACTGCTTCTTCCTACGTTTCTCTGTAGAAATTTCTGAGTAGCAAAAGCCTCAGGGTGAAATCTTGCCTCCACCAATGTCAGTGGGAAATCTGCCACTGACTCCAATGGGATCATTATTTCAACCTATTTTGGGAGGAATCATTGCCTGAGTGAGTACTGCAGGACTTGGTCCAGCAAGAGATAGCACTCCCTTGTCAGCAGCACAAGCCCTCCCCTTACCTCATTTCCATAATAACTCAGAGACAGCAAGGCTTTTCTGTTTTGTTTTTTCCCTTCCCTATTAAATCTCACCATGATGGATGCCCAGTGGAAGCTGAACATTACCTCTGCAAAACAATCTCTGCAGTAACTGCAGAATTTAATGGCTTTACATTCCCCAAGCAGTCTGTGATACAACAGGCAGTGCTGCCTGCCCAGAAGTTGCTAGTCTTAAGCTATCTGTGGGTATAAATTCTAGCTCTCTTCACTCTTCTCTGTTAAAAGCTTCTCTTTGAATAAAGGAGCAGCTGATCAAAAAGGGCAGTTCTAGTCAACATTCTTATTAATAATGACAACCCTAATATCATCCTCACTTCCATATAGTTTCCATCTCAGTGACTTCACACACATCCACTCGATGAACATTCTAATACCTGGGTAGTCAGCAAAATATTGATTATCTCCTCTACTTCATTTTGGCTTTTATAATCTAGGAAGTACTAGTGAAATTACATGACTTGCCTGGAGCAAAGCAGAGTCCAGAATTCACATATTTTTAGCTTCCAAATTGCTCAGGATCATTCCAATTTCTAGTTGCACACACAGCTGCTTCCATCATTTAAGCTGTCATTTGATTTGGATTAAAAAAATACAATAATTTAGTTAAAATATAATTTAGGAATACCAACAATAATCATTTACATCAGTACTGAAACCAGCTGAAGAAATTTCATAAAGCAATCACAAGCCTAGGATTTGCAACACTGTAAGGGAACATCAGTCCTTCAAATGGTTTATATGCTCACAGTTTGCCTTCTAAATTTGCTAGGAAAATGTTAATCACTGTTGGTTGTTGAATTCAAACAGACAATTAGAGTCAGATCTCCTACACCAGCCCCAGCAGACTGCTCAAACTTCTCATTTGTACAGAAGGATGGAAATTTTAATTATTTCAACAAAGACCTTCCCAAGCTGAGCATGACATCATTCCAGTACCTCTGGCATTTTATAGCTCTTCCCATTTTTAAACAGATGCAACTCTATTTCTACGGCCTCCAACATGCTTGTCTGTTACCAGCATGTTGATGTGACAGACACATATGCCAATACCTTGCCTTACCTCTGAGAAGCAGAAATCACTCTGACATGATAAATTTCAAAATCCACGATAAATTTCAAAATCCACAACCCTCATTAAAAACAAAACCAAACTATGCATGCAGTAGGCGAGCAGAGTATCTTCAGGAAGTTAGCATGTTCCACCAGCTTTACAAGACAAACTCACAAATAAAGCAGTTAATCCTCTCTGTGGAAGAGGACTTGCACAATAGAGCGCTGCAGCTTAGAAAGAAGCATCAACTCACAACACACTGCAGTTTCAACATGATCTCAAAATCCTGGACTGGTTTAATTAATAGGAGAAGAAATGCTTTTGCATATAGAACAAAAGCACCTTCTAAAGCTTCCCTTTCAAAAACTCTGTCTGACAATTACTGTTTTGGAGACTAGTGATGAGCAAAATGAGTTAGTTCTTCTCTGGAATTAATGGGTACGTTTTGCAGAAGGTGTTGCAGAAGGGCACTGAGTGGTGCATGCACAGAGATGTACACCTAACTCCTTCCACCACAGAAAGCTGAAGCTTCTCTGAGAAAGCACATACCCATAACTCTTTCCCCCATTACCTCATGATGAAGGAGCAGCAGATGTTCATTTGCTGTTGGACCCTCAGCGGTGGCAGAGGAGTATGAAGGGTCCTGCCAGAGCTCACTCTGCCCAGCAGACTCTCCAACAGTGAAATCCAGCATTCTCTTAGAAAAAATGTTTTTCTGCCTTCAGTGTGACAAGGGCAGACACACTTTTAGTTCCTTCATCTCCCATAAGACAAAAATTGAAATATGTCAACCAAGAATGCTATGAAAGAAGATTTACAAGCAAGAGAATAGAATCAATTGCTTCTTCAATGGAAGAGGCAAAGTAATCCAGCTTAGCTCTCTGCAGCCATGATCAGTCTGATGTACTAACACACATACACACCCACGTTCCCTCCTCTGCTGTTGCTGTGCAGACCAACCTGTAAATACAAAAGAGCCCTATGCCTTAACATAAACCTTTGGCACTGTATTTGCACTCTGCATGAACACATGAAGTTTCAACTCTGCAACTGGAACCAACCAGAAAGTCTTAAGGCTTCGCACAGTTTGTCAAATGGTAAGTTGTGATGATCTTTCTGCATTTTCAGCCAGCGCTTGCATATCCCTTAACAGTGAAGGTGCCAAAAGGCTTGGCTTGAAGCCAGAGGGAAAACTGTCATCATTCTCAGCAGCTTTCAGATGTGGTGCATAGATTTTGTTACATTATAAAAAATGTGCCAAAGGCTCTATAGAGACAAAGTCCTCCTTATTCTGCACTGTGCTCTGTATCTTGCTGTAAGACAGGAATGCTGAAAGGCCATTTCACATGTTTACATTGTAAAGTAGACCAAAGTCTTGAATTGTAGGAAATTACTTTGTGCAAGAGAAAGAAAACTGTTGTTCTGTCAACCTCCAGGGGAGAAAAATGTCCCTCCCTGCAGGAAAATGATAGAAGAGTGCACAGGTATGTGCACAGACAGGTTTGCTACAGCTTAGCTCAACTACAGTTTCTTACCATCCGTGGGCTTAGGAACAGCTTGTTGAGCACCCTGAGAGAAGAAGGCTGGATCTCCCACCTCATCAGATTGGTAAGGGATTTTTGAAACACTTACCAAATCTTTATGTGTTTCTAGTACTCTAAGCTTAATCAATTTGCAGCAAATCAATGTGATTAAAAAAAAAAAGGAATAGGAGATTAGTTGTCACTGAAGGAGACTGAAGGATGTGAAAGGATAGGGGAAGATCTGCTTTTTCCTTTTCCAAAACCCTCCAGCACAAAGGGATATTGACCTCTGATGTGAAAGAAAGTCAGGGCCTTCAAAATAGACATTGGTCATATGATATCTGCTGGAAATAAGACACCATGTACACACACAGATCATATCTACATAAACAGAGCACAAATAATTGTGCAATAATGCTGAAAAAATGGCTGTATTTATAAAAACAGGATGAATAATACTTTCAATATTGGTGTAAAAGCAGTCCACAGTATTGCACTTAAACACATTCATTAAGGTTCCAAGATGTTTTTCAAGCTTTCATAAAAGCAAATTAATGGATATTGCTGAAACAATAGTATGATTTGAACTTCATAGTAATAGCTAAAAAGCCTTGTAAAGCACAAGAGCAAGCAGCAATGAGGCTCAGGTTTCCTATTACACCCAATTAAATAGTTAATCATGTCATGTACTCACATTTTAATCTCTTTAAACCAATACAGCAGTATAATAAGTAATAAATTTGTTTTTATGAGAAAGCTTCTGATCTATCCTTAGTTGCCAGGAATGAAAACTGTTTATGAAAAAGTAATTTGTAGCAAAAATTTATATGACATACAGAACTTCATGGATATCAAGCCATATGAACAATTCAGAACTGACAAAAAAATCAGCGTGCTAAAGTTTAATATTAATCCCTCATATCTCTGAGACCATTAATCTATATTTGCAAAGCTTATATTTATATTACAGTTTCTACTGCTTCATCTAAGTTTATATCTTTTCAAGTCTTATAAGACTGGTGAAATCCTGCGTAATGTGCAGGATGCTGTTGGTGTGGTTTGAAAATTGGGACTCTTGCCTTTCCATTAAATAGGTGAAAGAGAAGCCAGAACAAAATGAACCATATAATCTACATGCCTTTGATAGCAAAAAGTGGTTTTCCTAATCTTGCAGCCCAACATGATTTAACAAGAACATGAGCTCTTCCATCTCTCTTTTCCTAAACTTTAATCACCATCCCAGTAAGACCTGCACCAGCATCAATCCCAACTCTCAACTGCCTCCTCAGGATCTTCTGATTAATCTGTCTTTTTATGCAATCTTCTCTCAATCCTGAACCTAAGGCAGCCTAAGCCTGAGCCTACCCCAGCTGTCTCTGTACACTGCACACCTCAGTATAAGGTCTGAGCACAGGCAAATGCCAACAGCAACCCCAAACCTGGCCCTGCAAACCATACTTTCTCCAAAAACACAAACTTCAACCCCCCTTCTTTTATGACATTTTTCTCTTAACTTGAATCTGTTACTCAGTGTGTGATATAGCTGTGTTATTATGCCATTGAGTAACGCCAGTGTGTAAAAGAATGATTTTCATGCTATTCTGAATATTTATAATTTGAACAGGAAAACATTATTTTAAAAGATGAGTAAAAACCTCATGTGATTTGGCTATAAAAGAGAAAATAGGCTGGTGGCAAATTATGAACACACTAGCAGCAGCCAGTTTTCCTAGTGTGTGTCTTTATAAGAACAACTAACACCAAAACCTTAAAGAAATTTAAATTTTGAATGGTTCCTCCTTGCTACGGAGAGCATGACTTAATTTTGCTTTCAATGGGAGAGTTTATTTGTCTGTCTGTGCGTGGTGGAAGATGACCAGACTGAGATTTTTGTTATGGGTATTCTTGTGGAAGTATTGGTGGTAGCTCCATGTCTTCCCCATGGCCACGTGAATGTTTTCTGCTGGGATAGGCAGAGTGGCTCAGGTGGATTGGGGGAATCAAAGGAGCTTATTCAAGGCTTTGGTGTTTTGTGCCTGAATGTACAACCTCTTGTTCTGAACACAGCCACAGTCCACAGGCCCTGTCATGGAGAGCTGCACACTGAAGTAGTTTCTGAATTGTTTCCTTGGCCAGCTGTAGTTTTTCTGGCATGACACCTCACGATGGCCTTGAATTTGGCTGATTGTAATTGTTAGACCTGTTTATCCAGTGGAAATTCCAATGGGAAACTAAGAACTGCAGTTGTTCCACCCCACAAACATCTGTCGTGAAGCTGGTGGTGATGGATTTTGTTGAGTTTTCTTTATGCTTGCTTGGTGAAATCCTCACCTGTTATTTAAATTTTGAAGAAGGTTGTCTAAAACCAGAATCTTTCCTTCAGTATAGGTGCCACCAGCTTCAATTCGCTCTAAATGTGCTTTACTGTATTCCAAGGTTTGTTGGTTTTAATTGTAGCACATTTATTACCCCACAAGAACTATTACAAAGCCGCTTCACTCTGCAGGCCAATGGGTGAGATAACTTCCCAGTGCTCTCCCTTTTCCTTTAGTTTAGTGTATCCAAGTGCAGCTTGTCTCTGGGAACCATCTCTGCACAAATGACATGGAAGCATACCAGGGCTGTGTCCCTGCTGCAAGCTGGGTGCAAATACACTGTACAGGCAGGTTCCCTGCAACCTCTGCACAAGTCCTAAGTAATGTACCTCATTTGATGTGATTCTTTGTATAGTCTTTTTCTGTCACATGGATGGATAAAAAGTTGTGTGGTGTCAGTATCCTTCCAGTCTGTGTTGCTGTGTCCCCTTTTACGACTGACAACATACGAGGTTATTTACAGGAGATACTCGGTGCCTTGCGCTATTGGCTTCTTTGGCTTGTGTCCTGTAGCAGTCAAGAGGTAGGAAAGCATCAGGAGCTGGATGGGCCTATATTTTTTTTACCTCTTACACAGGACAAACTGTATATTTTGGTGTTTACCTCTAGGGATATAGCTACCACTTGTGCAGATCCCTTTAGGTCATCTGGCATCTTGTTTGTACAGCTGGGACCACAAACACCAATGGATTGCATTTAAAAGGCTGGCAGAATGAAAACAGATACTCCCAAAGGCTGAAGTCTGTTTTTCCTTGCTGAAAGAAGGGGACAGTTTTCTATGTTTTGTGACACTGGGTTATTCCTTGGAGTCATGTTCCTAACACTTGTTCTTGCTTGCCCCTTAGGGCTCTTCAGTGACCCCGTGCATTTCAGTGTGGTTGATGTGTTTCATACAAGCTGATAAAGACCCAGGTCAGCCCCTTTTTCCATAGGTCTGCCCACCCATCAGTGTCACTCACATCACGCAGTTCTGGTAAAACTGACAAAAGTCCTGTTGATTTTCAGGGGAATATGATAAGGCCCAGATGGCTGAAGTCCTTGTTCAAGACTCATACAGCAGAACTCCATCATCCTCATCCTCAATATGATCTCAGAAGTGAGAAAGGCTATTGTCACACATACATTTTTGTAAACTGGCATCTCAGTGTAATTTAGTATAATTTTTTTTTTTAAACCCAGCAAAAAAATCCCAGTAAATTCAAATGAATGGGAATTAGTGAGTAGTGTTGAAGGAGGCTGGGACACCACTGAGAAGGTGATAGGGATGAAGGTATTTGGTTCCTCAGAGTCAGGCTGCATCTGGGCTGTGAGCAGAAGCCATTGATTGTGTCAGTAGGAGTTCCTATTTTAAATTTAGTGAAAGAGTTTTGCTTATGGGAGTGAAATAGTCTTCTAAAAACTGCTTAAAAAACTTCCAGTATTTGATGGAGAGTGTTGCTCTTTCAGGTGCTGAGTACAGCGTTGTAGAGCTCTGCCTGGCTGGCTTAGAGGTTTTTAAAACTCTTTTTTTCAGAAGGGTTGTTGTACACTGTTAAATGCTGCAGGACTTTTTTTTTCTCAGAAGTAGATTTTGATCCAGCCTTCATTAAAAGGAAGCGTGTTAGTTCATGACTTGGAACTGCTCTTGCATTTCCATAGAAATAAAGGAATCTAAACAGTATACAACTGAAATTAAAAGCCATGGAAGGACAATTTCAACCAACTTATTTTCCTGAACATATTTGGAAAACAGAGGGTCAGGATCTGTGAATTTATAAATTTGAAGCAATATAAAAAGAACCTTGAACTTTCAAGCAAAGAGGCATGTAATTAAATTTCTCCCTGCTCCATAATTTTCTATTGTATCCTTGTTACCTTTTTTGTCATATCTATTTGCATCTTCACAAATCCAAAATATCTTAATTTGAATAAAACAAAAGCCTATTCATGCTTGTACTATTCATGTGGTTTAATTGGTTTACAAAATACAAATGTTCTTTGAAAGAAACTGATTTGATTTCAAGAGGCTGGTAGTTGTCCACCATATGTGGTCCTTCTTCTCACAAAAGATGAAGGAACAGAACTAGACATAAATGGGCTTGCTTCAGCTTGCTTTGTTTTTGCTCCTGTTTGGGCTGAGCTCTTGCTGTTGCTTAGTGAATGCAGTAGGAAAATATTAGGGTTGCAGCTAATTGCACAAACAAGAATAGTTTTCCACATGTGAAGTTTAAATGGAGAACTGAAAATACTTCTGAAATGCTCCACTTTCCTGTTCTAGGTAATATCAGGGTGATCTTAATGACTGCAAAATTCATTATGGTCTTGAAACACCTAGGCAGATGGTATTATGTGGCAGAGGTAATAATGATGTATACCAATGTCAGTCATGGTTACAAAGAGATTCCAGATTATTTTGATACTCAAGAGATATGTAAGAGAGAGGGAGTAGCTGGGAAAAGATAGTATGTTCTTGTATTCCAGATTAATTACATCCACTTAAATTCAAATGGAATTGCAAGTAAGAATTAGTTGAAGTAATTTCTGATATTTTATATGGAATAACCTGTTAAGTAACAATTTGTTAATGTGGACAGTGATTATTAACACTGTGGGTCTCAATAAGGGCGAGATGGAGCAGGTAGCACAGAGGGGTCTGGGCAGGCACCGCTGCCATGCTGTGTCAGTAGGTGCTGCAGGGCTTGAGCACAGAGAGGGGCACTTTGCAGGGTTCAGTGTCAGGTCAATAGGGCTAATGGAAATGGAGCTTGAAAATCTAGCCAGATAAGTAGCTCACTGTCTAGGTGCAGGTTTCTGCTTTGGAAAATCAGCCTTGCAGATTATCTGAATATCATCACTGCAGACATCTTCAGTGATCCCAATGCAGATGTGTTCCTGAGGGAGGAGAGCTCCTACCCCTCACAGAACACTTCCTGGCCAGCAGCCTCATGGCCTCCTGCCATGCAGTGGCCCTGCAAGCAGGGGCTGAGCCTCTGCATCCATCCTGACATTCTGCTTGGACACCCACCCTCCTGTGGAAGTTGGGAAGATATTCCCCTTACTGTGTCTGCCCTGGTCATCTGGCACAGATCTTTGCAGTAGCTTTGCTGCTGCTGCAGGTGTAGGAGGAACAGCTCTCTTGGTCAGAAGAGGAAAATATTCCTTCAGTCTCTGCTCCCAGATGAACAGCTACTTATTGGAGTACCTGGGAAAAGGAGGAAAGGGATGCAGCTCTGCTAACTTTTCCATCAAGGGAAGGACCTTCTAGAAGTAGCCATATAATAGCAGTAAGGCATTATAGCATAGGCTAAACACCTCTGTGTGCAGGATGTCTGGTATAATTTTAATACAAGAGAAGGAGTTTATGTAGAAAACTGTTACTCATTAAACTGATCCCTGTGATTATCTGAAGAATTATCTATTCTTCTGCAGGAAGAACAGCATTTTATGGCATGATTAGTCACTAGATTATTTCAGTTTTTTATGTGTTCTCCAGTACAACCAGGCAGGGACCATCAGCTCAATAATATTAACGTTGTCTTTGGGGTGCATCTGAGAGTGGGGCAGTATATGCAGTACATTCAGGGAGGCTGCCTGTCCCTGAGGCATCTTCAATGATGTCAGCTCCTCATCTGGGTGCCTTTGTGAGACCATACCCAGCACGTATAGGCTAAGCTCAGAAAGGGAAACGTGCGGAGCTGTCAGTCGAGTCTCTCTTGCTGTCAATATAGTTTATGATTAAGCACAGACTGAAGGGCACAAGAAGGTGCATTGCTGACAAAGTAAATCAAATCATGGTTGGCAACAGGTTGCAAATGCAGGAGAGAACTGACAATAGATGGGCAATGGAATTATAAAGCAGAGGGAAGTCTCTGAAGGATACAGAGATCACAAAAATGGAAAATACTGGTTACTGGCAGAAATAATCTAAACCCATAATGTGTTACCTCAATGGGAAGGTATTTGCATGTCAAAAGAAAGTTTTATACACAGACTGATGTGGTGGTAATAGGAAAAAAGAAAAATCTATTTGCTCTGTATCTCCCTGAGTTCTGAGGCTCCTTTAAAGAAAATATTATTTCTACTGATTTCTACAGATTAATTAGTCAAGCTGATGAATAATTCAAATCTTGAATTTACCCATCTCAGTATCTCTTCTCAGTTTATATGCTTTGCTAATAGGAAAAGAGAACACCAGCTTTTTGTTGCAATTTGAGGTTTTTTTCAAAGCAAAAGCCTTGGTTTATGCTTTGCTAAGATGAACTAGATCAGGAATTAATGGTAATAGATTTAGCAACCTGCTGAATAGGCAACTGTTTACCATGGAGTGCTTTTGTTGTATGAGGGATTCATTAGCTGAATCTCATCTGAAGTGTTTATTTCCTGACTTTCACAAGAAGAAAAAATATGTAAGAACAATTAGTTTTTCATTTTTATTTGCCATGTGAATCATCGTGCTTCACTACTTCTGTGCAAAGCAGAAATCAGCCTGGAACACTCGATCAGTAAGGATTATAGAAGTATATATAGAGAGAGATGGAAGTACAGTTGCTTACAGTTATTTACTGGTGGTAGGAAGAGCTGCTCACCTCTGGTCATTTGTATGGGTGTCATAAATACTGTGTTTGCCTGTAGGAGGACTGGAAGGGAGCAGGTCTGTACCCACCCTAGTGTTGCCAAGGAGGCTCTGTGTTAGGCAGCTGCTGTCAGCTCCTGCTCATCTCTGAGCACCTCTGTGTCCCCTTTCCCTTTGTGCACTGCTAACTCCCCGAGTGCTGCGGGGGTGTCAGCCTGCCTGGCTGCCCCCAGGGCTGCCCCTGGGTCATGTGCCTCTCCTGACACCAGCACACCTCCGGAGCTGATGAAGAAAGGGCTCCAGCTGAGTTGTTTTATTGTGGTTGTCAGTGAGGCTGCCATGCTTTTTGAGGAGAAATGGGCCAGCTTGGTGCGAGAAAGATCAGATTTGGCTCAAATGCTGCGAGTGCTGAAGAGGAGCCAAAACCACGTCTGGGACTTTGTTGAGCCATGGAGGTTTTGATGACCTGAACCTCTGGTACTTTGGGTAAAAATTACCTTCTAGGAGAGGTAATGAGTGTGATTAGTAATTCATGTAATCAAATAGTTATGTCCCTGGACCTGTTCCATGCTATCTTTTCTGCAGAATGAGGAACTAGAGCCCACTGTGTGGCTGGGGCCAGCTGCGGCACAAGTTCATGCTGCAAAGTCATGGAGCCATAGAGACGGCCGGCACAGCCCACATGACTTAGATGTCAAGTATTGATCTGGAAGGGTAAATCCTGCTTCTGAAAAGCTGGTAACCAGCCTGAGCTCATTGGTAACTTGGCAAGCCCTGGTTTTCTGGGTGGGAGGAAGGGGGACTTCAGTGATTGCAGTGGACTGGTGAAAAGCTGTGCCTTTCTGCCACTTCTCTGAAAGTGGCACGTACAGAGCTGTACTCTGCAGAGCAGAGAGGAGTAGGCTTTGCACATCTGAATTTGATTTGACCGCTGCCAGTGAAAAATGGTTAGTAATACTGTCATTGCTTGGGCTTTTATAGGGCTATTCAGAGCCAGCTTTCAGACATCTTTTAAAAGCCATTTTCTGGTGCAGGCAGATTTGCAGAGGCATAAGATATTCTTGTTCCCCAAAGATTTTCCTCTACCTGCTTAGGTATAGTCCTCTGATGTTATACAGTTGCTATGGAAATAAATGACATCACTGTCTGGGGAGCATGGCTTCATATGAGGAATCAATAAACTAGAGCAAATGAATTGTCAGACAGCAATGTTGCCTCCCTGTCTTACTAACATGGAGAAAAAGGAGGTGGATGAGAAAGTGATAAATAGTATTTTTTTTTTCCCCAAGGAAGTATGTGTTTTCTAAGCCAACTGTCTGTCAGTTGTTTTAGACTTCAGAAGATCTCAGTAATCCCTTAAAGATGTAAAGGGAATTCAAGTTAAGGAGTTGGTAATTTCCCACTAGCGGCATCATATCTTGTGTTCCTGTTATTCCCATTTAATTTTCTGGTTTTGATATCAGTTGGACAGTAGAATGCCATAAAAGGAGCTGGGTGAGATGCAGTCAACTGATTCCATGAGATAATTGGAACTCCTGCAAATACACCATCACCTCTGTCCCTCAGTGTGCTTCCCGCCCCTTACTCGCCGTCCTCCCCTTACTGGGTGTCTGTGTCGCTGCCTCTGCCATCAGGCTGCAGGCAGCATGGGCAGGGCATGCAGAGAGGCCACCACCTGCCTGCAGAAAGCCAGGTGCCAATTCTGTCCCCCTGATCCAGGGAATTCAGTACAGCCCCTGCTGAGCCCGGGGTGTGGAAAGGATGTGACACTTGGCAGCCCCACTGGAGCCCAGCCCACTTCTTGTGGTGATTTTACACATAAGGTATCTCTACCTAGGAATGAAAGAGCTTTCTGGGTTCTGGGCGGTTATTATGGGTGGATTGCTAGAAACCTGTTAGTGCAGGTAAAATCTGTGCTGCAGTGTCAGTTAGGTAGTGTCAGTGCAATAGTCCCCAGGAGCAACACAACCAAATGAAGGTCCTAATGTCAAGCATGTATCCTACGTGGGTATTTCTGACACAGTTCATAAATTAAGGAAATTAAATTGAAAGTGCTTTAAACTACCAGAAAAAAAGCCTTGAGAATAAATATTAACTTCTGTACTTAAAAGAAAACTCCGAAAGGTTTAAAAACCTAAAGTCTATGTTGTGTGTCATGTATGAAAACAGCTGTTAGAAGTAAAGCAACTCACACTTTGCAGATTATAACATTTTTCATTGTAACGACACTGATCCTTATTAGTCAATATGTGGTGGATAGTCTTAAAAGGATTAGCAACACATTCACTCCTTCACAGGAGTTGAGCAGGGAGACTGTGCTGTTTAGTGGATTTTCTGTCACCTTCTGAGGAATTAGCCAGCTCTTCTTGTGACTGGAGCACATTTGAATCCTTGGATAATTTCTGAATGAATCAGCCATACAAGAAAAGCACTTAAAGAGGTGAAATATGTATGTTGTATGTACCCATCTGTACTGCTAGTGGGCTGTTTTCCAGTATTTACTTAAACAAAAAAGCAGGCCTGAACTAAAATATATGTGGAGAGGGAATCCAGCTCTGACAGGATGTGGCATTACAGCTGAGTTGTCAGTGTAGGAGGGCTGTGGTTTATGGCTGAATGGAGGAGTTCAGCACTGCACACTGTGTGGTTAATCTCTTTGTTCCTAAGCGTTAGATTTATCACTTACCAGTTGTACAAATGCAAACTAAGCAGTAAAAATATTACCCAAGCGTGTCCATTGCAGCAGCCTGGGCTGCCAGTAGAAAGATGTATATGTGTAGTTTCAAGCTAAGACATTTGAAAACCAGCTGGGTGTTATTTTTATGTACGAAGTCAGGCATCTGTGTAAGACACAGTGGCACAAGGGTTTAGTGTAAAACCTGGTTTTTGTAACACCCCTCATGAGACTGCAGATTTGCCAGCTGGTGTGGTTGGGCTCACCTTACGTTTTCCCTTTTGTAGTAACTTCCCATTCCATATCCCAGCACAGCACAGTGATGACTGTTATTCACTAATCCCCAACCTGTTTTCAGGAACCCCATACAAGAGGGTTGAGTTTGTAGCATTTTCCTGTTTTAAGCACTGGGGAGAAAAAGAATATTGGGAGAAATTTATCTCTGCAAAACAGGCACTGAAATATGATAGAAACATTTGGGTAAGAAAAAGATCTTACACTTAATATTGACTGCTCTTCCAACTCTCTTCTTTAGAGCTGCATATGATAGTAGGAAATGGGGTTTTTTTTCATGTCCTTCTGTTTAAACTACTAGTATTTTAAAACTTTGGGGAATAACATCAACAAAGTATAAAGACAAACCTGCAGGGACACGGCACATAGTTCTTGGCAGAGGTCAGTTCTATCTGCTTTGCACATACAGTTCTGTTGAAGTCGATAAAACTATTGGTGTGACCAAGGCAAGCAAGATTTGGCTCACCTGGGAGACAGCTTTTAATAGCAGATGTTCACTCAGAAGCAATGATCCTGTTGTCCAGAAATGTCCTTAGTAATAAAGAAGAGAACAGAAAGAGAGGAAAGGTCTTGAGGAGCAGAATAGCTCCTGAAGTCTATGTTTTTGATGCAGTATCAATTATTTATGAGGGTTTTTCTATAGCATCCAACCAGTCCAGATGAGGAGCACTCATGCAAATACGATCAGTGAGTTCAGAGAAATTGCCTAAATAAATAAAATGGGCACGTTTTTTCCTTATTAAATACTGAGTGGTTTTCAGCTTTACTTCAGCACATTGAGGAGTTCGAGTGTGCCTCCTCCAAGTGAGAGGAAGGAAAATAGTAGAGAGGGTGGGAAGTGAGAAGTAGTAGAAGGCACAGATTTAGCTAACGATAATAGTACGTGCAGGCTGCTTGCTGTCTTGGAAATGACAGATACAAATATCCCTGTTTGTGCTGCAACTTTTCAAATTTATTGTATACTCCTTGATATTTTGGAGCATAGAAGAGAGACTGAAAGTTTTCTGGAACAAGGAAGGAATCTTGGTGCTTGCATAATGCAAAAAATAGGTCTGGAATATGATACATTATTTACCATTTATTTCTGTTCCTCTGTAAAACTAACTATTGTCTGTTGCCCCTTCTGGCTGCCTTTAAATACATTTTTTTTAGCCCACATTTGACCATTAAAGGCACCGGGCAGCAGCATCTGTGAGCATGTATAGCAGTAGCTGGTTCAGCTGTACCCAGGGGAGGAGGCATAATCAGCATCCTTGACCAGGCAACTCCCACTGAGCAGGGCAAGGTCCCCCATGATGTGGGGCAGATCAGTGCCCTGCCCCACGCTGGGTCAGCTCTGCCCCATGAGACCCCAGCCAGGCACCTGGCGAGGCAGCACAGACAGACATAGGTACTACATGGATGGCAGAGCAGTGGCCTGATGCCTTTTGTTGAGTTCCCTGCTAATGCCTGCAAAGTCTGTAGGAGGTGTCTGTGCACATCACACACGCTCAGAGGTTAAAGCTGTCCTGTGCAGACAGCAGCTCTCTGATGTGTCAGGAGGAAGTGATGCGTGGAAACAATGTTAATTAAAGGTCACATTTTGGAAAAATTAGATGCCAGGTCATTGAGTTAAAATACTGGCACTGTGTGAAACAGAAAACATGAGTCTTGCCATTATTTCTAGAAACATTATCTTTATAATTTGCTTATATTCTGGTCGTTGCTGGCAGCCCCAGTCAGGATGCAAGCTGCATTATGCTGAGTATGTTTATGAAATACTTCAAAGCAGTCCCTTACTTATAACAACCATTGGGGTTTTTTGTCTTCCATATCCATATGTGAGAAGCCACAACTGCCTGTTCCTTTATGCCCTGCCTAAACAGAAAGATAATGTGCCAATACACAAGTGGCTGCATCTGTGAGGTAGTATTTGTAAAAATTATCTATTGAAAACTGTTTTGTCTGCTGTATATTTTAGTAAACACATTATGGAGATGGAATTTGTTACATGCCACTCAGTATCAAGAGGGAACGGGATAAGTGGCACTTTCCAGAGAGCTAATGACCATGTAAGGGGAGACTCTTGGTGTAATTATATAATAGGAATAATGGTACAAAATCAGCAGAGATGCTCAGGGGTTATTTCTCTCAAGCACTTGAGCGGAAGGGTGGGATGTCTCCTATTGTGTGGTGGAGTGCATGAAAAGGGAAGGTGGTTCTGTGTGGAACCAGAGGTGACGAGGCAGTGTCTGCTCAGGTATTTTGAAACCCTTCAGTGCTGAGAAGTAATGCCCAGGAAGAGTTTGGGAAGCTGGTTGCAGCACTCCCTGAAACAATAATGTTGATTCTTAACAAATCTTGGAAATCTGGGGAGATTCCAAAGGTGTGTGGGACTCTTAGGCCTTCTGGTGTTTTAAAAAGGGCACAAAAGCATAATCCTTGTTAGTAGGTCAAGTTGGCTTGACGGCACAAATTGTTTGGGACTCTGTATTAATTTAATACTCCAAAGTATTAAAGGCTAAAAATATAATTCCTGCTTACTATGGTTTAACCACTGGTAGATTTGTCTAAATTTTTCTTTTGGTAGGGTTATATGCTTTCATGATTAAAAGACCAGTGATTATATAATATGCTTGGATTTCTCTAAATCATTTGAACTAGTCATCTCTTGTCTTTTTGATTAAAAGAAAAATCCAGAAAACTCACATTGTATTGAGTTAACCTGCTAAGTGAATTTAAAACCCGAGATTTTGAAATGAATTTGTTAACCTGTACAGTATGAACAACAAGACCCATTCTTGTGTTCCCATAGCTACTGTTAATAGTGCCTTGTTGGTAGAGTTTGCTTACAGAAGTGCAGCAATTAATGAGGATGTCAGCTTACAGAATGATGTAAATCACTTCTTTCATTCAGCCAAAAGTAAGGTAATGCAGCAGGGAACTAAGAGCCCCACTTACATAAATAAGGTAAGAAACTCTGTATTTGTTATATATATATTAATATTAACCAAGATGGTTTTAGGTCTAGTTTGAGCTATTATAAACAAATCTGCTCTAAGCAATCCAGCAAGTGAAGCCTGAAGTGCAACTTGAAATGCAGAGAGAGTGGCGCTGGGCTAGACAAGCAATCACATTTGTACCATATAGAAATGCAATAGAATAGAGAACCATGGAAGTCAATTCTAATGTGCAGGTGGTTCCATTTTTACTCCCTCCTCAGAGCAGCAACCGAATTGCAAGGACCAGTGGTTTAGCTCAACAGACTCAGTGTCCATGGGTTGAAAGACTTCTCTTTGTGCAAGGTGTAGGAAACAGTTTATCTTCTAAATGGCTGTTTCTGAGGCCCTGATTGCAGTCCTCAGCTTCTTGGAAGAGCAGCATCCTTTTGTGCCAGCTTTTGTTAAACACTTTCCCCCTTCCCTGGTTTCCTCCCTCTCATGTGAGGGAATTTCAGTTTGCTGCCCTGGAGCAAAATGGTCACAAGTGTCTTGAGTGTGTTCTTACTGTATAAATCTGCTGCCTTGTTGACTGGGGACATGTGGGAAGGGTGTGTGTCAGCTGTGTGTGCCAGTTAGCAGGGCAGTGGGGAGATGTTTGGCAGGCTCCTCCCGTGCCACCCGCCTGCTGTGGCAGCTGTGCCACCTGCCACAACGGTGGCCTTTCTGTCACAGGGAGCCACTAACAGAGTGCAAAGCCCTGCGTGCTGGGGGGCTGGCAGGGATGCAGTTGCAACTCAGTAGGTGCCTCAGAGGCAAATTAAATTTTCCATTCCTGAACTCAGTACAAACATAAAAATTAAAACAAAAAAAGAGAGAAAATTAAAATATGATGATTCTACCCTTTCATGACTGCCACATTGAGCACCGAAGTGCAAATGCTGTGACTCTACACAGTGTGGGAATGAAGCTTTAGTCAATACCCTTCTATGAAATCGTTGAACAGAACAAGCCAGGCTGTCATGGGTGTCTTTTTATTAATTGGGCTAGAATTTTAGATTGTGAGACAATGTGGCCTGCAGGTGCTGGCAGATGCTGATTGCCTTTGGCTATTAGTAAGGACCACAAGGCTTTTGCTAAACGTTGCTTTGAGAGGTGTTAACTGAGTTGCCAGCTCTCACTGTGCTCTGAAATGTACTGAAACAGTGACTCAGTCAGTGAGCATAGCTGGCCATCTCCTCTGAGCCAGGGTGGACTACTCTTAATAGTACTGGAAACACCAGTGTGGGGTGACAGGAATTGTCCAGGGTGTGGGTTGAACTTCTAAATGTTTACAGACTTCCAAAGTGAAGGTTCTTCATCCCAGAAAAAAAGATTATAGAAAAGAGATGCAGAGCTCTACACACTGTGAGCAGCATGAATAAAATACATTGGAAACAGATGCTTGTTTTCCTCATAGTAAAGCTAAAGTACCTCAAATGAAACTGTCAGGTGGCAGTTTCAGGACCAAAGAGGATACTTGTTTTCATACAAGAAGTCTAAGCTTAATTACCGCTCCATACATACACAGTTCAATAGGAATGTTAAAAGCAGAGCTGGTTTCAAAAAAGCAAAATCATGATAAAAAATTTGTTTGGCAACTATTAAAAATATTGCTGCCCAGGAAGTCTCTCAGTCATAGATACTTAGAGTTTGTCCAGAGAGCCTGTACCAGAGGAGTGTCACTGGCCACCACCTAATGCTCTCCTCTAAGTCTTCCATGTTTGCAGCTGTCAAAGAAAGCATATTAGGTAGATGGATCTTGTTTTACCTACTTTGGCTGTTGTGTTGTGAAAAATCAGAGATTTCTGAGTGCTTGGGAAGGTTGGGTAGGACTTCTTTGGTATTTACTTTTCCCTCCTGAATATGCACTGTCATTAGAGAAGATCATACTCTGTTTGCTTGTGTGGGGCCTACATGGATATGAAAAATGAAATTTATCTTGTGGTGTGAGCATCCTGCCCTCCGGAGAAAGGAAGCATCCTTGTCTCTTGTGAGGCCTCCCTCTGACTTCAGTGAGATGATCATCGTGACTAACAACTTAAAAGCAAACTAGGTGATGCCCAGTTAGTAGAGGTTCAAAGGGATGCATGAGAACAAAACACATTTTGTTTTTTGCCTCACTGGCTGGGTTAGTGCAAATGTTTTGGTCACTACGGGAGGCCCTAATTCTAGGAGGTGAGCATTTAGATCATTGAAGGAGGAAAACAGAAAGCGTGACACCAGAGCAAGTTGGTATGGTGGTTCTTTTTCTAATACCAACGTTTTTTGTTCTGTCTGCATACTTCCAGAGAGGAATATTTTCTCTCCTGTTGTGGAGCTTGTATTAGTTTTTCAACAAAAGGCACAAGAGGCCTGACAACGCACAGATAAAATCATACTGAGCTGTTCTTCCTGGAATGTGGCACATCAAACAGGCCTTTGTTGGGTGGTTAAAGAGCCTGTTTCGTTCAGATGCTATTTTGACAGAATGCATTGTTTTCAAAGACCCTGGGAATTATGCCCATAAAATGCATTCAGCACTACATTTATGAGGCTCAATTCATCACTGGAACGGTGTTGTCTGGGGACCTTTAAAGACCAGACATGAAAGCAGAGCCATAATCCTCACACTGAATCTCATCTGTTGTACTGGGCTGTCTCTCTCAGGGCAGCATATCCACATCTCAGTATCTCAGAGAGTACCAGTTTAAAATTTCTGTATCACCCCTTGGAACAATATGTATAATTACCTAAGCTGTGTATGGTTGTGGTTGTGCAGTGTGAGCTAAGTATTGTATAGCATTACACATGTTCTGTAACACTATAGGTCCTTCCTCCTGCACTTTTCCTACTTGCTTTGCTGAAATGAAGGCTACAGCTCAGAGTCCTGTGTACAATTGCTTTTATACTCCTTAGTACTAATTCCTGAAAGATGTCAATAACAATATTGTCAGCTTTAGGGAAAGAACTATCTAATCTGTTAATACATACTGACAATGTGGTTTGTAAGTATTAATATGTAGGAAGATAAGTTAACTACAGGTGAACAATTTCTGAAACTCTTAGACAAGTTTTGTGGGGTGAAGTGTCCCCTGATACTGTTGCTGACTCTTATGTACAAGTATGGACTATCCACAATTACATGTATGTTTGCACACACATGGATCAGTTTCCTCCTTTGCCACGTGGTTGTAGGGTTGCACTGCTGACACAAGAGAGTGTGTGGAAAAGTTTGGTTTGGGGCTTGGAACACCCTCTGTGGGAGGAGTTTGGGTTTGAACACTTTTTAAGCCATGCATGGAATTGCATGTTCTGCCTCTACAATGTGACCACTTCTGTCAGGCACCATCAGCTGCTCAGAGCCTGGGGAGAATGTAGGGAAGCTCTGAAGTTAAGAGCACCACAGGCCTCTGAAATCAATTGGCTAGCTCCTGGGTTATGAGTCAAATAGAAAATTAACAGTGCTGATCTATATCTTACACAATTTTGACTGTATGAGTTGGGTTATACAAGATACAGATGTACAAACCCTTCCTGTATTGAATTTGCTGTATTGCAGCTGTTGGTTGCATATGTGATTGTTTCCTTTTGAGTTTTGGCATTTTTTGACTGGCAAAACTGTCCAAAATAAAACAAAATAAAAAAAAGAGAAAAGTTTAGCTAGGATAGAGATACACTTTAAAAGAAAATTGTCTTGTTCTTGGCATAGCTTTCTCCATAACCTGAACTGATACAACCTACTCTACTTGTTTAGTGCTGTACACTATTTCTTCAGTCAGCACTCCTTTATAGTGCTGCTACCCAGAGCTACTTCCCTGTTGTACACAAAACACAGGTTTCCCTTATCCCTCTGTGTCTGTACAGTCTGCCCACATGATTTGACTGTAATTCATGTCTTCCTGCTTACATTTTGTTTCTTTCTTGGGACTGTTTTTGGGTGTTTTTGTGGTTTGATGTTTGTCTTTCTTTTCCCTAAGCCAGTTAGCATGAAACTTCAGGGTTTCAAATCTATAGAGCCATTTCCTTTAGCAGCTCACACTCTTGGCAGGGCACCTTTGGATGCTGGGTGTCAGGGCATGGTTTTCCTACAAGGTGTAGGCTATGAAAGGCTGCAGCCTGGAAACTCAGTGTATTCTTGTGAACACTTGAGGACACAGTGTCTGTGCTCCAGCAGAAAGAGGAGAACTCTGTATGCCACACTCTGGAGCACAAGGTAGGCTTGTTGTATGGAACAGTGAACCAGCTTCCATGCTCAGACACCTGAGAAGGAAACGAGTTGGTCCAGATTTGAAGGTGAGCACTGGATACATGTGGTGTTTGACACTCTCCAGGGTGACCTGCGGATCTGGCTGTCTGAGTCACGGCAGGAAGGGATCTCCTGGAGAGGGGGTGAGTGGGACTTCAGGAAAATCAGGCCCCTCCAGGGTGTGTCAGGGCGGGTGTCTTAAAAGGCCCAAACTTGCCCATCACTTTTGAAGTTAAGCAATTTAATCAGTATATATTAATTTGGACCCACTTCTTAAAATGTTTAACCATGTGCATAAATATATTGTTATGAGAAGCCTTAAAGCTGAAACTAGGCACAATGTTTTGTAGTGCTAATTGGTGAATGGTAGCAAGGAAAGGTTGTGCCTTATAACCAGGGCACATCTTCATTCTGGTTTTACAGTAGAGTCTGCTTCCTTTCCTGCTGGTCACCCTGCTTTCTTCAGATAGTGGGGGAAAAATACTTCTTTCTGCCTACTGATGCTGCAGTCTGATGGATTTGAGTGCTTCTGTCTGTCTGTCTGTCTGTTTGTTCTGAGCTGAGGTGTAAAAGGCCATTTAGTAAAATGGAATCTTTTTAACTATAGCAACTAGGTATTTGGGAAAATCAGTGTGGAATTCTATAGAAATTCTGGATGAAAACAGTGACAGTATACTTACCACTGAAACAGTACTGGGTGAAACACATTAAAAATCAGGTTAGTAACTTGCTTTCCAGAGGACCTTCTTACTGGCAGAATTCTTGATGGTTCAGGGGTTTTGTTTCAGTGCTGTACTCAGATTTAGTGTTGGTTCACATTAAGTGTGTAATTTTAGAGCTTTTCAGCTGTTTGTCATGTCCTTTCAGCTAATAGAAACAAAATGAATCATCTTTATCTATTTTAGTAATGATTTCTGTATCTTTGTGAATGAGATTTCTGGGTAGATAATTCTTGAATTAGTTAGCAGTGTTTGCAAACTCCAGACCTGGGCTGGATACCTGAGAAGATAATGAGAGGAAAGTGAAGAAAACAATGTACTGAAAGGCAGATTAAACAGCTCAGTGTGTTTTGCAACACCTGCATAAAATGGTCTGGAAAAGTGTTGGCACTGCACAGCAAAGCATCCTAGGGATAAGGAGGGCCTGTGTAACTGGAATTCACCACCTCTGCAGTTATACAATATAGTACTTCTGTTTCTTACATACTTACACTCTGTCTTTCAATAGGAATATCACTTTCTCAGTTTCTTACCTTTGTTTATTCCTGTTGCTTTAATACTTCACTGTCTGCTATGATAATAGTGATGGTGCAAGTGGTAATCTGGCAACTTTTGTATAAACAAATTGATTTCTGTCTGGCTCAGGTAATTTATCTGTAAGAGAAGTTAACCAGATTTCTCAGTGATGAGATACAGTTTGCTAGATGCAGAAAGCTCTCTTGGAGGGATCACCACAAGCTCACTGTCACCTGTGACTGGAATGTGGATGTTTGAAACAACATGAGACACCAACCTCTGCACAAAACCTTCGAGGTTTGTTGGGGAGAAGTGAGAGGAGGACCATGGTCTGGTTGGTTTGCCGGAGGCTCTGGAATTGCCTAAGTAGATGGTGATGCCTGGTGCCTGCATACAAGAGACTTTTTTAATTAAAAGAAGAATCTATTAGCATAGGGATGCCAGGAGAAAACAAAGTTATTTTTAAATCCTCCTTTCATTCAGAAACCATTTTTGAAATGCTAATGGCGGTATGTTTGCTTTGTGCTGCTGTATCATCAGCAAACTTTGCAAATGTTTAAATGATATCCTATTTTGACACTTGGCAACTTCCTCTCAGATTCTGCTGACGCGTTTTTACAGCTTGTTGCTGCACGTGTTGGGACAAAAGTAAACAAATATCTGACAAGTTTTTGCACCTGCTAGGCTGCATTATTTACTGGGGGCTCCCTGTCCAAAG
>JAOXXN010000102.1:10018042-10039480 GCA_026770055.1 Myrmophylax atrothorax
TGAAAAAATATATAGCATGAATACATATATTATATATATGAATATATATGTTTATTCATGCTATATATATATTTTATATCTATGTGTGTGTGTGTATATATATATATACATAACACTATATAGTGTGAATGCAGAAACATTTAGTATCTGAAGTGCCTCTTCAGAGCACAGCAGAATGGTTCAGCTGTCACTGATGCAAGATGCCTGTGGTCTGCAATTGCAGTTTTAGCAGAGAACCATTGGACTTGGCCCTGTGGCATTTGTTTGGAGAGCAATTAAAAGGCCTTTTGTTGAATTTTAGCCTGGAAGAAGACTTAGAAAGACATAGTAATGATTTTAAGAGGTTTTTGTGCTTTGCTGATTCTGGTCAGAGTACAGAAAGTAGAACCACCTAAGTCCTTGTGGACTTTGCTTGCATTGCAGTAGACTGTTCTGCCAGGGTGGTGACTTCTGTGCCAGGGGATAAGAAGTCTTCTAAAGGGACTTGTTGTTGCCTGTTGTAGTGTCCTTATTGGAGAATCTTCCTGGCAAAACCAGGAAGTTTTGGGGCTCTGTGGAGCTGAGCAAACAGATACTCTCCCTTTTGCTCTAGAAGTGAGCAGCTATTTCTGGGGAAGCACTAACCTAGGAGAGCAAGCAGCCCATTTAATCTCAAGATGCTGAGTGCACAGTAGTTCATTGAGTTAGGATTTAAATAGCCATGATGTGAAAACCAAGGTACATTACATTGACTCTCTTATCTACAGTTGCTGCAGTCTGCTGATTTTGAACTTGCACTGCTGAGGCTTCCATTTGAATGGCAAGAAAATTGCAAGAGCTTTCAGCATCCTATCAGCCTCTGAACACTGGCACAGAAATATGTCTTTTCTTTTGATCTGCCCTGGTCTGTGTCCCTGGTAATTTTTTTGACATTACTGCCAGCATTTAAGACTTTCTCACCTTGAAAATGTACAGACAGATGTGTTGTAAGGTACTTCATGTTCCCTCAGCTCTCACAGGCTTCTCCTCTACCAAGGAGTTGAAGATCTGGGAAGAGGATAAGCAGAACTGTAGCGAAAAATGATGATAATTCAATGATAATAGTGAGTCTCCAGTTCAATCTCACTTTGCAGTTCAGAGTTACCCTAAGGAGGAATCTGGCCTAATCAAAGTCTAATATCTACAGGAAGCTTTTCCTATCAGGGACCAATTTTGCAATGTATTTCTATCAATGCCAGGCTGTGTAACTGTAGGTCAGTGGATGTGGGAAAGGCAGAGGAGTATTGAGTGGGGTGGATAGAGGACCAAAGAGCATTAAGTGCTTGCTGGTGAGTATTTCCTAAAGTGTGTAAGATCCAGGGAAAAGGGTGGTACAAATGATGTGATGGGGAGGAAAGGGAAGATAAAAAACCTCTGAAGCCTTTTTTGAAATCATAGTGATCCATGGAAAATGAAAAGTTTCTTACTTTCTCACTTAGTTAAAATATGTAATTGTTCAAAATTCACACCACTGCTAGAAGGTGAGTCATAAGATAATTGCAGCTGATCTGCAGGATAGATAACATTTCAATGTAAGCACAGGATCCTGACAGCCTTTAAAAATACTGCTTTCCAGAATATGGAAGTGTACAACATGTATGGTCTGGCTGGCTTTCCAGAGGTAGTAAGGAATATGTCCTTTCCATATAAACATGTGTGGACCATCAAAGGCAGCTGTCCTTTGGCATTGCTGCTCCCCAGGTGGGCTCCCTGCTGTGAACGGAAGCAGCGTGGTTCCCCCAGAGAGCAAGGGGCAGGGAGCAGCAAAAAAAAGGAGCAAAAATGTCACTAGTGCCTGCTTATTCTGAGAAGCTTTTCCTGCCCTCATGCTAAAATAAAAATAGCTTCCTTTCCTACTGAGCACAGTAGCATCTGCCTGCCTCAGGCAGACAGTGCCAGTGTCCAAATTATTGTGAATGCTCATTTGTTGGGCTGGAAGAATAATGAAAAGTGCTCTTAATGTACATAATGTAAATGTGGAGTAATGTTTGTGGATGGTCAGGAGAGCACAGGACAGCTTGGGATGACAGTCTGAAAAATGTAGCTCTGTCAGGGTTTACTGAGGTTCTGGAGCCAAGCTCTGTTTGTAATAAACTGCAAAGTGAAAAGCTCAGGAAAAGATGAATGTGAAGGATTTAGCATCGGGATTCTTTGTCAGTGATTAATGGAACTGGGCTGCTTTTGCTGCTTGGCAGTTTTACCTCTGCCTGGTGCCTGTTACCCTGTGGGCTGGCTGTAATCACACTGGCTGTAGCTGTTTGGACCCACAGCACAAACCAGGACAGAGCAAAGAATTCTGGTGTCCTGCTGCTGGGTCAGCTTTTTAATCAAGTACATATTCACTGTGACAAAAAAAGAGATGTTTTCAGGTTTCTCTAATAACGTAAAAGGGTGTGGGTTTGGAGGTACAAACATCCTTTTGGACTGTTATAAATCACAGTCGTTATCTTGGATGAAATGAATTTTGGAGTTCAACCTCATCCCTCTGAAGGACACCTCTGAAGGTTAATTGTTGTTATCCTGAAGCTTGCCTCCATTTTTAGCCTGGTGCCAGTCCTGGTGTAAATAAGAGGGACTGCAGTGGCTTCATTGAGGTTGGACAAACCTCCAGGAAAGCATTTTGAAGAAGCCTGCAGTGGGACATTGGAGTCCTTGTCATGGCCAAAGCTGGAGGAGAAAGCTGGCTGTGCGGGGAGGATGTGCCTGAGCGCAGGCAGAAAGTGCCAAGAAAACTTGGGAACCCAAAGGCTTGGCTGGGCTTTTGGGAGGGTGCAGGCTCACTGTGCCACAGGACCAGCCTACCCTTGCTTCTCTAAGGGGAGGAGCAGAGCTGGCTGGGAGGCTGGGATGGAGCAGCAGGGAGCCTGACAGGAGCAGCCATCAGCAGGAGCCATGGTAATGTCATATGCCAGAAATTTATTTCACTGGATAAAGGGATTCCCCGGGACTGATGACAGGGTGAGCCCATGCTTCATGGCCCTGCTTGCTCACAGGGGCTTTCCTGCATTTCTTTGTTCTCAGTTAGGAGTTGGACTTTGATGATCCTTGTGGCTCTCTTCCAGCTCAGGGTATTCTATGATTTAGTCCTAGCCAGTCACGACTCTTAAGTTCAGATGAAGCCTGATTTTTCCATCATTTCTAGACCAACTTTTCCAGGTCAAGAAAGAATCGGTTTTTTCTCAAGATTCATGGCCTTGGCTACCAAAAGCAGTGGCTGCATGTGAAGGACCAGTTGGAATCTGCACTCCAGCCTAAAACAAAAGCAGTATTTTTTGAGGCATGCATCTGTGGAAACAGCTCTGTTTATGCTGGGAGAGAAGACTTTTCCTCTTCTGCCTGCTCCTCCCAGCAAAGCTCTCTGCAGCCCTGCCAGACTTTGGCAGAAGAGGAGAGGTGGCCACTGGAGGCTGCCAGGCAGCCTCCCCATGCTGCCCCCAGAGGTTGTGGGGATGCTCCTGCTGCTCCTGGGGAGCAGGAGGGTGGCTGGGAACGAAATAAATCACTGCTGATGTTCCTGATACGTACCAGAGTAAGTCTCTCTGCAAGTTTGGGGCTGCATGATTTTGATGGCTTTCTAAACTTTGCAGTTCCTCCAGACTAAATAAAATGTGCATAATGAGGAGAACCAGAGGAGAAAAATAACTGCTCACCATGCTACCTTGCAAGATGGTTCAGCAGTTAAGCTTTTTTAAGAGAACACCTGGAATTGGAGAGAACAGGCACCCATATTTGCCAACACACCTCCACCTGAGCTGGGAAACCTAAGTAATCAAGGTTTCATTGTCCTTGCCATACACCTGAGTTTTGTCCAATGGTGGAGACAGACAAAAGTGTCTTGGGCATAGCAGTCATTTAGAGGAAGTTTGGTGATATCACCCACACCCCTCCCGTCTGTCTTATTTGCCTGGGAGCTACATTTTTGCATTCTCCTTATTTGACATGTATAATGACAGGGTTTAAACAGCATATCACATAATTAGCTCTGAATGCATAATTTAACTCCACTGCTGTGAGTATGGGAAAGTGCCTTGCCCTTGCTTAATGTAATAAGTGAAATGCAATGTACTAAACTCAGTGTAGTAAAATAGATGCCTTTGTCTTAGAGCGGGTCCATATGAATGTTCCTCAGAGCTTGCTTGGCTGTCACTTGCCAGTTTGGACCATACTTGTGCTAGAAAAGTTTCTGTACAAAAAGAATAGCACATCAAAGTCCTGGTGAGGACCTGGTGGTTCCAGTTTTTCTGCCTGTAGTGGTCTGAATGGCAATAAGGGCAATAGATGTATCAGCATGCATAAAATACAAGGAACCACCATGCAATCTGGAATGGTTTGTCTGTGAGTGGGCACTGGCATGGTGTGAAGTGTGTGTGGTGTGTCTGTGCTGGGGCACTGGAGTGGTAGAGCCCAAATGTGATGCTACAGGCTCTACTGACAGACTGAGGAGCAACTTGGTGCTGTTTTTCTCCCATTTGCCCTGGTGACTGAATAGTTTCCTGTAGCATAATTTGTTTTGGGAAGAAAGGATTAGTGTTTGTTCAGTGATGTGAGATGGTGAGAAAATACTCCTGTGTTTTGTTTCTAAGCTGATTAAAAATGTGGGGGAGAGGATATTCCCTTCCGGTTTTGGCAGCTCCAGAAATAACCGTGGTTGAAATCTGCATGACTTTCATGTTGTCTGTGAAGTTTGGTTGGTTCAAGCATTCAAGAACAATAAAAGTGGTGCCTGTCTGAATTTGAACAGCTGTGCTTTCCAACCGTGGTGGCACACGTCTCCTTTCTGAAGAGATGTGCAGTTATTGCATAAATAGTGATGCACTTTTGGTTTTTTCAAGCCAGGTTGCTTTGTCTTTGCTCCTAAAGCTCTAGACACAATAGGTCCTCTTACTACCAGTTCTACCAGCTTAGAGGTTTCAGGGTTTAATTTGCTCCCATTTGATTTAAAAGCTGTCCTGACCTTAGTGAGAAGAGGTTCCTGTTCTGTACAGCTTTGCACTTCAGTGGGATAAATACAATGTTTAGGCACTTGCAGACCATACAAATCCTATCAGTTTTCTTTGTGAATGAACAATATGCTGGCTCTTTTATTCAGGGCCAAAGCAGCTGAAATAGCATTTATTGTATTTACAAAGGAGCTCTGCTGTCTTCATCAGCAATAACAAGTTACCATTAACTGCTGTAGGCAGCAATTTTCTCATTAGATGTTTTAATGAATACAGAAAGGTTTAAATTTATTCTTATTTCTACATTTCTACCCTCCTTGTGCTAAATGCAGCTTGTACATGTACAGGAACCGTGGCTTTTAGAGCAGGTCTTGGTTCTGAGTGTAGGCTGCATTAATGAGGTAGGAATTACAATACCAAGCTCATCAGTTCAACTAAAATACCATGTAGACAAATGGAAAAGGTCTTTATTTCTAAAGCTTCTTAAAAAGACAAAAAACAAAACAAACTTACGTAGCTAAGAGTTACCCTGGGGATTTGTGGTTAACAGAGTGATTACAGTATCAGAACAGACTGGCCAGGAGCTTTGTTGCCAATGCTGGAAAACGCACTGTTGCTTCCCCGTGGCTATGGGAGAGATCTTTAGGGGATATGCTGTGGGTCATAGGAAAGGCCCTTCCTATTGTTGTTTTCACAAGTTAAGCTCCTTTCCCTTTAAGTTAAATTTAATGAAGGTTTTCCCTGTCTCCCATATATCATTGTTTTTTTAATCTTCTTTCCTTTCCATATTCTTTCCCTATCTTCCCTACTGAAGTTGAAACCAAAGGAGAAATTTTTGTGGGGCCAATGAATGGAAATTGATGAGCTTTTTTTCTGGAGAATAAATTGCAATTTTTCAACCCTTTGGTGTTTTTCGTATCTCTGATACTCGCAGAGGTGTCAGCCTTCCCTACGTGACAGTCCCAGAAGGAGCTATGGTAGGGACCTCCACAGCACTGTCTCTTCCCCTGCAGTTTATTTTTTGGGAACCTGGAGATTCTTGTGTATTTTAACCCAATTAGTGGTTAGTTGTCCATTACCATTGCTCACTTTCCTTCTACTGCAGCCCTTCAATGGCAAGCTTTTTCCTCTACCTTCACTGCAATTCTCCTTCCACTCTTCTAGTTCTGCCTTCAATTCTCTCACTGCTTCTCCTTCACCTCCCTCCCACCACTGGAGGACCTGGGGCTGGTGGGGTGGGTGTGGGAGACTGAAGGTGTAGTGTTAGGTACCTGGTGTAGCAGGGAACGGGATTTCATGACCCAAGGTGTGGGAGAAGACCGAGGTTTTGTGACATGGCAAGAATATTACAAACACTGGGTCTCTGAGTACGTGGACTCCACAAACCTCAGTGCCCCTAATATTGGTATTTTAACGTCAGTGGTGTAATAAAAAGAGCCTCACAAACATGCCTTCCCTATTCTGTTTTCCCTTAGTCATCCCCTATCCAAGGTTTCTCCTTCCCATAATCCCCTAGGGTTTCTTTCCCACCATTTCTCCCCATTGGTTAAAGTTCTATATCCTCATTAGTTCTTATTCCCATTCTCTGATTGGTTGTTATCCTTGTTCTATCATTGGTTGTTGTAACATTCCACCCCTTTACCCTACTGGTCCATTTTCGATCCTTTATTTGCATGTTCCCTGACCAATAGGACAACTCGTGCCGCCCACCCTTCCAGAACCTTCCTGCCCTAAGTCTATATAAACGAGGCATTCAAATATCTTTGCTTGTTTTGCCACCAAACCTCCTGGTCTCTGTTCATCCTTCCTTTGTGGCTGTGGTGTCCTGGGGGCTTAGACGGGCTTGGTGCAGAGGGAGCCTTTCCCAGCTCTGGGAGAAATCCTCAGAGCTATTTCATCCACTGAGACCAAGGAAACCTGTCGAGGCCCAGTGTTTTTAACTTCATCCAATGTGTAAAAAAAAGTGTCCTGAAAAATAATTTCTCAGACCCACATGCAGTATCTATTAATCTGTTCTTTCAGGTAAAACTGTGTTGACCAAAAAGTAACTGATATTCTGTACAAGTTAGTTCTAGTTCAGTCTCCATTTATGGCCTCCTGTTTCAGTGCTGTTGTCTGTGCTGCATCACTCAGTGGGACTAGTGATGTTTAATTATTTCAGTTCTCCCAGCTGAAACTCATGTACTCTTTCTTAATCTTTGTTTAAACACCTCAGTGCCTATTACAACTCATTCCTAATCAGCCAGCTTCATTCAGTTACTCTTAATCCAACTCAAATGCTTTTGGACACTGCAATTTCACTTTCTGTAGGAGATGAACAGTTTGCCCTTATTACTTGTCAGCTGGGTAAACTAGAAAGATAGATCACGTTCTGTCTCTGAGCTCCACTGAAGGCTTCCCTTGCCTTTGGTGTAGCATCAGACTTGTCCTGGTTTGTAGGCAAATGTGTACCTTTATTGAGTTATTAAAAGTGATTTAAAAGGCTCCCACTGAGGGAGAGAAGAAACAGGAGAGCAACATCCTGGGGTTGGAGGAGTTGCTGGAACATGGGTTCTGCTGTTGGACAAAGGAAATCAACAAAACTAACCCTCCTTTGCTTGCTTAATATAGCACTCCTCTAGCCAAAGGTATTAAAACTCCTACAGGTAAAGCCTCTGTGAGGCCCCAGGATTGTGAGGGTTTGTGTGGGTGGCTGTGCAGAGGAAGAGCTGTTTGTTATGGGGGTGAGCTGGTGTAACCAGCTGGGGGAACAGTGACTATGGAGCAAGACGTATTAACTTGGGATTTGGCCACTCCCAAACTGTGTCTGTCTCTGAGGGCAGGTTTATTTCAGGAGGATTTTGCTGCTGCTCTCTGTGAATATGAAGTGCAGTAGCCATTTGTTTTCAGAGGATGTCTGGGGTTAAGTTCAACTTTCAGAGTCAGTTATACACTCAGTGTATCTGAACTAGGGTGTTTGTTGGCTGTTCTCAAAGGTTTGGTTCAGGTGTTTTTCAAGAGCCTCCAAACTCTTTTAAATATCTCTGGATTTTGGCCCTATTTTAGGATGTCTGTGTTCTGCTTTTAATCTGGCAGAGGGAAAACAGTTTTCATTGTTTCTGCTATGTAGTTGTCAGTTTTGGTATCAGAGGCTTTGGGGTGGCTGTGCTGTGAAGGATGACTCCCACTATTTCAAAATGATGACAGGGAAAATTTAGGAATGCTGAAAGAAGCAAAAACATATTGGCAGTCTTTGCTTTGGCATTTCAGAAATGTCAGCTTCATGTTATAACTAGAACACTTTTTTTTTCTTTTGCATATGCTGAAAATCAGATGCTTAACCTCAAATGAAATTTGGAAGAACTTCTTTACTCAGCATCAATCACCATGTTACCTCAGATAACACTTATAAATTAGAATAAATGTTTTATGCCTGTGTAATAATTTTGGATCTGTGGATGGATTGACCATGGGATGCACAAATTTTGAATTGTTCTCTGGTCTTAGGTGTGTGAGCAGAGTCTGAAGTCAACTCTAATCTTGGCTGAAACAAACAACTTTTAAAAACAAATTCTAAAGTGTAGTGTGACTTCAGTAAACCACTTTAAAAGGTGTTTTAGAACATGGAAATGTGAATAAATGACCTGATTTTTTAAGGCTCTGAGTATTTGCAGCACCAGCTGTAGTCTGTGGTTTTAATATGGAGATATAACATAGACTAAGATGCATGGCTTTGGCTTTCCAAATGTGGAAATGTCCATCTTAACTCTTTTCCTGCATTTGTGTAAAACCAAACCAAACCTTAACTAATACTAATTTTTTTTTTTTTGGGGGGGGGGGTTCCCCCCTCAAAGCTGCAATATTCTGTGTAATGAACTACTTAGCTTACCTATATATAAGTTCTTCAGAAGCAGAGTTAGGCAATTATTTGTAGTCAACACTGTGAAACATGGGGTTTGTTCTTTCCTATTTCCAAATGGATGGCGTTAACAGATTAATTTCCTGTCAGAAGGTCACATGAATGAGCATGGGAGAACAGGTTTCTGCAAGTCTTCCTTTTCTCTCCTCTGCATGTGTGTTAGTTAATCTGTTCCAGAAGCAGCCCAGTAACAGACTGTTTTCCTGCTCATCTGCTGAAGATACGAGTTGCAGCTGCCCTGAAGGTTCCATCCATTGCAGCCCTGATGAGAGTCTGGTGCCACCAGCAGCCTGTCAGAGCCTATCTGAGCCCTCCATGGCAGCTGCTGCTTATGCCCTTTTGCCTTTATTTCTTAGCAGACACATGGCTCATTTTACACAAACCTGTCTTATGCAGCCGTTGGCCTCCCAGGATGTGCCTAAAGATCCAAACTAGACCAAAAAAGACCATGCAAAATGAGCGGCATTTGGCTTATCAACACCTCCGTGCAAGATTTTACACCAGGCACGTATCCCTGAAAATAGCCTATTTGCAAGCAGTGAAATTCTTGGAGAGAAATACTAATGATGTACTAACCAGGGGAAGCTCTGTGTGTGCTTGTGCTTTGGGAAAGTGAGAACAGTCTTTCTAAGTCTTCCTTCCCTTGGAAATTAAAAACATTTTAATGCCTCACAACTTGAGCTCCAGCAGAATTTAAGTAGGTGAATGTGTCTCAGAGTCAGCACTGGTGAGAAGGAATAAAAGAGCAAGAGGGATGAATCTGTGAAGTGCAGTTCTGAGCAAGTGGTAACATGAGGAATGAATGCCAACCCTATTAGCATAAAGCAAAGCTTTTCTTTCTCTTTTCTACAGATATGTCCTGGAAGGCACTTGCTGAGAAGTTGCAGCATTAACAGTATGCAGGGAGATTGCTCTGACACAGAGGAAGCACTAGGGAGTTATTGTTTCCTGTAAAGGTTAAAATGGAGGGAGAATATGCAACAGGAGTAGGGAGGAAATAAGTTCAGCTGAAGGGTTCCTTGCCTCCTCCCCAAAAAAGGAAAAAAATAGAAAAAAAGTTTACAGTTTTTTACGTTTTGGGTTCAATAATGTTTAATACTTCATATACTCCTGTCTTTGAGAAGGAGCCTAGTGGAGCAAGTTCATTTTAAACACTGAACATTTGGAAAATGATCCTATTAATTGATGTATGATGACATCTTGCAGTGTAGATGTTGGCAAGAATTAAATAAAACGATTCTAATAATTACCTGGAAGGAGAAAGCCCTGATTCCTTTGGTAACTTTGCTGTCTGCCATATGGTTGTGGAGTGGCATGAGATGAACATGGGAGAAGGTGAGGTGTCTGGGTGACCTTTGCCTTTATCCTGCTGTGTCAGCATCACGAGGGGAAGGGTTGCAGCAGCAGCGCCCTGTCTGGGTGGAAGCCCCTGGGGTCAGGACACGGCACTTTCCTGGTGAGAGAATGGGAGAAGGGGCCTCCTTCCGAGCAGCTGGAATTCCAAGAGCAATGTGAGCGAGCTGAGCTCTGGAGGGAAGTGTGGCTTCATCTCTTTTTTGGCTGCCACGGTTTCTTTGCCCTGAGGGCTGAAGATATGCATAGGAGAAGAAAATGTGATCCTAAGCAGAAGTCCCTCCAATCTTTATTTTCCATGAAGTATTGTGTAAGGGTCAGAGGTTTTGGGAAGAAATGTCCAGTATTTTGATCAGTGATTGAAATACAATTCATTTATACAATTTATTTGTAGGCTTTTGTTTCATTTCCTGGTTTTGAGATTACTAATGGATTTGCAAAGGAGGTGCTCAGTGACTTTAGACCCTTGGTGCTGGAGGTACGCTCCATTTACAGAATTGCAGTTGACCTTTTTAAATAAACTAAAACCACTGGAAATGTATTTCTGGCTTGCAGAGTTCAGGATGTCCCATCTATAACATGCATTCACGTGAGTATCCTAACAGGCACAGTAATTGCAGCTGTTTTTCAGCTTTCAGTGGTAGACATGTGCTTTTCAGAAGGGTTTTTGGGGGAAGCTGGACCCTACAGAACCTGCTAATGCAACAAAAAACCCGAACCAAACAACTAGCAAACTATTACTTGCAAAGTTTATGAATCAAACCTGAATGTCCCAATATTGAGGTGGTTGGGGGCTGATGTCAGTTTTGTGTCCTCCTGTTACCCCGTAGGTGTCCAGGACCTACAGCTCGCAGCCCTGGGCCAGACCACCCCTCTTCTCACAAGGCTGTGGGGCCCCTTCCAAAGAAATGCAGTGGAGTGGACATGGTGCAGAGCATCTATGTGAGGAAGAAGCCCATGGGCCTGCTAACCAAAGCAGACCCTTTGGCAGCATGGGGAATGCCCCATGGGAAGCTGCAGGCTCACCCCTGGGGTGCTGGTGGCTCCCGTCCTCCAGCAAATGCTGCACTGGCTGGAGGAGAAATGCCCTGGGCAGTGCTCCTGCCCTGAGCCCTGGGTCACTGAGTGCCCTCAGGCCTCCCTTTCCCCATCCCAGGCGGAGCTTGAGGTAACAGGCTCGTGTTTGATACTGGCTCCTTGGTTGTCCTCTTTCAGTGCAATCTGGCTAATGAGATTTGTCAGTGAAGTTGCCCTTCTTTGTAGCCTTTTCTTTTTCAACAGCCTATGTCAGAAACCACTTTGTGGTAAAGAAAACTTCCTGGTTTGCTTGATGTTGTCTTGCCAGGTCTCCTGTTTCCTCTGCACTGGGCAGAGATGCAAAAAACTGCCCAATTTGAAAAGCATTCAGGAAGTGGAATTTAGTTTCTGTAAGTGATAGGAACAACCCCTTCAGCAGATTACCAAGAAATGGACGTGTAGTTCAATGAGATACCTACTAAGTGCCTCTTCCCTTAAATTTTTCCAGATGAAAAAAGAAATTTGTATTAAGCTGTAGAAACATCAGTAAGTAACCTGACCAGAATTATTTGTTAGAAGAATGAGTGATGCATTTGATTTTGATGGATGCAAAACAAAACAAAAGAAAAAATCTTATGAAATTTGGCTGTCATAGGCTTTTTAAATCCTCACAGCTTGACTGGTGTGCTGGGGTGTTTTTGGTGTTTTTTTTTGTTTGGTTTTTTTGCTCTTTGTTTTTATTTTAGAAAAACTCCTGAGAGTTAAGTGTGAGAAGAGTAATTCTGCCCAACCTTGAAATAAAGGACTTGAAGACATATTTTTATATTACTTTTTTCCACTTAAAAGTATTTTTATTGTACTTCAGTCTGTTGAAATCAGCAGAACTATGAAGATTTGCACCATCTTAGAGACAGAACATTTTCTTGATGAATTTTTAATTCCAAACTCTTAAAAATATATGTACTTTTTTAATGGAAAGGAACCTTTTGTTTCAAGATGTATGCAAGGACTGTGTGGACAGTTAAATAATTTAAAGTCACCTGGAATTTCTTTCCTCGTGACATTTTACTTAACATTCCATATTTTAGAGAAAAATTATGTGTTGTCTGCAGGTTAACAATCTCTTCCCACTCCCATTAAATCCTATGTAGAGGTGTGAATATATATAATTAGAGACCTGTGGATAGGCTGTGAAACAGAAAATGAGAGAGGAAGACTTTCACATTTCTGAAACCATCGTGGTGTCATCTGCCAATTAAAGTGACCACCTTCTTATACCCAGGATGATTTGTAGCTGTGAAAGCAATGCAGCAGCTCCAGATAAGCATGGGGCAGAGACAGCTTAGGGCAAAGTCTCTGGTTTTGGCTCTCACAGTGATGCAGTGCTGAAAGATGTATGATTTGGGAGGTGCTGTGGCTGGTTTCTGTGACTCTGAAGCATGTGAAGTGTGGAAGTATATTAATAACACCACAGCTCTTTCCAGAAAGTGCAGCTGAAGGTGAAGTGCATGTTAGTAGACCATGATGTTAGGCAGAGCTCAATGTAAAACAGACCATTATTACTGTGTTTGTCTGCAAGCTGCGTTGATCTTCATTTCAAACCAGCAGCAATATGCTTAACTGGCTAAATAAGATGTGAATAGTCACCTGACAGACGGGAAGGTCTCTCTCCTCTCTTTTTATTTGTTCACATGGGCTCCTGCTGGAAGCTGATGGTTTCTGTAATACACTATCTTGAAATAAATTTTAGTAATCTGATTTTAGGGCTCAGATGTTGTACTTACCTGTTGAGATATTAAAGTTTCTGTACATGGTACAAAGTTCAGAATCATGATCTGTAAAGTGCAAACCCCAGTGTCGGTGTGTTGAGGCACTGCGGGGTGTGGTGAGCAGCACTTACATAGAGATGCTGTAGATAGGAGAATGCAGATCCTTTATCTTGCTGTTTTCTTGAGGCTTGGGGCAATAACAGAAGCCTCAGCCTGTGCTGAGGGGAGTAGGAGTTCTCAGGGACTATACAGCACTTATTTTCAGTGCATTAGAGGTGTTGTCCTGTCAGTTTCTCAGCTTGGACAAACAAATGGAAGGCTTTTGAAGAGAATCCTGCAACACACTAGTTTTCATGAGTACACTGCATTCCCCTAGAAATGTCAACTAACACTCACAAAATCTCAATTCATTAAGCAGCTGGTGAACTGGGGCATTGGTGTTTCTGTCCTGCTGTCCTTGGTTACCTGGAATGAAGCACAGCACAGATGTTAGGCACATGGAGATGAGAATATGTGTATGTGTTCCTTTGAAGACCTTCATCTTTTAAAAAAATGTTTGTGCAGGTCCCTAGATGAGGCTTGGTCAGTGGATTCCCTTTGCCAGGTGGCCAAGTGCATTTTGTTGGTACAGACTGCAGCTGGATGGTGCTCTTCAAATTTTATGGAAAAGCATAGCCAGTATGGACTTTGTGTATTGCATGGCTGATATACAGTCTCACTGTGTCACTGTTTTTTTTCTCTTTTATTCCTTCTGAATGAGGAGTTTAAGAGATATTGAGCCTTGGGGAGCTAGCTTTCTCCTTTTGGGGGAAGATGGGAATGCTGATATGATAGATGACCATCCCCAGAGCATGAGTAGGTCATGGCTGTGCTGGGAGGAAAGCAGCATTATCTTGTCAGAATTTCCATCTGTTGTGCTCACACCTCAGCTGCATCTTCTGGCTTTGTTGTTGCATTACTGTTAAAGTTTGACAGGGTAAATCACTAATGCTTGTCTTGTGTTCCCTCATCAGTCAAAGCCACATTTGCAAGGAGCAGGGAATACCTCCCAGTCTGATGGACCTCCACGATCAGTCTGGATGCACTCTCTAAATGCCATGAAAATAATTGTTTAGTTCTGTGACAACTAGATGCTTTTCCCATTATTCTTGTAATGACTTGCTTAGATTTGCACTGCAGCTTATGGGTCTGTGTCCCTGCCGTTGCAGGAAGCACACTCATCCTGTGGGAGTGGTTCTCTGCTGAGAGGATCAGTGCACAAGAGGGACACAGGGCTTCCTCCCTGGCTGTGCCCCCTCTGTCCTGGTGTGCCTTTCACATGCCTCCCACCTGTGCACCCTGGGGCCTCCACTGAGTGGAGGAAGGCAGAAATTAATCTGGGGAGGAAATTGTTCTGCCTGAGTGGGCAAATAGAAGGAAACTGTCTCATTGATTGTGATGCGTTAATCCCTTTTTATGAGCTACGTGGAGTGCAGAGCCCTTTATCTGAGCCACCATCAGAGCTGGCAGGGTCACAGCAGGATCTCTGCTAGTTTGAGCTGAAGGATTTACTAGTTTTTTGCCAGCTGCCTTCCCCCTTGGCAGCCCTCCCTGTGAGCAGAACCAAGAGCAGGGTATCTCAGTGTGTGCAGCTGGATGCAGCCCCTGGGAAGCCTGGCAGCAGCTGTTACCCAAGTGTTGCACTGTGGCAGGGCTGGGCTCCTGCTTCCCCTTCTGGTCTTGGAGGGCCCTGTGCACTCCAGAGCAGATGGGTGGGAGTGATGCCTGTGTTTCCTGAAGGTGCAATCCTGCAGGCCCTTGTATGGGCCGAGTGCTGCCTTCCCTTGCTCCATGCGGGCGACATGCCTGGGGAAACTGCTTTGCACATGGCCTGAGTTTAATCCCATATGAGGGGAAATGGTACATCCTTGTTTACCTTTGACCTCCTTGTGTCCTTTTGCAGTTGCTCACTCATCACTCTTGCACTGCAGCCCTTGGGCTGGGACTTGCCATGGGCCTGGCAGGGTGTTCCTGCTGCAGCATGACCAGCTGGCATGGTCCTTCTCTCGCATAGCCTTGATAGGCTTCCTACTCCTGCCCTTGTCTCCTCCGGGCAGGGGAAGAGGCTTGGATGTCCTTTCTTAAAACATTTGCCTTGTTGACCTTGACTTTAACCACTTATTTACAGTGTGTGCCTGAGCTGTGCTGTTTGACCTCCCTGTGTAGCTGGGGGCAGACCTTCTGTCCGCCTGAGTTAATGGTGGGCACACTTGGCATGCTCAAGAGACTGAGTTTCAGTGTGTAGTGTAACAGGTGCATGGAAACATTTAAATGGAAAAACAATTACATGTTAATGATCCTAGCCAGATTAATGGTTTAAACGTCTGTTTCTCGTATCTTACAAATGAATATAAAAATTGGCAGTTTCAAGGTAGATCTTGAACAATCCAGCGTAAATGTTAAATTTGGCATGAAGAGTGTGTAGGGAGACTGCTGCGATTGGTCATGTTAAACACACTCCTGCTCCCATGAGCTGTCTGCAGTGAGAGGGTCGCAGCCACCACACTCCCACAGCCACAGCTCTGAGAACAGAGAGGGTTCGTGGGAAAACTGAGGACATGCATCCTTCGTGAAGTCCTGGTGGGTCTGTTACTCTTTCCACAGAAACCTTGAACCTTTTGTTTAGAGTACATCAGTGGGAAGCTTAATGGAATGGCACTTGGAACAGCTTCCCGCCCACTTTCCATTTTTGTTGCTGGTGAGAATTAGAGATGAATGGAGTCTGATAATATGAGTTGATTTAATGCATATCTTGAGTCCATTTTGCAATTAAATGTACTTGTATTTTTCACAAACTTATTTCCAGTTCAGTTTAAAAATTACTGTTGCATAACATGGGAAATGTCTTAAACGCACCACCCCATTCAACAAACAGCACATGTAGTAATATGAACAAAACTGCTGCTATTGTAAGGCTTTATCTTAAACTACGTAATTTACTGTTACTGCTCTGAGTAATTTTTCTTTATATTAACACAGTATTTATTTTTAATTATTATTAACACACTTATTCTGTGTTAATAGCCTAACTGATGAGCCAGTGTGTATTCTGAGTGCCTTTTAAAATTTCCTTCAGAGTAAAATTATTTCTTCCCCAGAAATTAGAATAATGCAAGCAATGTTAACAGTCAACACTTTAGGCCAACTGTTGCCTCTTTTTGTTCATACAATACCTACCAGTGCTGTCCAACATCCCATTGCAACATCTGGTTGTTGCCATCACACAAGTATTTGCTAACCACTAAGTACAGCAGTCAGCAATAGAGAAGAAAATGTTTACCATATTGTGTTTGTATTTTTAAAGGTAACTAGCTGGTTTTGTTTTGCATTTCTCTTGTAGTTGTGTGTTAGCTCACTTGCACCCCAGTGTGTTCTGCTGGAGGTTGTTTATATCTCCCATGCTGAGGTCTTGTCATGCTATGGCTTATGTTATTTTTCTGAAGACAGGGCTGTAAATTAATTTTGAATTGAATAGCTCTAGGAGACAAAGACCCCACATATAAATAATGGTCTGAAAATGGATGAAAGTTTGGATTTGAACACCAACCATTATATGTTTGTGACTTTTTTTTTTAATTGAATAAAAATATTTTTTAACTTAATAAGAACAAAATCGAACAGGATTGAGCCTCACACATCTTGAAGGGAGCCCAGTTTCAGCACAGGTGAGTTCATTGGGGCAGTAGAGGTTCATGGTCTGTGAGCAAAATCTTTCAGATTAGTCCTAAATCCAGCTGGGCTGCCACTGGGGAGGGCTGGCAGTGCCCAGCTGGTGGGGGATTGCAGTCTTGGTGTCTTAAGAGCACATCTGTGCTAACCAAGTCATTGGGTTTTGTCATGCCAGTGGATCCTCGCGATGGTGTGCTGAGTTGTGTGGTCACCCGAGGGACCTCTGTGGTTTTATCAGGTTTTGCACCAAGACACTGACTGGCACATAGCAAACAGCAGGCAGGGCTCACCCTGGGCTGCAATCCGGTGTATACAATTTCTGCCACGCTCCCCCTCCTCTTCCTGCGTAGACTGAAATCAGTGAATGTTTAGCAGTTAGCTTTTGTTACTGTGTTTTTTTGTGGGAGCCAAAGTGCTCATTAAAAGCAGAATACTCTCTCCCTGTACAGCACCCGTCCCAAAATCCCTTGAGATCTCAGGAGCATAAATATGGGATTTGCACACAACCTGTCCAACATCAGCTTGACATACACAACACACAGATGAAGCTCATGGCACAGCTGATTTGGGAGTTGCTCTGATGGGTGGGTTTTCCTTATTGTCATAAGGAGCTACCCAAGAGAATGATTATCAAGAAAGGTCCAGATGAGCTGAGCAAAGACCTTTTTGGAGGTGATCTGTTGATGGCCATGACTCCATTTATCATGGGAGCAGTCACTGTGGTTGAAAGTGCCTGTGAGACAACAGCGTTCCATCTGTGATTCCCAGAGGGATGACAGACCGGCCGTGGTTTCCCGCAGTGGCAGCCACAATGGTGTTATGCTACAGTGGTTTGCTCTGTGCCTGTAGACTTGGAGTGAATCTTCTTGTGGAAGATGAATGGCACAAGCCTGTGTCCAAGTCCTGGACTGCTGTGTCTCTCTCTTTCATCTTTCCTAATATATTTATAGAAGAGAAGTACTTGCAGACACATCTTCCTACAAAGAGGACTTGTGAGAAACATTATGTGCTTTCAAATAAAGCATAAAATGTACTCACTGATCAATTTTCTGTCCTCATTAAGTCTCTCAGAGGTGAGTTCAAGGGAAAAACTAAAGATGGGAAGAGTTTGGAAATGAGGTCTCCTTATTTATAATGAAAAAAAATAACTGAGGAATGCTGAAAAAAGGCTGCAACGCAGTGACTCGAGAGATGGAGGACAGATTCAATTATCATAATGTTGTGCAGCTGCCCTACCACATGTATTGTTTTCAATTTACTATCAGATATTTACTGTATGTGGGTAGCCAGTGTTCTCTTTTTGTTTGTTCTAAATATTTCCTATGTGTAATGCAGTAAAAGATGTAGTTCTCAGTTGTCAGAACAGAACAGAGTTTGATAGAGCTAAAAAACCACCCATCAGTGTTTGCACCCACTATGAATTTAATGACAGAAACAGACTAATAATAGAAAGCTTACTCCTGTACTAAAGGAAAGGGAGAAAAAAAGAGCAACCAAACTCATACTTAGAATTTGGAATTTCAATTTAAGGAAAAAAATACAAATCTTTTAATAGTGGCCCACTCCTAATAAATAGTTGTATGAACTTTTAGGCCAAATTTGCTTACAATGTGCAAGGTGAATCATTCTCTCCTGCTCTTGGATGCTCAAATGAGATTATTTCTGTTTATGTTCCTGGAAATTCCAAGGGTGCTCAGAAGAGCATCTTCCTAGCTTCTACTGCATAGGAAAGTGTATGTAGCCAGCAAGGTCCCAGCTTCTTATGTGTTCCAGAGGTTCAGATCCAAAGCTCTGAAACTCAGTTTTTCACCATACAGGATATTCTGATGGGTCGGGGGGGTGGGCAGGATGTTGCATGAGTTTTGGATCCTGAAGGGAGATTAAGCCAAATTGTTTCTTGTTTGAGGTGAGGTTTGTTTTTTGGAAACTACAGACATAGGGCTACACGTTTTATGAAGAAACAAAGTTCTGATTCGGTTTCTAAATACATCCAAATTTGGTCGGAAGTTGAGTATAGATTCTTGTTTCAGCATAAGGATAGTCCTAACATGTTTGGGGTATAACGTCCACATTTTTGAACCAAATTGGATAATTCTGGAGTCATCAGAAGCTTAAGACAAAGGGGGAACATGTTTCTAGAAGAGATTATCAGATTTTGCTACTTGCTTAATTTTATATTGGAATTCCTATTGAAGGGGAATTTTTGTATTTGTTAAAGGGAATCAAGGAAGGCAAGAGGCATTCTTTGAGCATGGAAATTTAGGTGGGTTTCATGTTTATAATTTAGTAATGATCCATCAACGTAAATCAAGAATGATTTCAATAATTTTATAAATGTTACTTTGTGTAGGTTTTGAATGATTGAAAAATTACTACATGTTTCGGTATACGACTTTTGTTGATGAATTTCAAAAATAAAGATAGAAATGAATTGAAATATTTTGTAGCATGAAAGCATTTGATGAATGGTTTAAGAATGACTTGTTACGAAATTGTGATGATTCTGAATATGCTATGCCTTAAAGAATTCATGGCATTTTGAACATACGGAACTGAATATGTGCTTTGTTTGGGCAAGAGAGGAACGTCCTGTTAGTCACGTGCACGTCGACAATTAGCCTTCTCCCGGCTGCCCATTTGTGGCCACGAGATCCTAAGAAATCGGACTCGTTCTGTTCACGGTATAACCTTCGGGTTATCCGTCCTGTTCCACGGAACTATTGAGCCGCTTGTTTGTGCATTGCATCTTCGCATAGTTATGATTGGTGCATAATTGAGTGTTATGTGATGCTGTTTGTGATTATGCATTTGTGAATTCGAATTGCAAAACTGACTGAGAATTTTGAGAACGAAACATTTTATATGAATTCATGATGATCTTTATATGAAGCATTTTACAAACTCATTATGATTTCTATACGGGAAATGAACTTTTCAACGGTTTTGCTTATCCTTTGTTATAAACTTGTTACCCACGGGCGTAAGCTCACCCCCTCCATTCCCATCCACAGGTGATGAGAAGAAGATCGGGTGAAAGAAAGTAGAGATAATTGTTTGGTTATATTGATGCTGTATTTCAAGCTAAATTGTTGTACGAATAAGACCTTAGACTTATGTTTGAGAATTTTGGAGTTTTGTATATTTTTGTATTCGGATATTGATATTGATGTTGTAACATGGTTGAGAATGCCATTAAGGTTCGTGAATTTTTATCTTTTGATGTTAATGAATATTGAATGAGAAGTATCGATTTGAGAGGATTAATCGTGAATGAAATGTATTATGGAAAAAGAATGATAGGAAATTATGAAGGATGAGAAATTATGTTAAGTAAGGAACCACGCATGAGTTTATCGGTATTTTGTCAATAGGGTTGGGTTCCGGAAACGGGATCCAATATTTATGGTATCAGAGCGCCAGTATTATGATCTTACATGGGCGCATGTGGATGAGTTACACTTATAAGAGATTGTTAAGAGTTTGAGGTGATAGAATTGAAGTGTGGATAATTAGAAAGGAGAAATAGTGTATTGGAAGATGTATTATCGTGACACCAATATTGTACTATGGCGATATGTGTTTGAAAGTGATATAGATGCGACTATATTGCCATGGATTGTTTGAGAGCTATAAGGATATAAGTATACATGATGAGATTAGAATGTACAAGTAGGTTGCACTGAAAGTATATCTTAGTTAGGCTTAAGACAAGAGAATTGGAACCGAAAGGGTTGTTCGATTAAATACGACAAGAGTTATGATCCGCAGTAAGAGGATATTAGAGGAATTGAGGCAGAGTTTCATAGTGATTATGCATCAATAATTTCGAATTGATTGAGGATATATATGTGGAAGCTGAAATAAATGATAATAGGGAAATGGAACAGAAATGAGGAATTAGAGAAAAAGGGAAATGAAATAGACATAATGACTTTGCATGAGATGAACGGAATGACATGTAGTAGGATTTTAGGCATGAATGAGATTAAGAAAAGGATGAAAGACTAGATGAAAAGAGTAGATGCACTCAATATGGAATTGACCTATTATGAAATGATATGGCATCAGAAAAGGTGAATTTTGGAAAACAATAAAGTTGGTGTTAGTTTGTCTGATCAAGAGAGAAATATTGTTTAAGATCAATGAGGATCGAGGTATCAATTGTGTAAGATAAATTGGTGATTTTCAGGAGTCAATCTGTGGACAGAATGGCATGACTTCGATAATGCCCATCCAAGTATATGTGATAGCAATTATGTTCATTACTCCATTGAGTTTCGGATGACTTGAACATTATGACATTATGAAGATATGAGAGATTGGTTTTCTGAGGATATTAAAAGTAGCTGATGATATTATGAGTTTGGGGTTCCTATAGTTGATTTAGTGATTATGCTTTATGTGATATTGAATTTGTTGATTATGGCTTAGGGAAAGTGAATTTGGGGGAAAGAAGGAAGAAATGGAAAACTTGAAGCTTTGGACAAGTTTAGGTGGGTAATATGTTTATACTTGAATTATAAGCTAATTATGTAATTTTGAAAAAAAAAATCAAGAAGGAAAATATTTCTGAAATTTGTTTCCGAATGTTTGAAAAAAAAATGTTACAAGTTTTGAATGATTTGAGAAATTGAGAAAAGCTCTTAAAGTCACTACCTATGATTGGAGTGATAAATTATGATTTTGAGCAATTGTTATGATTTTTGCATTTTCTTGTTTGTGCATGATTGATTGA